>JADLZN010008882.1:0-20185 GCA_018155175.1 Sinocyclocheilus anophthalmus | reverse complement strand
AAGTACAGATACTCAAAATGTGTACTTAGTTACTGTCCGCCTCTGGCCATATGTCAGAAATAGTTGTATGTTAGTATGCTATTTCGAATTCAACCCATATTTTTCTTAGAAAGTGTGCATAAATGGAAGCTCTTTTTTGTCGATGTTCCACTGTCCAATATGTTATCTTGAAAATATTCTGACACCTAGTGGTGTGGGTATATCATGACACCAAAGCAGAAGCAGTTGTCTTCAGTTAACTGTCCCTGTGTCCCAATGTTCATACTACCCATCCTAATAATATGTGAGATTAGAATAAGTGTGTCCCAAAGCATAGTATGTTGAAAATAGTATGCCAAATGTCCCCGGATGGTCTACTATTTCAGGTAATCCCCCCCTGTGCACGCCACTGTGCTCATGTGCCTCAATCAGAGTGTTAACAGTGAGAGATCTTGAGGCAGGCACGACGCTTAGGTGTCACTGGACGTGCAGATTAAAGTGGCTGAATAAAATATGAGGTGAGATGGCAAATAGGTATATAAGAGCAGAGTTGCAATGTCTTTTTGGTCACGTGCATCAGTCGGTCTTAGAATAAATGTATAACCAATTTCTCGCTGTATGAATTTGGCAGTATCAGAGTGAAGTGAGGGGTACCCCGGAAGCATTGAGTGAAGACACAGAGTTTTGGTCTGGGATGTCCACAATTTCTAAGTGTTAACGTGACTGCATCTGGTCTTAATTTATCATCTTTTTTTACTTCATTTAATAATAAATAAAAAAACAAAAACAAAAAAAAAACAAAAAAAAAAAAAAAAAACAAAAAAAAAAAAAAAAACAAAAAAACAAAAAAAAAAACCAAGAAAAAAAAAAAAAGGGGGGACTTTCTAAAAGAAAATATATTATTATTGTTTGCTTTGTTATTAGGAACATTTATTTCATCAAACTAAATGGAGTAACTCAAAACCCAATTTTGCTCATTTTCAAACAGCCTAGAAAAGTTTTTAAAAGTTTTTAAAAAAATCGAAAAGCCCAAAGAACTGTGTCTCTGCTAAATGAATTTAACATATGTTTGTGATGCCCATTATTTTTTCTTTATCTTTTAAGTTGTATTTTTTGATTTTATTTAAATGTATTACATTTTTTACTTATAAATGTGTAAATGTGAGAAATATGTCAAGAACTTGCTGTTGAATTCTTTAATTTGAAAAGGTCAGTAAACACACACACACACACACACACAGCGCCCAATGCTCAGTTTATTGTACGTGACAACAGCTTATATACTGTAAGCTTCACACATTATGGTAACCATGGATACATAGGCTATTGAAGTCAATGCACTTGATAAAATAAGAAATGTAACTAGTTCAGACTGGATATAAATAGTTCCATGTCTGCAAAGCTATGCAACTACAAGAGGTTATAGAAGGTCATAGAAAAGGGCAGTGCAAATGTATTTTCTCCTAACAGTCATACTGTAAACAGAATAAAATATAAGGTACGGTGGCAAATAGGTAAATAAGTGTAGTATTGCACTGTCTGTTTGCTCAAGTGCATGAATCGGAGTGTAAACAGTGAGAGATCTTGAGGCAGGTGAAATGCGTTTGGTTAATGGTGGACTATTGACCTATTGTATACCGTTGTGGCTCCCGCTGGTAGCAGGACTCTCTGCATTTGGGGTAAAATTTAAAGAATTATATATTGTATAAGGTGCCAAAGCAACAGAAGGAGACCCAGGTTGGACTGTATGTTCGTTCACACACATCTATCGGATTGGCAGCTGCCTTTAGTTGTGGCAGGTTTTGGTGGCAGCTCCCCCTGACATGCAAAGATTTCACCCTCTCGTGCTCGTTGCGTCTCAAAGCTCCGCCCACGCTCCTTGATTGACACTCCTCATTTGCATTTGATTTATCATTTGTAATGTCAGTTTGAACATTTGATTTATCATTTGTGATGTCGGTTTGAGCATTTGATTTATGATTTGAGCACTGAATTAATTAATTTATGACAGGTTTATACTGGATTGATGATGAAAATTAATTATCAAATACAAATGATTTTTAATTTGATTTTTGATACAGTACATGCTTCCCCGAATGAGTAAATGAAATTGCCTTTGAGCATTTGATTTCTCATTTGAGGAGCCATTTTGAGAGTTTGATTTATTATTTGATCATTTGAGCACTTGATTTCTCATTTGAGCAGTTGTTTTGAGAGTTTGATTTATTATTTGATCTTTTTAGGCATTTGAATTTGAATTTTCATTTTGTTAGGAAAAAACTTCCATACGGATGTGAGGACATGTGGACTGTGAAAAAGTCCTAATACTATTCAGAGTAAGCTATGATCAATGTGTTGCAAAAGTGACTGATAATAGAGAGAGCAAACGGAATTTGGCTGGTCATGCCCATTCTGAGGAAACTACAAATTTTGCCAGCTACAGTTTAGATCTAGCCTTTGCGAAGATTTCAGACTACACCAACACTTGCGAAAGACTCCAGAATCCAGATATACAACTGTTAAATATTATCCTTATACTGTAATCATTACAAGGCAAGCACACCTTGCATGGTGACCTATACGTTCTCTTTCTCCCTGACATGTCCTGGCCAGAATTTCTAAATTGCCTATATGTCTGGGTTTTGGCTTTGTTTTGCTATTGTTTTCATACTTGCTGAAGGTAAATATTGAAAAGTAGTTTGACCAATAGCGTTCAGGCATTGTACATAATCAACCAATCGTGGCATGTAAAAAGGTTTTAATCTACATAGTGCTCAAAGGCAAATGCAGATTGCAGGCCATAGGATTTAGGGAGGCACCTCAAAAGAAAACAAGTACGGGATGTGTGGGTGTTGCAATTTAGAAATCCCAGCCAGGACGTGTCTGGGAAGAAGAGGACTTATGGTCATCCTTACAAGTTGTAACTGCTGCCCAATACATTCAGTGTGTCTGCTTAACTTCATGATGTGATTTATCCACATAACATACGGTATTAGTATAATATTATAGCTGTTTTACTTACAGACATTACTTAGACTTATCTCTGGCTGATAACAGAATAATTCCAAATTGTAATAATGAAGCAAGCGTTTTCTGTACAGCTGCTTTGAAACAATATGTATTTTGAAAAGCACTATATAAACAAACTTGAATTTCAGTATACTGCCCCCATGAGGCGATCCACTTCATGTAGAATAAAACAGAGAGAGAGAGAGAGAGAGAGAGAGAGAGAGAGAGAAGTTATTTACTGCATTGTTTACTGCTGCACCAACACAAGATTAAATTGACAAAAGATTAAAAATGTTTTATATACTAGACTCACTGCTGATAAGTGAAATACGTTATTTCACGACAGCTGGTCTGAACACAGCACAAAGCATCCCGGCAAATTATTCCTTCATCAAAATTTAGCCGGTGTGGTCTTTACTCATTTTCTATTATACAACTGCTGCGCATAGCAACTCCACCCCACCCCCTCCATCACAGACACACACTGAAAAAAAGAGATAAAAATTGAAATCCAAAAAACTCATCTTACATTGTTTGCTCTATAACATTCCGAGCAGAGGATATCAGATGCATGGGCAGAGTGAGCCCAGGTGGAGTGGGAGTGCAATCACTCCAGAAGCAATAAAGAATTGAAGAGATTGAGGTCTACACTGATCAAATCACACTGTTTCTTCTCATCAAAACGAGCACACTAATATTGATCTCGAACATAAAAAGCACACGCACCTGAACTCTTTTTCTGAAGTCGTCACAGGCTATTACCACATTCATTTTCCCCCCTTCTCCATTTCCCTTTAATTAATATCAAATTGAATTTCTAGTGCTGGCCTAACAACTTGACAAATCAAATCAAAGATTTTCTAGCCTGATAATACAATACATTCACATCTCGGAGCCAGCAACACGCCTTGACTCTGTTGTGTGGAAGTAATCATTACGCTGCTGCTGTCAACAGCATAATCAAATCAAATTATACATGGGACTGTGTTTTTCCCGTTGTAATTGATTTACATTGCTGTTTACATATTCGCAGTGTCGTCAGCTCAGCACTCTTCATTTTTTTTTAAAGCAGATTCCAGTACAGATGCCGTGTATACAGCACTTCTAATAAGGTGAGATGCCATGGCTGTAGCTTTTATTCCCTGGAGCTTTAAGAGGACGGATGTGTGCTAAATGAATGTACAGTAGCAACACAATATAAGTCATTTGCCATGGTCTCATCACTTCATATCTGTCAAGTGATAAGATATAACTTTATCACTATGGACATGGACTTACACAAATTATACACAGTGAGGCCCAGAAGTCTGAGACCACATTGTGGAATTTTTCCCCCCTATTTAAACCTAGAACAAAAAAATACAGAAAGTTTAGGATAGTGGAAATGTAAAACAAAGAAAAACTATGACGGCAAATGAAAAGATTCTTATATCTAGGACACTAAGCTAATTTAAGCAAATCTGTGACCCTGACGTCAACTGATGCGAACTCAAAAGGTCAGGTGTTCTTGAGTCCATTGAAGCACAAGATGTTTTTATCAAGCACGGATCTGGCCAGATGATCTCACGAATGCTTCAGGCTTTGACAATTATTTGAGTTTAACGCAACAACTGCACCTACCAGATTAAGATAAATCTTTCTAGTCAAGACGAACTCTTATGCACTTTAAAGCTAATGAGCTGGTTTGGTCCATGAAAGCATCTAATTTCTACGCCTTGTTGTTCGTTCATGCACGTATGTAATTATTAAATTAAAGCTTACAAGGTTCATTAAACATTGCAGATTAAAATAAATTCATAAGCTTGAACCCTGTCAAGAAAGTGAAATGAAAGTGAAATTAATTGACCCAAAGTGTGTAAGATATTATTATAGGCCATTTCACTCCTCCTCAGATACATACATATATTTAAGAAACAATTAAATGCCTAGGCATATTTTTTGAAGACTGACATTCATCCATAGGATTCATTTTCATGATCTTTGTTTTTTCCAATCAATTAATCAATCAGTCAACCAATCAATCAAATGTACATTTAATTAGATTTTTTTTTAACAAGATTGTTTAATTTGGATATTTTTTTTTAATCATTTTATGCCTTATATTCAGTTTAAATGTGATATACAGGACAGGGTTATTATAGTTTACCTAAACTTAAACTAAATTTGAATAAAAACTATATAGAAAAAACTACTAAAACTTGAACTAAAATTGAAATGAAACGAACCAAAAATTAATTGAATATTTCTAAAAACCTTAGTATTTATCTCAACGAATACTAAAATACTGCGGATACAGAGACGGGTTAGTTGGTTTTATCCTTATGTCGTAAATGTTCTCGGAGTTTGTTTATTGTTATTCCTATATATATACGTACATATATTGATATAATATATATTCTATCTAAATATATATATATACTAATATATATATACTGGCTAACATCCCCCTATGAAAATGTAAGATATATATATATATATAATCTATATATATATATATATATATATATATAATATATCTATGTGTGTGTGTGTGTGTTAATTATTTTAAATAAGTGTTGAACTACATGTTTGGAAACCACTACAAAAAAAAACGTCTGCTACAAAAAACACATTTGTTTAATTGAATTTTTGACTACAAACCTACTACTGAGATATACCTCATGTGACAACTATCCCCAGTCTTCCCTATGTAGTATGTGCCACACAACTCCAGAGAAAAATGGTTTTCTGTAAACTTTGTGAAGCAAATGGTGAGACGATTCTCTGCCAGGCAGAGACGCTCCGGATGAGTAACATGAGCCTCTGTATTATAATGTTCATAAGTTACGAGCCAGTCAGATTTATGTTTTATATGCCATGATGTAGACTGCAGTAGATCATCCCACCTGGCTTGAGGCTGCAGATTAGAAATGTCATTTTCAAAAGTCTAACTGTGTTTGTGAATATATGGCCTATGATTGGGCCAGTGTGCAGACCGGTTACAGGGAGAGAGTGGAGGAGATCTGCGCCAGAGCCGAGTGGACTTGCTGAATATAAAGCATGGCTGTTTTGGCTGCCATTGACATGGTAATAAACCACCACCCCCACCTCTGTCTCTGTCAGCATGACTCTGCGTCCACCGGCCCTCGATGGTCCCTGAGCCTTTGTCTCTTTAACCAAGATGATTTTGAAACATTGCATCACATCAGAGGAATATTTTCCCCTCTTTGGTGAGGCGTAACAAATGTCATGATGATGAAGGTGGAGACGATAATACTGTGTAATCTCAGCCCTCCCATTCGCCTGGTATTGAACGAGAGTGATACCTGATTAATGACCCATTCCCGAGTAAAGACTCTCACCTGGATGAGGATTTTTCCACTCCGTACGCCATCATGCTTAGGGATGCAGCTCTGGCAGTAGCAACTGTTAATTTCTGTTATCACCGAACGTGGCAGAGGATTTAAAATGATAAAATGTTGTTATGAATTCGAAACAGATTTGGTAACGTGAGACTCACATGAAACTCATTCGACAGCTATGAAATCTTGTTAATGTAGTGACTTGGAATTTGCTAAGACCCTGACTGCTTCGCAAAACCAATAAATACACTCAATCTGTTCAGCACTGTGCTGATTTTGAACACCTTTTTCTTATGGATCTAATTTTGTTGTGACTCTAATGCAGCTGGGACGATCTTATCTTGATGGAGACGAGGGTATCACACACACACGAACACATAGAAATTACCGAGGCTGATTTTGAGACGCCACACTTTTGATTTTCAATCCACAAGAGAGACTTCCAAAGGTCAACTGAAAGTAGAAGATAAAATCGTCCATTTGATTTATCTTGGAGAACTGTTGTGTTGCCAAATTTCTAAAATAAAACATAAGTGAAGACTCATAACTCACAACACGCAGAGATCATCTAAAGGACTTCTGTAAAGCTCTAATAGCCAGGTGCCATATGGCTTTGGGAGTTTAGCTAATTGGACAGCGCAATTCTGGTGTGGCTCAGCAGATCATTACTAACTCGTAAACTTGGGAGGAAAGTTCTTGTGTCACAAAGCAGAAGAAATAATAATGTAATACATTGACCTTTTCCACGGCCCCTTTTAAAGGCAAGGCTCTGCTGACAAGTGCTAATTAACATTTGCTTCCACTGGCTGCTGTGTTCGGCCAAGGAATCTGTGAACAGCGAGAGAGCCATTGAAATGCCTTGAGTGTACAGCCGCAAATGGCATCGCTGGGTCCCCAACCCCCCTTTATAACAGTTACCAGCTGCTTCATCAGAACATATAAATAGTCTCTCGTTCTTAATGTAAACCTAAGAGGATTCTTTCTTGTCTTTTACTGTTGGTATTTTCAATTCAAATGACGCATACATGTAGGACATCCCTAAAAATGTCAACAGCTTAATAATCTTTAGAAAGGTTTTAGCCTTTTTTTCCTCAACACCAATGTTCCTCTGATGGTGATATTTGTAAAATTATATGCTGTAATGAAGTATGTGCCTAATTTACGCAAGATACATCTGTTCATCATGTCAACATGATATTTATCATCTGTTTTCCATCTCTAAATGTTTTCCTCATGTCAAAATTGCACAGTAAACTGCATTATATAAATACAATTAAAAGAGATGCGATTAACATTATTGGACATTAGCTTGTTCATATTGTGAAAGTCAATGGGTTCAAAGCTGTCAAGCCTAAAAAAAAATAAAGGAGAAAGGCACAGTAGTGTGAAAATAATCCATTCATTCTGGTATATTCTAAATGTAATTCATTGAGGTATATTCTAAACATGATCACTTTCTATGTTGAACAGATTAAATGGTATGCCGTTATTCAATCTCAAATCAAATTCAAACTGTGAATAACACTCGCATGCACAGACCTCATCAAATATGGTGGCGTAAACCTCTAAATCAAACCTTACTGGTTCTTGCATATAACATGACCAAATGTTGTGAAAAAATGTAATGAAAATGAAAATTCTGTCATGATTTACTCTCCCTCGTTCTAAACCCACACAACTTTTGTACATCATTTTTTTTCCATCCATTGAAAGTCCACAAAAAACAACATTTTGAGGCTTTAAAAAAAAGATGTCATAAAAGTAATCCATATGAAGCGAGCAGTTTAATCCAAGTCTTCTTTAAAGATACCATTGCTTTATATCAATAACAGATTAAATTTAAGCTTTTATTCACATAAATATTTACAGACGCACATAGAAAAAGCATATAAAATATGGTAAATGGAAACTCAACTGTGCTTGCTCTTGATGCATGAGAACTAATGAGGTTTGTTCTCTGTTTATGTGAATTAAACCACTCGATTCATTTGGACTACTTTCAGAATGTTTTTTGTTAGTTTTTGAACATTTTGGTCTTTCAATGGATGGACAAAATTATTGAGAGAATATTAATAGTATCTTCATTTGTTTTCTGAACAAATGTCATATGGGTTTGGAACGAAATGAGGGTAAGTAAATGATGACAAATTTTTCTTTTGTGAATGAACTATCCCTTTGAGACCCCAAAAACCAAAATGGCTTTTATCCATCACTATGGACAATTTACTGTATCTCCGTTATGTAACAAAGTCATGATATAGAGTATAATACGTTTTGAAAATATTCTCCTCAGGAGAGTATTTCTTTTGTATGAAAGCATGTGTTCAATCTATATTTTATCTTGCAATTGTCAATGGACACATAATCAGAAGCTCCTGTGCTTGTACACAGTCTCTGATCCTTCTGTCTGCTGTTTATGATTGTACAATCAATAATAATTTATCAGCGTGCAGCAGGGACGCTCATTCCTCCACATCATCATCTCATAGTCTTTACCTTTCACAAAATTATTCCCAAAACATTTCATAATATGAACCAGCTGACTCTGAGAGAAAGCTTGCTTTCCATTCAGCCTCGAAATGCTCACAGAGTGCTCAGTTAGCCAACGCTGTGTTAGGATTGGTCGTTTTCTGCTGACAAGAGCAAGGTGCTGTTAATAGCATTGCTTTTTTTTAGGCGAGAACGTGACAAGGTTTGCCTTGATCTCCACTTCTTCAGGGCATCATCGGTGTCACCTGAGTGGTCATAGCAGGTGCATAGGTAAGCAAAAACCGTCCACGGGGTATTTCACATTCTCATGACAGGTGCTTTGTTGTTAGGTGTGTAATTTATCAGACGGAACATTTTACGACTTCATTTATGAGCATCTACATAATTCTGCAGGCGCGTCACTTATTTAGTGTTTGCATTACATGACTGTAATTTTCAGTGCTTTGCATAAGAAGGTCAGATACACACTGAGAGAAATTAACACTGAATGTAGCTTAAGCCCTGTGCTCACTGATGTGAGTTTATTGGCTTATTTTGCAGAGGAATATTGCATGATGGTGGTCATATATCTCTGTGTTGAGTCACTCATATTACCCCCTCTAGACCTATAATGTCTCATGAAGGCAGATGAGTGAGTAATTGTTGTTGTTGTTGTTGTTTTAACCCAGGTGTAATTTGATCAAGAGTTGATGTGCTTTGATGGTAAATATTGTATATATAATTCCTATGTTTTGTACAATTTTTACAAATAATGTAGTGGTACATTTCTACAGATCATTTTTTTTCTGTCTCTGAAATGTTTAAAGGGTCAGGTGGAAATTGAAAATTCTGTCGTCATTTACTCACCCATTCCAAACCCACACATGAGGGGGAGTAAAAACATTTGTTAAGTAATCCATATGAATCAAGCCATTTAATCCAAGTTTTCTGAAGAGACACAATCACTTTATAAGATCAACTGACTTAATTTAGGCTTTTAAATATAAACATTGATCATGGCACATACGTAAAGCACATCAAATATATGGTAAACAGAAGCTCAAACATAGTTGTAGTGTGAGAACCAATCAGGTTTGTTCTCTATATATGTGGATTACTTTTGCTGTGTCTTTTTGTATTTTTTACATACAATGTTAAAAAAAATTGTTTCAACTTTTTCAATTGCATAGCACACAAATTGACAAAACGTTTTCACCAACTTTGGCATTCACTTAGACTTTGCTTCATTTAAAGGGATAGTACCTTTCCCCCAAAACTGAATACCCCCAGATTTACTTACCCTCAAGGCATCCTAGGTGTATAAGACTTTCTTCTTTCAGACGAATCCAATCGGAGTTATATTTAAAAATGTCCTGGCTCTTCCAAGCTTTATAATGGCAGTGAATTTGTGTTCTTTTTCAGTAGTCCAAAAGAAATTTACGTTACGCCTACGTCATCCACTGGAATGCGACTCTCTCGTGTACGCATGTACGACAGTTGGCGGAAGCAAGAGATTACTGTTTATAAAGTTTTAAATATGGATATTTGTCTCACGAAAACGCATCGATTCAATTCAGGAGGCCTTTATTCACCCCCCCAGAGCCATTTGGGACACCTTTTATGATGGATGAATGCACTTTATTGGACTTCTTTTGGACTATTGAAAATAAAAACACCCATTCATTGCCATTATAAAGCTTAGAAGAGCCAGGACATTTTTTTAAATAACTCCGATTGGATTCGTCTGAAAGAAGAAAGTCATATACACCTATAGGAGGCCTTGAGGGTGAGTAAATCATGGGGTCATTTTTACTTTTTTGGGTGAACTATTCCTTTAAAGTAAACAGTTTTCTCAATGTAATTAACAAACTGCATCGGGATTTAATCCATAATATGTTCATTTAATCAATTTTTGTGTGTGGTATAAAGTTAAATTTAGTTTGAAATTTTGTATACCGTATAAGTGTTGCCAACTATCTCAATAGTACTACAGATTTTTTTTTTTGTTTTTTTTTTTTTTGGTTTTTCTTTCACCATTTTCATCAAAGTGTGATACACTTCTAAGGAGAGGAGCCAATCAATGACTATTTTGTAGAAGAGGCCTATCAGAGAGGTCAGAGAGGTGGGTACGTCTATTATGAAAGAGGCAGAGAGCGAGGCAGAGGGCAGGGAACTGTTGTGTCAAATGAGGCTCAGACCGTTAACTGTCCACCATGTGATAAACAGAGGTCTTATCCTGGCAAAGGCAGCAGAATTACTATAACTCAACCCTTTCTGCAAAGGTCAACTGCAGTATCAAGCCAGTCTTACTGTAATAACATTTTCTGAAAGTCCTGTTCAGTTCAGTACAGTGAACCGTAAATGGATTACGGAGTACTTGATGTCCAATTGTCAACCGTATTAATGATATATTATTCTCTTCTACTTTCATTATTAACAGAAAGCCTCAGTTAATAAACCTTTTGATGAGATGGATTGATAGATGTTACAGGCATTATTAGTTTTATGTCATTTTGTTTGATAATGTAAGTATTTGTGGTTGCAATGTGGTGATGGTTTATTACAACAGTGTAACATCTTGCATTCAGGACCTCTTGTGTGTCTTGCATTGTTTACTATTGAGATAATTGTCTGAATTTAATGAAAATCATTTTGTTGTTTCAGAGCTTAAACCAAATGTCGTCATTAAATGAAACACTGACTGAATGAAAACAACCATAAAGCCATAAAGCAAGCACAAAAGCAGGTTTTGAATGGTTCATTTTTGCTCAGTACTGCATCTTGTAGAAGCTCCTGTAAATTTCACTAATAAATGGAGGTTTCAGAGTTTGCGCTTACTGAGACAACCGTCTTCATTAAATGAAAGTGGGAAATACTTTGTATGAACATAGATTAATACAAAATATTGAGGATCTTAAGTATTTTTTATATATATATATATATATTATATTTATTTGAAAAATGTGATAGACTGCCATCAGAGTTTGGATATAGAAAAACAAAAACAAAAAAAAAAAAGAGGCTTTAATTTATTTAAAAAGGTAATGCAAACTTGACTTTTCGCAGCCATTACTCTAGTCTCAGGGTAACGGGATTTTATTTATTGACTGATTCAAAATTATTTTTAATATGTTTATTTGGTGCTCAAGAAAATTTCTCAACATTTCAATGTTGAAAACATTTGTGCTGCTTAATACATATTTTTTTTGAAAACCATGATACATTTTTTTTTCCCCAAGATTCTTTGAGAGAGAGAGAAAGTTCAACAGAATGGCATTTATTTGAAACAGAAATATTCTGTAACATTATAAATGTCTTTGCTATCACTTTTGCTCAACTGAATGCATCTTTTCTGAATAAAAGTAAAATAGTAATAATACTGACTTTAAAATGGTCGTGTGTATCAATATTTGATTGTATCAGCACAGCCCTGAGTCCTTTTTAGAAAATTTTTACCAATTAAAAAACAACAAAAAAAAAAACGAATTCAGTTGATGCAACTGTAAGACGTCATGTACGGAATCTGCAATGAGCATTACTCAAATAAGCAATGAAAATGAGCAACTTCAGTACAGAAGGACCAGACAATGAGATGAACCGTATTAACATTTGTGAGTTACCATGGAGACCGCATCAAGACCATGTTTCCCTTGTTCATCGTCCATGGCAACATTTGACCATGACACATTAATCAGCAGCTCTGATGACTCTCTTGGAGATTAGTAGCCAGCCGGCCAATTACGGTAAAGCTTTCAATCTGACAATTATACTAATGGTGTGGGCAGCTTTGTCTGTCTGCTAGCGGCAGCCGCACAAAGTCTCACCACTAAGGGTCTGATGGATTCAGGGTGTGACCTGAGGGCTATTTTCACACTCTCTAATCATCAAGGGACTGATTGTTTTGGCTTAGTCCAGTCGCAGAGCCCCCTCCCCCCATTAGCTCGGAGACTTACATTGAGGCACTCGCACACTGACTGACCTTCTCCTACTTCCCGTGATGTGATACGATGTGACATCCAAGTATGTCCCCTGGACAGAGCCTCCGCTCTGAGTGCTGTTGGGTGCGCTTCGATGTCGAGCACTCGTCAAGAGATTGACCCTGCACTCCACATGTCTTATGGTGCCCACTCCATCCAGACAGATTCAGGAGGTTGAAGGGCAATGTTTCATTGACAGGAAAAGATATTAGAACACCAAGAAGGTTGAACCTGAATTCACACTAAAGTGTCTGATTTTCTTGAGGTGGTCTGTGGGATATTTTTGATATCAGACGGCATGTAACTATCGAATTAAACACATTTAACACCCTCTCACTAGGATTGTGTACAGTTGCGGCATATCTGAGTGCAATGGAGTGTGTTAGGAGTGAATGTTAAAGTTTCCATGGCCCGACTCGGGCCAAGAAACATGAGTCACCCTATTGGAAATCAATGGAACCACTGGCATTTAAAATGAGGCTTGATGAAATGTGTGAAGTGGCTAAGAAAAAGGAAATGAATTGATCCAGAAAAGTAAGCATATTGACAGCTGAAAGTCACAAGTGCTTCTTGCATGGCTGTCTGCATGGCTTCAACAACCCAGATCTTCTGACTGTCTGCCACAGAAGCCTTGCTGGTCCTGAGCAGGTCTCCCTAACAGATACTAATGGCCAATGAGTCAGAAAAACGCTTCTTTGCCCTGTTACACAGCCAATCTTGCTATTAGGGGTGTAACAATGCATTTATAGTAGTATTAAATAATCGGTTATGAAGACTATAATAATACCCAATATGTTACAGGAGTAATCTCATATTACACAAGCATTGGACTCAGAAGATTGAAGAAATAATTGCACTTTAAATAAAGGAAATTCATGCTGCTGAATTCAGATTTTTGCATTATTATTAATAATTGGCATTGCATGCATCCATTTGAGCAAAGTAAGTTAATTGTTTCTCTTGCATTTTATTATGGATATTGCATTTTAATATGCATATTCTGGAATATGTGCTTTAACAGACCTTGACCGCAGTAATGTAATATATAAATATTAGATATTAATATTATGTGTGTGTGGTGGGTGGGTGTTCAGTAAGATTTTTTCTTTTAAATAAATCAATCATTTCATTCAGCAGTGATGCATTTAGTTGATCAAAAGTGACAATAAAAACATTTATAACATTACAAAAGATTTCAATTTCAAATAAATGATGTTCTTTTAAACTTCCTATTCATCAAAAAATTCTATAATAGAAGAATCTTCTGAGCAGCAAATTAGCATATTAGAATTATTTCAAAAGGATCATGTGACACTGAAGACTGGAGTAATGATGCGGAAAATTCAGCTTTACCATCAAAGGAATAATAAACTACATTTTAAAATAAATTAAAATAGACAACAGTTGTTTTAAATGGTAAGTATTACTGTTTTTACTGTACCTTTGATCAATAAATTAAGTCTGGTTGAAAAATAAGAGCCTTCTTTCAAAGACATTAAAAAAATCTATAAAAATCTTACCAACCAACTTTTGAACACTAGTGTATTATTTTATCAATATTCGACTATCATGTGATTTTTCTTGCCAGTTTGTTACATTTGTCTTCAGCATATTTTTGGAAAAAAATATGAATCGTTCTAAAGTAATCAAATTTGTTTTAGATTTCACAATGCCTTGCAATTGTAATGTAAAGAATCGAAAAGCACAATCGAAATGTTGTCAAAATAAATCATTAAATCCCTAATAGCTCTTGTAAGGAAAACAAGCTTAACCTGCTGTAGTTCTAGATGTATAAGAACAAGTATTACCATGGTCGAAGCAGTCTCGAAGACTGTTGCATTGCACGATGCGTAGTGAACAGTGAGAGACAGTAATCCACAGAGCTCTCAGCAGGGGGTGCTAAACTTACACCATGTGGGCGTGTAATCAGTTTGAGTCTCTTCATCTGAAGCCCTTTGAGATGGAGGAAGTGTTCTCTGTCACAGGAGGAGACAGGAACAAGTGCTCGGCTGGCAGTATATGTTCACCGCCAACATAAATCTCAACTCGCCGTTTAGCACTAATGCTTCTCATTTTAGCGCCTGTTTTAGTTCGAGAGCATCTATTGTTTGTCACGTTCTCCAAAACTTCGACAAATCCTGTCAAAAACAATTTCAAATGTAGACCTAAGTATAAGTGTTGTAAAATGTTAAGCTAATGGCTCTTTTCACTAGTGCCTTTAATTTCAAGCAAGAAATTATGCTATTTCAGATTGGTATTCATTTAGAAAAGGGTTTGAAACTGCAGAGAGTTGGTCTTGGAGGTTCATAGCCGTCTCTCAGATTGGCAAGATGACAGCTGCTCAGGCTATTTTCAGCTGCTCATTTTAAATAGATGATCTCTCCAAGTGTTTGAGACTTAATGGCCATTAAAAGCTTATGATCACTTAATATGTCAGCCATTAGCCTTTGTGGGTGTGTTAACCGCTATAAATTGCCTAGGACTCTTGAAGAATACAGAAGAGTTTTACTTACTGGCATGAAGTTTGAAAGACCAATTGGGGAAACTCTGTGAAAACAGCATTTAAATAACACATATGGGTGGATTGTCAACAATGCACAATAATAGTAATAATGTTTCATTATTTTGAAGAAGAATAGTGTCCCTATTGAATAAATGGAGAGAAATGCTATGGTCTTTATTTTTTCGCTTGAGGTCAGAGTTCCTTTATGGCTTATGTGGCCGTTTTATTTTTCCTGTTGTAGTGAAAATTGATTCAGGGAGCATTTCCCATTTGGAATTAATACTGTGCCATTTCGTCTTAACTGGGAACAATCTTCTCAACTCATTTAAATTGAGCTACTGAGCATAGCCAGTAATTCATTATCAAAATTCATTAGCATCCAACCAAATCCAAACATGATTTGCCCGCTGTTTGCATTTTCACAAAGCAGGTGGCTTGCTTGGAACGGCTTAGTATTTTCCTCAATATTTCTGTTTCATTTGCTGGGTTTCCATATGCGAATCTTGATTTTGTGCTAAATAAATCCTGGATGGAAATGGTTTCTATGTGGATAAAAGTTTTTTTTCACTAGGCTGAGGTGGATTTTTGCACATGGAGGCTCTCTGAACATGATGAGTATATCACAACTGATGGAAACTCGCAATGTTTTACATTCTTTGTAGCTGGTATTTCAGAAATACATTACAAGTTTGGATAGAAATCCAGCAATTAAGGGCAAATTATTGGACATACTGAAATTGCGTAATCTTTATAGTGCTTTACTATATTTGGAGAGTTTTTCCAGTTAGAGGTCTTTAAAGGCATTAAACCATGAGTTTTTGCATAAGGTCAAAGAATTTTTTGAAAATCATTCGTTCATTGTCCTTAGTAATAAGAGGATGGTGTAAGCCTTTTCAAAGAAAGCTGATGTGACATATCTTCCTTGGGCCTTCCACTGCATTAACCTTATGCGCAAACCAAGCGCGTACACTTTTTCTTTCTACTTCTCATTTCTTCCTTTTTTATTCCAAACCCCCACTCTCTCTCATTTCTACACTCATATTTCATGCTCATACACTATTCAGAGTTGTAAGGTTAATGTCAGCGTGGAATGCTTGCTCTATATGAAAACAAATGAACAGGAACACAGCGAATCAAGCCTCATTTTTCCACCCACTGAGTTTTTCTTCTCCTACACAAACTTTGTTTTTATCTAACAGGGGAGATGGATATATCCTCCCGCTCCTCTCCCAGAATAAAAGCCAAAAAAAATGTCCAAACACCTTTTGTTGGCATTACCATTAACACTTTGAGCAGGAAGGTTCATTAGAGGCCACAAAGCACTTTTAAATGCATTAGCTAAAAGAGACATTCTGGACGCTTTGAATTGACAAGCTGTACATTTCAGTATCTGCCTATTATCCAGTGGCAGCTGCTTATTTCTCCACTCTGATTTCTGTCTGTTGGAGCCCATGTGTGAGCTGATGGTGAGTTTCAGGCCACCAGAGATACTCCCTCATCATTCCTACTGAAAAACAAACAGCCCGAGGGAGAAACAGCTTGCTTTTAGCCCGCAGGGCAGCCGATAGCATCAGCGGTGTGGTTGTTCGTGCCGGAGTCTGGGGCCTGGCTGAGGTGGTGGGACTATCATGAGGGTTGGCAGTCAGCCCTCCTCTGCCCCTCTGCTGAGTGATCTCGGCCAGTCAGCCTCGCTGAGCAGAAAGTGTGTGTCGACACCAGAAAGAGGGAGATAAGAGCTTCCCATACCCTTACCGATTAAACAGGGGGATTAACCGACCTTCATCTTCCTCCACCAGTTCTTATCTGCCCCCCACCTCTCCATCTGCACCAGCATTTGCCACCATACATTTAAAAATATGTCATGACGGGCATAATGATGCTTTTAACACAGGATGACTTGGATTTGGAAAAGAATACTTGCCATTAGTGTACACATATTACATACAGTATAAAGATAACACTTTTTTTGTTAACATTAGTTAACTACATTACACTGTAAAAAAAAAGAAAAGAAAAGAAAGAAAGAAAGAATTTTGACTCAGAAATTTCTAGTAAATTTCACAATCAATAACAAAGAAATGACAGGTAACACACTGGATTACATGTGAAATTTTGAAGTAGAAAGACTGAAATAGTATTGTCCTGTGAAACATAATCTATCATTGATATTTACAACTTTGAAAAAAAAACCTGAAAAACCAAAAAAAAACACTAGTTCGTAACAGCTTCTAAGTTTTCTAACATTTTTTAATCTTTATTAATATTGATCTCAACAATTACTAATAAACTGGAAAAAAAAAACTTAAAGTTGTATCTGTTAATATTAAACAAAGTACCATGAAATAACATGGATATTTTTATTAAATAACATTAACAAAGGTTGATAAATGCTGTAAAAATATATTGCTCTTTGTTAGTTCATGTTTATATCAGTTAACTAATGTTATTATAATAGTGACAACAAGCTAAAGTATGTCTACATACTAAGAACTTTAAAAGGGTCTGTTATGGTTATTAAATTCTAGAAAGGAAAACTGACTTCAAGCATAAGCACTGAACATTGGATGTGTCTAAAATGACACATTTACTGAATTACAATAGTGATATTTATTTTTTAACATAATCACAGATTGCAATCACTTTGAAGATTCCAACGCACATTTTAGTTATTCTTGTTCAAAGTAATGAAGTTGCCAGCAGCTCCAGTAAATTGAGAATGTTATAACACTCTCCTCAGCTGTACCACCCCGAAGCCACTCGACTGAAATGATTTGTAGATATTTATTTATTTTACAGCCTCAAGGCTCTCCGCCATAACCTTAACCAAAGAGTCTGACTGCCCTTTTTTTTTTAAACAGTCACTCTCATGCCTGCCATACAAAATGTTATCTGAAGTGAATTCACTGAAAATAAGTTATTGTTATTTACATAGTTCAGTTTATGAGGTAGCCTGAGGTGGTTTGTGCTGCATCACAAAGAGCGGCAGCAGTGTGTGCCAGACTACAGCGACGTACTGTGTTTGGTGTGACTACACGGAAATAAAATCAGGCGCTTGTAGATGTTTAAAAAAATGTTAACATTAAAAATCTCTATGATAGTTTAATTCATTTAATTAATCTAAATAAATGTTTTGAGCAAACTTAGATATTTAAACTGAAAATAGGAAGTCATACAGGTTTGGAATGACATTGAGGGTGAGGAAATGGTGATAGATTTTTACATTTTGGATGAACTTTCCCTTTAAAATGTACTATGATTTAAGGGATAGTTCACGAAAACCTAAAAATCCTGTCGTTATGTACTCAACCATTCTGGCATCAAAATGTATAGGTTTATTTATTTTTACCAAAAGGAATTTTATATTTTTAATATAAAAGATATCTAAAATATATTTGTATTTTCAGTACAATGAAAGTCAGGAAGGTCAATGTTCTTAAACCCTTGTGCTGAGTTGATAATCCTTTACTAATTGGTGTTCTTGCTCTTTTAACAATTTGTTGTAAAACTCTCATTAGGCTATATTATCAAAAATTTGAAATCCATCTCTTGTCAACTTGAGAAAAAAAAGCATTATTATGATTGATGAGACCATTTCTGTCATTTAATTTACCCTAACATGATTATAAATCTAATTCCATTTCTCTGTGTAAAATATTTACAAGGCAAAAAAAAATGTTGGGTAAGAAAGCATAAATGTCTTACAGATTTCTGATCATGTTTATGCTAAATGACGGAACTTGTATCAAGTGAATTAGCAGTTTCTGTCGGTTAATTTGGTTATATTGTACCCACAAAAGCTAAATAAGATCGTTTATAAGCTTGTAGCCTATATAAGCAGTATTTGTCACAATTGCGACTAACACGCATTTTTACGTTAGAGATTAGTCTGTTTAATTTATTTATATAATTGTTTCTATTGCATTTAAATTGCTTCATATATGTGTGCCGTTTTTAATTAAAATGTTTAAGCTGAAATTGACTGATGCATAATTATTTTAGAGGAAAAAAACGTTTGGTTACCACAATAATGCACAGTGTCTAAAATGTCAGGTACTGGCAACAGCACAATTTACAGACAAATATGGGAATATTTTATTTTATGTTTGAACCGCGTGTAGTGCAAAACTATTTAACCACCCAATCTCCAATACGACGTATAGGCCTATGAAGTTGTCTTAATGCCTCACCGTGCTGTCTTTCTAGTGAGTTGTCTTCTCCTCCTGTTGATCCTTCCTCACATGAATGCTGGTCGGAGGATGAGGAGTCCAGCACGAGCACACAGGAAGAAATGCTCTCAGCTCCAGCGTTCCCCACCGGCAGCGCAGAGCTTGAACAACCCCGCGCCTCCTGCTCTTCTGCGTATTCCTCATCAAGTCCGGCATTTTTCTCGCAATCAAATCCTCCGTTTAATATGTTGTGAATGGAAAAGGAGGTGCGGTTATTCGCCATTTAAAACATAACCTACGCAACCCCCTCGTCAATGTTCGATGGCCCGCAGTTCTGCGCTTTTATCTGGGAAGCTCCTGCGCTTTCATGGCGCTTTCATTAGTCCGCAGTGTAATTGGTTTCCTCTTTGCGTGTCTTTTAATTGCGGCAAAACGTCTCCTGACCCAATCAACGAGCAAAGTGTCAGAAAATGTCATGTGCGCATCAGTTTCCTCTCTTTCCCTTCCCGACGCGTTGCCAATGGGCTTACTGGAGCATTTCGCTCCTCCCTCTAAAATAGACGAGTAGCCTTGAATACCCACCGAAATCTGTTTACCGGGCTACCACATGCTCTTACTGGCTTTGTTGAGTTTGAGGACATTTTTCGATGACAAACAAGAAAGGCTATTTAATATAACTGCAGCTATATGTGTTATTTGTGTTTTTATTTCTCCTACGTTTAAGAAAAACTAAAAAAGCAT
>JADLZN010008881.1:0-476338 GCA_018155175.1 Sinocyclocheilus anophthalmus | reverse complement strand
AGCAGGAAAAATGGTCGCAGTCTGGAGCCCTGATATTAAATTTTTACTCGAAATTTGGTCAAATAAATGCAGCCTTGTTTTTTTTTTCTCCCAAACCTATCAGCATTAGCCACCCTGCTTTTTTAGATACTGGTATCAACATTATGCATTCATTCAAACAAACAGAGCTGTGTGTTTTAACAGATGGCCTTAGAAAGTCTTTTTGGGACAAATCCGTTAAATAAAAGGCTTGTCATCTGCTAATCGGGCATTTTGATGATTGATTAATCATAATTAAGATTATGAGTCTTGGGACAGCATACTGGCTTTCAAAACCCTTTGAAACAATTATTACATAGGGGATGGCTGTCAGTTCAGATCTCATCAAGAAAATGATTAACCCATTGAAATGGACATCACATGGATTTTTGTTTTAACTTAATAAACAGCTTTGGTTTTCATAATATCGTGATCAACCAATCACAATGAAGATATGACTCCTAACTTAATCTGATTGAGCTACAGGCATCACAAAAGAGAGACATGACTAACCAACTAGACAAGAAGAGGAGGAAGTCCTCATTTTACCTTTTATATGCAGATTTATGTTTATGGTAGCCTCATCAACTTGTACCAGTGGCGTTAACTACAGACAGTGCAGGCAGTGCAGCCGCACTGGGGCCCGTGCCGCTGGGGGGGCCCGCAGCACACGCAGGCCCTGCCCACATTGCAAGCGACTATATTAATATAAATTAATAATAAACGTATTAATAATAAAATATTTAATAATCAAAAATTAGCATGAATTGTTCGTGTGCTTTAATGGTCTAGTGGTAGAACTTTTGACAAGCATTTCCGAGATTCTGGGTCCTAATCCACCCTCGTGTAGTTTTTTTCTTCTCTCATTAAAACCAAAGGTGTTCAACAGTGATTGTATATCAAGAGCAAGGACATGTTTGTGTGCATTTTGTTTTGTGCTTTTACCAGAACAAAGCGTACGATCGTCTGTGTGAAGACTGCGCATTGTGCACGAGTGCCAAGAGAGAACTGATAGCCTAACAGCAGCAACGAGCGCTCGCCATAACACATTCATAAATGTGCGCTATTAGGCGCATATCTAATCGTTTGTGTGAAGAGTGGAAGCTGAAGGCACTTTGCAGGACATGGAGGCGCCAGCGCGATCACACACACGCATTTTTTTCTTAATAGTGGAAACAATTTAAAATACGCTGTAATTTTTGCTCGTAAAAGGTAAGAGTAATGCATTCGGAAATGTAAAGGGTCGACTTTTATTTGTGTGCATTGACAATATCAATAAAACGTTGTGATAATGAAAAAAATGAACTCTTTCAGTATGTATTCCCTAAAGATGCATTTCTCTCTAAAGGCACATCCAATGAGGAGATGGCGAGTCATCTTTTCATCAGCATCTAAACTATAAAAATAAGGAAAAGCCTTAAACAGGCCCGATTACATGTTTTCTGATTTTTATGTTGCTCTGCTCTGAATACCTTAAAATTGAAAGGATTTGCTGCAACGCAATTTTGTCTGATATGTGAATTATTTATTGGCCTATTTTTTTTTATCCATGCAGCAAATGCTTTAAAAACAGCTTAAAAATTACTTTATTGCATTTCAGATGCTTTTAAAGAACGGTTACACAAATAATTTACGGGTAGCTTGAATGTAAAACATTGTCATGAATTCGTTGTATTCCCATTTGTAAAATAGACTACAAATTAATTGTTGTAGGCTAACCCGATCTCATGAAAGTGCATATAGCACGATTTTCTGTTTCTATTTGGCGTATTGACTTTGGCGTGCAAAAACTGATACATTCATAATTAATGGCATGGCTTGTTCAGTCGACAGAAATACGGGACACACAGGCTTATAATAACTGATGAAATGTTTGCGGGGCAAATCTCAGATTGGTCTGAGCGCTCATGGTACTCACAGTGGGTACAGCCGTACACCTGCAGGCGCCACTGTGTGTATGTGCTTGTGGGTATTACATTTGTGTGTGGTTGTTGCCGCTAAAGTTGGCCATGATTCTGGACATGGTGTTGATCATTTTTAGACCTCTTTCTTATCTAGTCTCTTGCTTTTCGGAGAGGAATGTGGTTGCCGCGATTATTGGGTTACTGTGCTAAAAATACAACAAAAAAAGAAAAAAATTTGCTGTAATTTCAGCACCACAGTGCTGAAACACTCAATGCTTCTGATAACCTTGCCTTCTGTGCTTTGCAAATACAATAGGTAACACATGCTGATGACTGTAAAATTCAACACAATTAATTTGGTACTTCTGGCTGCTGCAGCCAGGCGCACGCACAGCATGTGTGTTAGAGAGAGACACACGCAAAGAGTTTCAATTTGAGTTTCGATGTTCAATTTAATATAAGAAACTGATAAGATACTGATTTTAGTTGGTCTAGATTAAGTAGGTTAGGCACAAATTTGCTTATATGGGTTCCAGGGGCGCGGGAAGATGCTTTCGGTTGGGGGTGCTGTGTGTGTCCGTGTTTGGGGGGATGGGGGGGGGACGGGCGCTAGCGTCACGTGTTCATGAGGATTAGGCTAATCATCCCATATAGAAAACAACACAAGTAAAATTAATCATGTTTATAAAGATAAACATGGGTTTATTATAGCCCACTTACAATTTAAATTTCAGAGATCATTACAAATAAATTTATTAAATGCTAAAACTGAATAAATTTAAATTAACAAATTTGGCGTTGCATTTGCAACCATGTGAAAACAGGGGGTGCTGCAGCCCCCTCAGCACCCCTACTTCCCGCGTCCCTGATGGGTTCCCTTCTAGACACGAGCGCTGTGTGTTTGTATGTGCTTCATAACCGTGCACCCCCGGGGGCCCGTCGTAATAGCCTGCACTGGGGCCACGTTCATTATAAGCACGGCCACTGCTTGTACCTAGTATAAATTAAGACTATCAAATATATATCAAAGTTCTTTTGAAAGATTCTTTCAGAGTTTGCAGAACACAAAGATTGTTAAAAAATGTAATGTCCATCGGCACTGGGGCATCAGGTCATGAAAGATATCAAGCAGCACCTATGACTAGTTGTAAAACAGGTTGAGAAATTTGTGGAAGCATTTCAAGGCTAAATACAGAGCTACAAATTCTAATGTTAATGTTTTATGAACATTGATGTTAATTAAAAGTCATCAAAGTGACCATAGCCTGTCAATCAACGTTTCATTGGTTTTAGTGAGAAACAGCCATAGTGGATGTGAGATCAGTGAATACACAGCAACACACACACTCACACCCCCTCCACACACACTGATGCCTTGATGCTATAATGCACACAATCATATATTCATCAAAACCATCAGCAAGTACACATAAATCCATTCACATATACACAAATACATTTATACATATACTCAAATTCACCCACTTCAACCAACAAAAAGGATCAAACAGGATTTTTTGAGACTTCATATCATCTTACCTTTTTTCACATTCTTACTGCATTGTTCATTCTTATAGTATGTGTTCTTTTCAAAATCTTAAACACTAGTTCAACTATAGTGCACAAGCTCTACTATATTATGTATGGTTAAAATATGGGGATTTTTTCTTCAGTCCTGGTGTCCATTATAGTAGACATGAAAAAAATCTAATAAAAAATTAGTTGGCACAAATCGTGTTTTTTAGACTTATTGGAGAACAGCAAATATCAAGCGGATTCAATTTTTTTTTGTTCAGTTAAAAAAAAATACAGGTCTGAAGTTAACTCACTTTCACCACTGACTGCACAAGAATGAAAATGGGCTGAAAATGATGTTTGAAATCTGCAGTTAAAAAAAACTTTAGCTGTTCACATGACAGAATTACACTTGTCAGCTATGTGGATCACAATATCGAAGATTTCAGAACTACAAAAGAAACTCAGCAGTTAATTAGTCAGCTCAATTAGTTAATTAATCAAGTGTTTGCGGGTAGTGGTTGCAAACACTCCCGGGACGTCTCTCTGTGGTACCCTCCGACGCCCACCCTTCTTCCCCCCCCCGCCCCAAATGATGTGTGTTAACTGATTCATGGTGGGCATAGCTGGCATGTTAGATGAGATGAGTTGTGACATAAGCTAAAATAGACTCGCGAGTGCCCACATGTACGTCGTGTTACTAATTGCAGCCCAAACAATTTACAAGTGGCTGACTACAGGACAGGACTGGAAACAACTCAATTTGCCAAAACAAGCTAGCGCTCAGCTACAGTCAGACATGATCACACAGACAAAACCACTGAGTCGGTTCACTGCTCATCTCTGCATATTGCACAGATCACTGGAAATCAGAACTGGAAAGCTTTCCGCTAATAAGCAGAGGTATTATATGATGGCTGACTTGACCGCGACAGGAAGACGGTTTGTAGTATTTAAACTATATTTAAAGTTTTCTTTGAGGTAAACTGAATATCCACATATATTCAAAAAATTCAAGGTTAGGGTGGTCAGTAAGATTTTATTTTTTTACTTTTTTTTTTTTAAAGAAAAGAATACTTCTATTCAGCAAGGACACATTCATTTAATCAAACATGACAGAAAAACATTTAGAATTGATTTAAAATACATTTTTTCTACATTTCTATTCATCCAAGAATCTTGAAAAGAAGAAAATGTATCACCGTTTTCACAAGAAATTAAGCAACTATATGCAACATTGTAATAATAAGATATTGATAACGATAAAGATATAGTTCTAAAAATCGTTTTCAATATTAAAGATTAGCAGAGTCCACACCACAGCTAAATAATGATAAAGGCACAGAGAAACTATTTCGTTGGAATCATTTTCAGAAATTTTTTTCCCCAGCTGATACACATCAAAAACATTGACAGCCAATCAGAATCAATCCTGCTATAACGAGCTCGAGAATTTAAAGCGGCAGACAAGTGTGCCGTGCGCTTGGAATAAACAGACAATATCGTCCGCTGGTGTGGACGCTAATATAGTTATCGTTCTTGGTGTGAACGGGCCTTAAGACTGGAGTAAACAGTCCAAACAGTGGCATACCTATGAGCAGAACTGTTCATTTAGCTTTTCCCCCATGAAATAGTGATGAAATAGTCAGGAAGGGAGACTGGAAAAAAATTAGCCACTTGGTAAGATAAATGACCATTTGTTGTAAGGCAATCATACACAGAATAAAGCATGTGGCATTTTCAGGAAGAAGAACTTCAACCTCTCTTTTACATAGTAATTTATATCCAAAAAAATTATATTTAATCAAAATACAACACCTACTACAAAAGATGAAATATTTTATTAGTTTAGCTGCATCTCATGTGACCATTATCTGACATTAGAACATGCAAAAATGTTGTTAAATTATATTAACTTCAAATCTCAGTGGGTTCTTCAAGTAAATTGTTTAGGTCAAATAGATTCAACTGACAAAAAAAGTTTGTGAATCCCTGCATTAAACTATTCAAGTTATTTAAAAAGTGTTGATTGCCAAAGATGTACAACACTTTAAAATTTTAACTGGTATAATATTGGCATTATAATGCAAATTATATATTCAGGATTGGTTCTAACTAGAGAATGCAATGATTCTGATTAGCTGTTCTAATTGTATCCATTTTCAGCAGAGCTTTAGTTAGGTGAGGTACTAGATACAATGAGGAAATATCTTATCTGCTTGGTTTCCAAGGCAACCAGAAAGAAGAACCAGAAAGATTCATATTCATAATCACTTCGGTCTATGCATAAACTCCCTTTCTTTCCAACCCAGACCAACCCACAGAAACACAGAGTGCATGCACACACTCTCATTCACACGCTACAGATCGGCAGCTGTTCCTCTCTTATGTAATGGATGGATGGTGTGGGCTCAGGGCTGTAATCTCACTCCTCTCCAGAGAGCGATTATTCCAGCTGCTTATGCTACCCACCACTGCATACCAACACGCACGCACACGCGCACACGCGCACACACACACACACACACACACACACACACACCTCCTACCTCCTTATCTCCTGATGCAGACTCCCGCCTCTGTGATTTTACATGATTCATAAAATCACTTTCCTTTCTGAAAATGGCCTTTGCATTGCAATGTGTTACAACTGACACATTTAGAGCTGTTGTAAAACATGAGTATTTCGGGGCGGCAGTTTAGATAAATTCATTACTATAAATAAAATGCATCCATATCAATGGGATAATTTAACAAAGAAATTGGAGGGGGGGAGGGGTGCCATGAATGGGTGCCATCAGAATTAGAGTCCAAACAACTGATAAAAACATAACAATAATCCACAAATAATCAACACCACTCCAGTCCATCAAATAATGTCTTGTGAAGTGAAAAGCTGTGTTTATAAGAAACAAATTCATCAAGATGTTTTAACTTCAAACCGTTGCTTCGGCTACCAATACGAGTCCCTTTGCCATGAAAAATATTGCTATTGGACTTTTTCACTAGAGGAAGCATTATATGGAGTAGTTAGGATATGACATTAGATCTGATTTATTACTTAGGGCAGATCAGTTTAAAGGGTAAAGGTAAAACAACCTTTAGAATCGGATTTTGGTCCTTACAAACACACAGCTTTCCACATGAATTTGGATTTGTACTGTAAATTGTTGGATTACTTGTAGACTTATGGCTGATGTCTTAACAGCTTTTTGGGCTTTATATCTCACGGCACCCATTTACTGAGAGAATCTGCTTGTGAGTAGAGATGCACCGGTTGACCGTCCAGTGATCATGTCTTGCGATTCCGGGCCAATCCGTTTATTGCCAGCGGCGCCGATGTGGCAACTGTACGTCACACGCCACGTGCACCACTCACAATCGCGTGTAAATATGTAGTTTCGCGTGAGAAAGATTCTAATTTTATTGCAATCATTGTAAACAGCGACTCTGTATAAGTATTTATGTCATTGCACAGATTGTGCCTGCACAGCTGATTGGTGTGTGAGAGAGACAGCACACACAAGTAAATCAGAAATTTCTAGATGCATTTACTGCCGTAGAAAAAAAAACGATATTTATGAAATATGATTTAGGTAAGCAACATTATGATGTTTCCTCGAATATCAATATCAACACGATTGCAGTGTGACACTGATTGATTTTTTTATACAATAGTATTTCAATAAACAAGAAGTTAAAAATAAGTGACTTAGATTTTAGACAAAATATTGACTGTTTTTGCTCAATTTCACTGATGAAAATAGTTCCGATCAAAGCCACAGCAAAACCGTTGTGTGTCTCCAAGCAACACACAGAGGTGTTTCCTTACTGAATGAATCCACATCTTTGAACAAATCGAGTGAGTCAATGAATCAGTGACTCATTCATAATAACAGTCACTTGCTTAGTTTCTGAATGAATCAGCAGTTTGAATGGAATCGGTTTTTAGAAGTGGAATGAATAAATGACGCACTCAGTAAAAAACCGACATTTGCCGCCACTTACTGGTGGTTTAGTCATATTTAAAAGTATCATTGCGTTTTTTTCAACATTTATTTGTTTAAAAAACTATGTAAAACATTAATCTTATAAACTTATTTATGCATTTGAAATTTTGCAGTGTAAAATTTTAAAACGTCTGTGTAAATGCATCTAATGCCACCTCAGATGCAGCTTCTGTTTCCTCAGCAATGGAAAGATAAGTGTTTGCTAATTTCATTTGATTGGTAACAACTCTACAGTTTCTTATTATTATCTAACTGAATTAATTGAAGCAATGTAAGAATTTGATGTGAAAGATGACAATTTAATAAGGTTGGGGGGGAATGACCATTTATAAACATAGTGGGAAATTACATCTGTTTTGTTACATACAGCAACTCATTTTAAGTTACCGAGTTCTTCCTCTTTCCAGTCAGAGCACTTTATTTTGAGAGTTAAGTGAGAGAAAATTTGTAACTTAGTCCAGATTGGGGGAATTGTAATGTTTAATCATTTATTTTGTTATGTAAATAATGTTTGCATTGAAATTTGCATAGATTTCTGTTTGTATATGCTGTCAATTATAGTTCTTAGAAAGAAAATCGGAATTGGCAAAATTCGGTATCGGCAGGTCACACTTCCAAAAAATCGGGAGTGGAAACGGTACACAGAAACCAAGAAAATGCAATCGGGGTTTGCATCTCACTTGTGAGCAAGTTGATGCAATGCGTAAATGTCTCCAATTGTCCAATTGAAAGGAACAACTACTTTATGGATGCCATCTTGGATGGCCTGAGGGTGAGTACATTTTCTGCAGATTTTCATTTTTGGGTGAACTATTCTTTTATGTTTATGTACAGTGCCACTAATGATTAGAGAATGTGATGAATTTGATAGTCTTACAGAAAATAAGGTTGATTCCCTGGCAATGGCTTCTTTTGGTTTAGTGAGATGAAGATAAAATCTCAGGACTGATACACATCAGATGGCTCTTTTATCATTAGCATCTCACATTTAGAAAACTGAATGTTTCTGTTCCAAAACAAACCAGTAAATTGCTCCCACTCTTTACTCTAAATACTGATGTGACATGAAGAACAGCTTGCCTCTCCCTCTTGGCATGCTGCCTCTGTCGACTCTGATAATTCTGCATTTCTCTGCTCCACCAACAAACTGGCAAAATAATGTGACTAGCCGAGATCTGTCCAGTATGAAATGAATAACTGCTTCATAACAGCTGAAGATTAGCTTGTTATTAGCACGTGCAAACCATGTTTGGTTGGGACAAAGAACCCAGATTATATTATAAAAAAAGTGGATGCAAATCTTTTAATGGAGTGACTAATAAATCTAAGCTGTAAAAGTTTTATCCTCCCTCACTGTGAAAATCCTGGAATGCCACATCTGGAAGTGGAGCATAACAAAAGCTTCAAAACAGCTGATGGAACACCATCAGATACGAGATGCCGCCATAAGCAGTTATGGAAATTCTTAACTGGTCTAATTTGCTGCAGTGCTGCCTGGTGCTCCGCTAAATTCATCTAAAATTATGCTAAATTACATCACTACCTTTACCCATTCGTCTTCTAAAAATAAGTTTTTCTGTTTGAAGAACTGCAGGCTGCTCACTATGACACTGGAACCCTTTCTGCTGAAGGTCTGCGTTACCATGGAGACAGCCAGAGATTGCACATTTCATATGATACTTATCTTAAAAGACTATGACAGGTGTAAGTCTGACTCACAGAGCTGCCTCACACTTCCTGTCCTTCATAATTACATCCTAAATGAACACTAGTTTAAAAGGGCCATCTCAAAGTCAAGTAGAAAAGTTTTAGTTGAAGTACATTCGATCATTTCATTCAATATGCAAACCGTGTTGTTTTAAAGACACCCGCCACTGACATCAGATAGCGTTGTGTTTGAAAGTTCTTTCAATTATACATCACAGAACTCAGAGAAATGCAGAAGTGCATTCATATTAAACATCATGTCTGATACGGAAAAGTGGCTTGTTCTTAGGCCTGTCGCAATAATCAATATATCACCTTATGGGGATGCACTACTTAAGTGAGGATGAAAGTGACGTCGTCAAATGAAGTTTTTGGTGAGGCGCAAGATGTACCATCTATACTAATCTAATTCACAATTTAGATGGTCACTCGATGTTTTTTGGGCATTCCAGCTTGCTGCCGTGTTGCACATGTGTTTGCAGGTTCTCGTTGACATTCGTACAGGTATAAATAGCGTGGGTGGAGGTTGGTGCTAGGGCGATCGCAACCTTTAAAATGCTTCACAAAAAAACAATTTGTATGAGTTCGTGCCAGATGTATATGGGGGGGGTAGCACAGCTTGGGTGTAGGGATCTGTGCCATGTGTGAGGTTAGTAGGCTAATTGATTGCTATAAGTAGGGGTATTTGTCTTTGAGGGCTAAGACGTATGTGTGGCGGCCCGCTAATTTTACACAGAAAAAGAAGAGAGGTTTAGGTTTAGCGTGTGGAAATTCTGTCTTCCAACCAAGTTATTGTGAATGTTGTTTAGCTTACCTGTTACGTTTGCATCTTGTTGTCTACGAACAAATTGTTTAGTTGACTATTATTGCAAAGTGATTCTAAGAATATTCTTAAGAATTAAACTGTTGGTGTATGTCATTTGAAAGCGTGTTGGCTTTATTTATGCTGTTACATTATGGATTATATATCAGTTGCATTAAAAGGGTCCTACAACGGACAATCGAGCAAAACGTTATTTGGTCTTATCGTCAATGTATTGGTCTGGGGCAGATATATCGCACAACAAAAAAGTTGTAATCGTGACAGGCCTACTTGTTCTAATGCTTTTAAAATATAAAACATTAGAAAAATGAAAGAGTGAAATATATATAGTGTATTCAGATGGTATGAAATGTATTTTATTTCTTTCATTTTTTTATTCAACCCTAAAATATAGTTTAATTTCATTAGTTCTGTCAAAAGTTCTACATTCTCTGCCCAGACAGACCTAAAGAACTCCCTCTGCTGGAAACACAGACTTACAACAACAGCATGAAAACAGCAAACCAACCACCACCGCACATCGAATTTAGGCTACTTAATACAAAATAAATGCATCAAAATTAGCAACCTCTAGAAGGCATTAATTTAGATAAAGGCGGGATATTTATTTATTCTATAGCAAAATAAATTTGACTGTTAAATTAATTATTTTAACCATTAGAAAATAACACTGTAAAATACTTATAGAACATATTTTGCCTTTTGGTGTGTGACATTAGTTGAGAAAGTTTTGTGTGAATGTTATTGGAGAGATAGTGGCTGTTATATGGGTGTAATTATTTTAAATTGGTGGGTTATACGTGAGTTCTTAGTTGAAGATGCGTTTTTGTGCGAAAATGCAGCACGATAAGGATGAAACCAACGTCCACCTAGAGTGTTTAGCCAAGATAAGCAATTAATCACTTTGTATGATAGTTATATATTGGCGTCGTATGGAGGCTTACTGAAGAGTACTCAACTGAATCTAATAATATTTGCCAAAGATTGACCTCTCTCAACGTAACTTGTACATACGAGTGTTGACATGTCTTTGTGCCAACTCAGCTGAAATAATTACGCACGAGAAGCGCCATATATGATATAATAGTCGCGAGCGGCATCGTCGCGTAGTGCTATCAATAAGTACGATGTATGTAGCATCGTTCCCCCAGCAATTCCACAAGGATGGCAATCCGTTATCTCTATTTGAAAATGAAACGGGACGGCGCCCCCTGCCTAATTGAGCAGAGAAACAGAATAGTGGCTCTGCAGTACGTGTTGCGTTAGTACTTTGGAGCTACTTGGTAAGGAAAAATAATTACTCATAACATTGCTACTTTAGACCAGTCATCTAATATTGCCTAGGAAGCTCTATTGTCATTGTAGGGCATTCTAATTAAAATTTACAAGCCACTCTGTTTCGCGAGGTTGCGGGCAAAAGCTGGATATTCAAACGAAATGAGATGACTGAAATTACTAACGTTCGTGCGCACCTAGCGACACCATCGAGTCGCACTTGTTCGTTTTTACAATAAATGTTGAGATCTTCAGTACTGGAGTGTGCGTTGATGACACTTACGTTATACTCAATAGTATATGCTGACGCGATAGGGACGATTGAATATATTGTCCGACCATGACGAGCACAGGTGCCCTGTTAGTGCACGTGCGAGCCTCTTTGGGGATATTGCTGTTTCATCTAAGCTCGGGCGTTCCGTCACGGATCACGAGGTCGATGTTTGCTCTAGGTATAGGTCGGTGAAGATGTACAATTGTCTGTTGTGTAACCTGCTGCCCCGCACGGCCGTGTTCCTTCGCACAGCTGGGATTAGAGGCGGAGATATAACCGGTGCGTTGCACTGATGCTAAGTGCCTGCGATATGCCCATTCACGCGCACGCAGAATGATATCGGGCACCACACACTACTACACAGAACTAGCATGTTTGAAAGGGTAAGCGACAGACGTGCCACTTACACAAATCTACATTTGGTTTGTTACTAACTGGCATGGTCACTGTAAACTAAACCGTTGTTTTATGGCAAGAGCTACATAAGCTGCAATAAATTCTACATGTGTTCCAAAACAACAACAGCGTACAGGTTAGCACTGATGACTAGGATTTCATTTCTGGGTGAAGCTTTACTTTAGGCATGCAAAAATAACATTCAAGAAATATTCAATAAAATAAAATGAAAACAGACATCATGGTACGATGTAATTCTCCAGATTTTCTGTTCTGCGTAAATATTATAATAAACATAAAAGAAATATAAAAATTATAAACAATAATACATTCAGAATGTTAATTGAATTACCATCTAAAACTTTTTGCAGTCTTTTTAGGAAAATGCATATCAGAGTTTCAAATAAAACTTCATCATTAACATTTTAAGGACACAGCCTCAATGTATAAACCATCTGTAACAACACCTCTGTGATCTATGCTCCCATTAACACAGCTCATACAACGTGTCGGGAAAACTAGTATCCTTACTCATATAATCACTCACTCACTATCTTCACAACTCTCACAATGCTGCTTTTTCCAATAAAACTTAGTCACAAAATACACTATGAGCCACTGATCTCAGATCTGGGTCAGACATTTACCTGACATTCACTGACAAACAGTATTACACTGACCTGTAATTAGAGCCAACGCTCTCTGACAAAAGTCCTCACCCAGAGTCCTCCAATTTGAGGCATGGCTTCGACCAACATTTGAGGCGCATAAACTCACGTCCACTTGTTAAGGGAAATAAACAGGAAGAGACAAATTAAAGAGGGAGAAAGGGAGAGAGAGAAAAGACGGAGAGAGAGGTCCAACATGCTGCTATCACAAAGCAGCAGGATTAACAGTGGAGAGCATGCTACAGGGAGACTAGATTATTCTAGAACAGGAAAAAAAAAATCACTGCTAATCTTATTCTTCCTTCAAAGAGTTTTTTTTCTAAATTGTCTAAATATGCAGGGTAAAATATTTGAAGTGAACGTTTTAACCATAAAGTCACAATGAAATCAAACTTTCAATCAAAATGTCTCATTCCACAGAAAAATTACTTTGGTTATTTATGGTACTGGACACCACCCATTCCCTTCTTATTAACTCTCCATTATAACTTATAACTAGATTTTCGGTACATATAATGCCCAACTTTGCACAATCCAATCAATTCCCGATGTATAAATTCCTATTCCACATTTTGTTTCTATCATGAATAAGCTAAAACTATAGTGTACAAGATTTGGACATGCTAAACCATGAATTACAAGAAAGAAACAACACACACTTACACATACACAGACACAATAAATGATCTAATTCGGACTTTGTAATCCTTATTGGATCCTGCTATCTATGACACAAAGCCGACCTGAGCAACTTTGATGCGCATCTGGGAACTCTAGTAAAAGGAAAAGCAGAAGCGAGTTGTATTGTTATAGTGGGAGAAAATTGGGACCAAAATAGAGATTGTTACCCAGCTCAATCCTGGTCAGGGAATCTTCCCCATCCTGCAAGAGTAACACGATCTGATATCCAGTTAGCCGAAGCGGAGAAGCAAAAAAAGCTTCTGTGGGCCTGAGGACGGTCTCTCTGTGAAACAGGAGTGCGCCGTCATGGCTCTTCTATTAAGAGGGGCATGGACGGAGTGTCCTAACCTTGAAGTCAGATTGAGCAAGGTGACAAATAGTGGGCCCAATTAAAAAACCTTTCTTGTTTAAAATTGGAAACAAATGGATTGTGGTTTCCGCGCATTAGGATGCCGCACGTGGCCTCGAGTTATTCTAAAGAATTCGAAGTGAGCAGCGGTGATTAGTGACATCATGTTAGCCAAGAGAAATCTCATCAAAAAGGACAGGGGGGGGGCGGTTAACAGACTCTAAAAAAAGACAGAGCCGTTCCAGAGAACTTTTGATTCGAACAGTAAAATACTATAATGATCTTAACTCGGTGTGATACAACCTTATAGTAACCTCTCAGCTTTCCTGCCACAAACAACACAGGCCATTTCATTTTGGCTACTGTGTACTGCCAAAGCTACCATAACTCCTACTATAATGTTCTGTAGATCAAAATGTCAGGGCCTTTAGGGTTCCAAACCAACAGAATCTCTTCATGAAACACCGAAAGTGAACCTGCACACTCAGAATGGATTTTCACAGAATTTTCAACCTATGCTGTCAGGTATGCATGTTTCCTGGTGAAAGCGAGAATAGGTTAAGCAGTTAAGAGGCTGCACTTCTCTGGCATGATGGCAAACCGTCCAGATTACACTCATGCTAATGCCTTCTAAGATGATTACTGCTATTTCAGGCAGTGACCTTAACCTTTAACAGCATTTTATAGAAAATCAACAGAAAGGGGACAAGTTTGACAGATCTACATGATTGTTTAAATTAGATTTTAGTATCAAAGATGCAAGCTAATTATACAGTTAGGTTCTAAATGCATTAGGTGGAGTCATCTGTGAATGACTGCAAGAGGGCAGCAAAGAACGTGAAGGCCTGTTAGGATCACGTCACCTTCCAATTAATAGAAAGCAATCTGCTACAAACACAATCAGTGGGTTGAGCTAAAGGTCGGAGAAGAAAAAAAGGAATTCAGGTTATAGACAGGAAAAAGAAGGCAATATTTCACAAATATTACACTATCCAAGGCTAAATACAGAAAAATACAATGACAATAAAGGCGTATTCTATTCTATTCTATAAATCCCTGCGCACAGATCATAATACCAGAGCACCAGCAATTAAACACAGAACTATGATTTAGCATATTGCATCTAAACACACTGTTTTTTAATTACGCAATTTTTCTGCATGACTAATTCTCATCCAACTCAGTAAAAGCTTTAAAACCTAGAGCTAAAGTCATAGCAAGCATAGGGCCTTGATTAGAAAATCTTGGCAAATGCAGCTAAAACACAAGTGTAAGATTAAGAAATTCTGCATTAAAGTGCTTCTATGACCGACTACCATTTAAAGCAAAAGCTGTAATTTTCACAAAGCTCTGAATGACTTCCTACACTTTCATGAAAACCTATGGAATATTTACATAAAGCAAATATATAAACAAAGCCATTTTTTTCAAAGAAATAAGAAAGTACTTCATGGTGTTACGTTTACACTTACATTTACATTTCTTAAAAGTGAGCAAATGCACTCAGCTACAAAATCAAAACCAGTTAGAAAAGACGAGCTGCTGATCTGACCATTGGTCACCCCGCACTGCACATTTCTACGTTTCTTTGCTAATTGATTGAATGAACCTTTGCTTTAGACCAGAATAAATACCCGCATCATGGTGAGAATGTTAACAGACTGTGACAGCACAGTGGTCCAACTCATTACAGAAATTATGATAAGATGTTATGTTCCAGATTCCAGAATCATCAATTGTACATTCTATATTCAACTAACGAAGTGTCTAAACATTTAATAACATACTAAGAGGAAATTATGGAAGTCAAAACCACCCCACTTATACTTACTAAAAGCACATGAGAGCATTTGTCCTTAAGCTGCATTTGACCTTGAGTATGAATAAAGGAGTTAAACCAGTCAAGATTCAAAACCAATCTGATTCTCCTTTACTGAAAAGACAAAAGCTTGCCTTGTGGAGATTTGAGCTCATGAAGAACATGTTTAAAATACCAGAGGCACAGAGAAGCATCTCCTGCCACATCAGCAAGGTTAAAAATAACTTTATTTCAGAAAAAAGCGGCTGAATGTGCCCACTGCTTAAGAATGAACTATGAGCAAATGTCACATCAGCAGACAAAGCACATGCAACCTTAATGGAACAAATAATAAAAATGAAAACATTGACCTCAAGACATAAAAACATTGTTTTAAATTAGAACAATAAACATTAGAACACTCTTGGCGTGAATAAATTCAAGCAAATATCCTAAAAATCAATTTGAGTAACATTTGTATGCTGCTGAAAAAATCACTTATAAATAACTTTATTTCGCATCTTGTGCTGTCATTTACCTATTTCCGTATTAAAAGGAAAAATGACTCTTTTTACAAACATAAGCTTACCTACGAGAGCCTGGAAAAGACTGCTTTTGAAAATGCCCATGACTCTTAAGATGGCAGTTTTGAGCTGTTGTTCCTCTGGTTTCTTCAGTTTGGAGCACAGCCTAGCAGTACGTTAGTTCCTCCAGGATGGAGGCAATATGGCCTGGCGGTGTCTGTAAGGACAGAAAAAAAAGTATGCTACTGGCATTTTTTTTAATACAACATTACGGACATATAAGCATGATCTATATAGTTAATGACATCCCCTATTTTTAAATATAATGTCTTTAGAGTCTCGCTCAACAAATGCACCTTTTTATGTTTTAAACGAAGAAAAGGAATTCACTCCAAATATGAAAACTTCTCAGTTAGATGAGTTTATTTCTTCATCTGAACAGATTTGGAAGAATTTAACATTACATCCACTTGTGTGGGGGTTGTGAGACTGCACCAGGGTAATACGTGCATTCTAGAGAGCTGATATAAAAAAAAAAAAATCACAATAACCCTCCACGACTCCAGTCAATCAATTAATGTCTTGTGAAGAAAAAAAAGCTGATGTCGTAAGAAACAAATCCATCATTTATTATGGTATTTTAACTTTAAACCATCACTTCCGGCCTAAGTCCTTAATCCAAAATAATGCTTCCTTCAGTTATAAAGTCTGTCCCCTGTTGTCTTCTCACATCAAAATCCACTGACATATTTGTTAAGAACTGTTTTCGCTTGTAAACGGTACTTGATCTGTGCATTTTTCCTATTCATGGGATTCAGACGATTCAACTGTTTCACCGCAGTAAGCAGTATTATGGATAGAGTCAAACGCAACGTTTTGATGTTAAAAGCATTTTGATGCATTTGTTGCACAACGTGTTTTGCTTGGGAGAGGATTTTTAATAAGGACTGGTAGGACATCATGTTGAATCTAGTGTGCATGCGTTTGGCTGCCAAATTTTTTTTTTTTTTTGGTTAACTATTCCTTTAATGCACATTCCTAGTCAAACTGTGAATGATTCATTGATGCAAAATTCACTCAGTATGTCACATTAGAAGTAAAATTAGCTGCGAATAGTGATTTGTGTTGAATTGAATGACAATCTAAACTGATAATCAAGTTTTACTTCCAATGTGACATCCTTTAAGAACACAGCAGAGAAACTGTCATGCTTTTATAACACAGAAACCAGTTAACAACGTACAGAGACCCTGATAGACTCTTTACTACTGGCACAGATCATCAGAGTGACTGAGCATGACTCAGTCACTTAGTCACACAGACAAACAGACACTAGGGACAGGACGGGGGTTAATTCCTGTCTTCAACAGAGCCCTCTGAGCAACATAAAACTTTAACATTTAAAATACATTGTAATCAGTAACATATTTGAAAATGATTACTGTGCATGCATTAATGATTCTGCTAATGATTAACTACTAGGACAATAAAATTGGAGATATACTACTTGCATAAAAATGCATAAAAAAGATTTGTAGACATGCATATCGTTTAAAGAGTAACTAAAGACATAGCTGCATAGCAGTCTAAAATATAAATACAATCCAGCATCCGAGATCATCCGAGGTCACAGGCAAGTTGGCCATACTTGTCTATTTTTACAGACTACAAACTTACAGCAGAGTGTAATTACACTACTATTTTAAGCTTAGAAGGTACAGAAGTCAAAATAAAATAAGCATAATAAAAGGCACAGCCACAACAGTCCTGCTATAATATGATCATCTTTGCCTGCTTCAGCAACCGCAACATATTCACCAAAACCAGTCCTGACTCCTGACATTCTGCATTACCTAAAGACACAACTATATAAATATAGCTACATGTGGAAATTGACATATGTCATGCTATATTTAAACATTTTGCACATTCTGACAAATAAACATTATGCATTCAGCTTGTATGACCTCATATTAAGAGACTGTAATACTCATACTTTCAAAAAAATTGTATCTTCACTAGATATGATTAAAATGATGAAAAAGACCACACAAAAAGAAATAAAATGCGTGTTCTAGGTTCTGTTAGTTGTCACCAGTAGACGATTTTTAAAACGTAAAAATAAAAAAAGATTTTTCAAGTTTGTAAATATATCAGATTACTAGAGAAGCCTAGGTCTTGCAAGAAAATAGTATTTCAGAATTTCTATTTCAAAATTGTGACACTTGCAATTTCTTTGTAATTATTTGTGAAATTTACTAGCTATTTCTGAATAAAAATAATTCTACACTATTTTTTTTCAGTGTACAATTTCACTTATTCATTCATATAAATTTTAACCTGAAATAATGCCGCCTTTATTATGTCAACGACAGTTGTTGTATACAATAATCATGTTTTCATAATTATGTACATACGCTGATGTTTATTTCTCACCTCGTTTTCTTAAGGGCATAATTCCTTTATGTCCTTGTGGGATTGTCACGCATGGAAACAGCAACACAAAAGTTTCGCCCTCATCTGCTGTCAGTGTTTTTGAGAAAGTGTCACCTGCTAAAGCAGCAAGTTCCTACTCATTTCGTTGATGTAGATGTAAAAGCGAACAGAATGGCAGCTCTCGGGTCGTTGCTTGTAATTGTCAAGTTAATCAGGAAGAGACACGCGCTGAAACATCTTGCAGAAGAAAACACATGCTGAGCGCATGACTGTCGCACATGAGAAATAAATCCATAATCCGATAGAAAGATTGGATAGTGATCGAGTGCACCTTGGTGTGTACGAGTCCATAAGAAATATCAAGACTGCTCTCCAGTGTCCATATGCTCTCGGTATTGAGCTCTCTGAGGATTATTTTGCTGGAATATTCGTGCAACTACTGATTCCTTAAATGCATTTGGTGTTTAACTACATAAACATAATTCAATCACGCTGTCCATAACACAACCCATACAGTCCTGGCAAATATTAAAGGCGCAGTGACTATCTAAACTAAATCTAACCTCTAGTTTTTTGCCCCAAAGGGCTAAATACATCAAATCACAAAGGGTCTCCAGTGCATGGCTTGTCTTGGATTAGATTCAGTCAACATATGCTGATCAAGCATGATTTTAAATCCTTAAACTGCCAATATGGAGGTCTAGCAACAGTTTGAGGAATAAATAAGCATGACATCCTGGTATCTCGTGCCCGTGTCAGTTGAACGATGCATGCTTGTAAACAGTTCTTCAAGAACGACTTGTTCTGTACATAGTGAGAGAATGAAGTTCACGTGTTTTGTGTTTTATTTTCCGATCCTTGAACAGAGAGAGAGAAAAAAGAGAAAATTAAAATTGGAGACTTTAATGATCATCTTGCTGTCCAGTTTCACGTCACTTAAAAATTCAGCTTCAAGACACAAGCAAAACCATCACCATACAGGCAAACTAGTGTGTGAAATCCAGATCTCGAGGTAGAGACAGAAGACAGATTGAACTAAACAAGGCAGGATGTATTTCCCCATGAAACAGCAGCCGGTCGGTGCGACGCCTGTCGGAAAACACCTGCAAGTTTCATCCAGCTTTCCGATAACGCATGGCTCCACAATTGTCTCTGTAATTAAGCCAATCTGAGCAAATATATCCAAAAGGTCCTCGTCAAATGTCCCGAAATGCAGTTAAGAACAACTTCACCTCCTTTCCCGTCATTTTTTCTGTGGATTTTCACGGCATCTTTTGCCAAAGCTGGTTTGCAGACTCTCTCTACGGTGGGTGCAGTATCACCAGCAGCATCATCACCAGTTTCGCCTTAGCAACGAGAGGGTTGACCCGCGGTGATTGACAGGGCGCGTCCACCAATGGCGTTCGTTCATTCGGTCAGTTGGCCCACGCATGGACCAATAGGAATCGCCGTATGGTTCCTGGATCTCGGGGTGAAAGTTGACTGGAACATGTGGTTAGACATGGCTGCGCCCTGCTGGCATTGAGGACCGTGACTGTTGAACAGGGGATGGAAATAATTTAGCGCATATTTAAAAGCGCATTTGTATGTAAGTAGCAATCCTACTATGCATAAATGAGGTAGTGACCATGTGCAAACGAAGCTGTAAATAAATAGACAGTATTACGACTGTGTTTGACGTTCAGCTGCACATCAACACAGGCAAAACAAACCAGCTGTCATTTCGGTTGAATGAGTTACTGCTTTGACCGTTGCGATGCGTCTCTTGCTATGAGCGCTGCGTTTTTAAAATGCCATATCAAGTTCAGCTCATAAAGAGGCGTCTTACTAAAATATGTCCTCTACAGAGGATTCATATGAATTTCATGGATATCCAAGTAGCAAGCTGTATAGAATGTATATAATAATTAATAGTATAATAATACGTTGAGTTATTATTAATCTTATTCTGGAATGTAAATTAAACAAACGCAAAACTCACTGGTCGATAAACCGCTGCAGATTTTCTTCAGACAAACCAACCGTTAATATTTAAACAGCCGAATTTCGCGCCTCAGGCCAGTGACGTTTGCATGTACAGTAGTTGTGATAGTCTCCAGGTCACCAAAATGAAATATCAACATTTTAAGTATGTTGTCACAACGTTGTTAGAAGGTTGTCTGTCTGCTATGAATCCGATATTATATTGATATTATATCTGTATCCCCTTTTAGATGAACATGACAGACAACGGGACGGTTGTGAAAGAAACAGGCCAAGGCCATACAGTATCCAGGGCGAAGATTACTGAAATGCTGAATAAGAAGTTTGAAAGGCTCTCTGATCTAGACAAGTAAGTTAGGGTTTGTTTTCTTTTTTGCATATAATATGTCACAACTTTTCCCCCACTGCAGTTAGCTGATGAAAGTTCCCTGTAATGACCCCAACAGAAAACTCTTTTCATACGGCCCCATGTATTTGGCTGGCAACGCTGGGTTTGCTGGCTTGATTGCCAACAGCTTTTACAGACGTGTACTAAATGTCACCAAAGGACGATTTACTTCCAGTCTTCCCATGGCTGTCCTTCCCTTTCTGACAACTGCAGCACTATACACTGCGACCGTCTCAAACCCCTTAATGTCAGGTATGGAATGGATGTAGGATTGTATGAAGATAGGTATCAAGTGGTTTCCACGTGACTCGCGTCTAAACTTCAACTTTGACCTCTTCGAAAGCGTCAGCCAATCGTTATTGGTACAATCAAATGACATTGTGTACGCGCCAGTACGAAAATCAAAACATGATCGGCTAGATTTTGTTTAATCGACACCTCGTTTTATTTCTGATCGATGCCATTACCAGGATTTTTACGTTCTAAGCTCAAGTACATTTAATTTCGTTTTGTTAGGCGTTTATTGTACACCTTACGCTTTTTTGTTACCTTGCAACGCCCTTGAGCAAGTCACGTGAAAGCTCCTCGAGTGTTTCTGAATGTTCTGCATTGTATTGAGTAGCTACATTGTAATTGCAGGTGATCTAAACTGCCCAACCTGTACCCTGATTAGAGGGGCTTTGGTTGGTGTGGTTGGTGGTGCCATATATCCCATTTTGTTGGCCTTACCTGTCAATGCTGGTCTTGCAGCCAGGTTAGTCCAGTGTTGCTACATACTGCTTTTCTTAAAAATAGAATGTGGCAAGTTATGTATGACTGAATATAACTAATCTCCAATTGTCTTGCAGGTATAACAGTGCACCAATGCCAGAGAAGGGGAACATGATACGCTTCTGGACGAACCTCAGCAAACCCGTCGTACAGAAGATGTATGTTGTTTTACTGCTGCAGGGTTTGTTTGGATCCTATTTGAGCTCGAAGCAGTTTGACATCTACCTAAAAATGCTGAAAATATCAGATTTTGACAGCAAAGAGCTTCATGGTTAGCAGTTATTGTTAAGTGTTTTGATGACAATGATCATATTGTAAATCTTATTAAAAGAAGTGAAACACTTATCCAGTGCCAAGACCCAGTCTTATCAAGATTTGATGTATTTTTGCCCATATATTTGTATATATTTTCCCCCCATAAATAAACGTAACTTGTCAATAAATTCAACTATACATTTGTACTCTCAACCCAAAAGTTGAAAAGGGAGAAATCTACTGGTTTCCAAAAATATCCTAAATAACAAGTTGAGGTATTTGAAAACATTTAATGTAGTTTCTTATAAGTCTCTGAATAGCATAAACTGCCTGGACGTTGTGTTACCAGATACTACAAAACATTCCTTCGAGCCTTGCCTAAACCATTTGGTTTGTGTGCATGTGCAAGAAAAATAGTGGATAAAAAGTGGTGTAAACACAAATGCCTTTTGGTAATGTACAACTAATAAAATGATCAAATGGAGAACGTGGATCAATTACCAGTTTTTGTTAGCTACTAATAATAAAAACAATGCACTGGGGAAACAAGCTTATGCATTATTTACAAGCTTATTTATAACTCTCATTTACTGCCACAAAGAGATCTTTTAATCTGAGCTCATTTCCAATTCCCTACCCACAACAATCGACCAAACCGTTCTGAAATGTAATCAGAGTAACACTAGCATTAGCTTTTAAATAAGATAACCAAAATTCAATTCAGTCACTGATTCAGAAGATCCAGGTTAAAACTATAACATTTGAGAAAATACTACAATATTTGGGTCAATGAGAACTGTATCAATATGAAAGATACTATAACATTAAAATTTACTTTGTGGACACTAACATTTTTCAGACATTGAATATTTCAAAAGGTAGTTTTATAAATCACTTTGAAAGTATCCTACAAGCTGTTACCACAGGAACAAAAAGTTTCTATATCTGATACAGCAGTGTTGGCACAAATATTCATTAAGATTCTATTTACACCGACAGCAGTATGGAGTACCAGGATAAGAAAAATCAACTGCAGTTATACATTTCAGAACTGCTTGGGTTGATCTGCAACGCTGGAGAGCCTCAGTCATTAGACCTGACCAACAATGGCCCAAACAGAATAGCTGTGTTTGTTTTTTGGGGTGTCACTGAATTACCAGAGCCCTTAAGGAATTTTGCAGTATACATTTGTATATAACGGAGAAACCACCACCACTCTTTATCCACCTTGACGAGAAGTAAGAAAAGGCTCTTGTAGAGAGCGAAGAAAGTGCTGTCTAAAAAGAGAAGGAGAGTGTAGTTAACATCTTAATAGGACACAAAACAATTTGCATTACTCAAATGAAAATTTATTACATTTCACTTCAAAACAGCTGAAGCCATGTGCCCGCAGTCTTTGGATTTCCATTACATCTCACATATAGATGATCATACTCAAAAACCATGACCCTTTGAAAATTGTTTTAGAACATACCATTTCTCCTGACAACTGTCAAATAAAGCCCAAGTGCTTTAACAAATCAAGATGAAACACATGGAAATGACACAGATGTAAAATGGACTGTAGTCAAACATTACTATAAACAGGAGAGTTTAATACTCATTTAGATGCTAAACGAGCATTACAGCATCTGACGTCTTTAGAGGTGTGATAAAGAATCAGTAAAAACTGTAACTTACACGGTTTCGTGTACTACCTTTTTTTAAATTTACCAGGCCATGATGCAAGCTGCTGGTCCCGATTCTTCTGCTTTCCCCACAGCAAAATCCACTTTAGCATAAAGAAAAATAAGGGTTCTACATGAAAAACATTCTTTAGAAAAATAGCGATATTTCAGAAAGGGCTCATCTATTTTCAGCTAAATACAAACTTGCCTGGAATCTTGTACTGAAATCAACATCAATGTATCAACACTGAATAAACGGGTACATAACAGATTAATATACGTGGAAGCCCTTTGTGAAACATCACCCATTTACATAATTCTTTTTAACTTTTTTTTTGTTCACTTAACTACTTCCCTCAAAGTCTAACTGAGTTATAACTGACTAAATGACTAACTGTAAATTCAGTTAGTCATTTAACTGAAATTACATACTGCAATTGAGTAATCCAATAAACATCCAAAGTATGTAATTCAAAAAACAGTGCTTAATTTCTTTTTGTAGATTATCTTCAATACTTTAAACAGATAGCAAATGAAAATGAAACAGAAATGATAGTTTGTTTACAGTTCATATTGTGCCGTGAACTGGCAAAAAGCATTGTCCTCATCTTAGGAGTTAACCAGTTCTGTGCAGTCTTCTACAGCTTGATCCTTACCATGGATTTCAGCAGTCAAGGATGTTCTGTGACCCACTCATCCAGCATGGCGGACCAAGCACCTAGAAGAAAACTGTCAACAAGTTTAGCAGTAACTTGTATTGAAAGCAAGTTCAAAAGACATGCCATTCAAGCTCTGCACACATTTAAACAGTTAAATCTATATTTGACAACTACTGTCGTCATGTCCCCTCATTTACATCCTGTGCAAATGTTCAGTCTCGGGAAACGTTGAAAAGGTAAAATACTTGACCCTACATTTTATGTGACAAGCTTGAACTCTCTGCACATTTGGTGCAGAATTCCACCGAGACGTGGTCTTTGTCCACATGCAGGCAGACGCCACCTGCAGTATCTTTGTCTTCCACCTTCACCTTCTTCCTCGGCATGGCATAATCGTGGTCGTTCTCGTTGGATTCCTGGAAAAGCGAGGTAGAGAATTTCATGCCGTTCACACCGCTCAATCTAGACAACAGCTGAGCCAGCATGCTCTCATTGGCCAACACGGCTTTCAAGTACCTAGTTTCATTCTCCAACTCTTCCACTCTCTTGTTGAGATTCCCGTTTTCCTGCTGGAGAACACGGTTTTCTGTCGTCAAAGAACCAACTCTCTGTTCCAAGCCACTGACGTATTCTTTCTTCTTTAATCGGTTCATCCTCGCTGCAATGGCGTTCTTGTTGATGATCCGACCAGAGACACCTTGCAGTTTTGACCTCTGGACTGCACCTCTACTGCGGGATGAGGGAACGTCAAGCAATGCGCTTTGGTCTGTCTCATCACTAGTCGTCGTCTGTGATTCAAAGTTGACGAAAGTATCAAGCACATCGTTGTCCAGGTCCCAGTTGAGCCCGGAGCCAAGCAGGTCATCCAGGCCCCAATCATTGGTGTCACTTTCTGGAGAAGTCAGCATGTTCGTTTCACTTGTATCACTGGCTTTCGAACCACTATCAATCTCTTGGGAGGTACTTGTGCATGTGATGTCAGCGTTTAGGCTGCTTCTTCCTCTTTTTCTGGTGATCATAGCTGTGTTCCTGGATATTGTGTAAACTGCATAGAAATAAAACATTAGGAAATTAGCAGAAAATAAACAGCAGCAAGACTGGTTGGAAAGAAACGCCTCCCCTTCATAAAAAACAAACACACTAAGCACTATTTCTTCCCAAAAATACTTATTAGGATTATGCTGGCGTATGCCCAAATTGATATCACGATTTTATATTTCTTAATTTCGGTCGATATGATATAATTCCGATATCGATATGAACACTATTAAAAAAGCCTCATAAAAACGGCCAAGAACGGCCACAACAGATGTCTGTACCTACAAACTTATGAAAAATTAATTTGCCAACTCTATGAAACCTACTCCTATAAAACTATATAATAATTTTAGGAAAAAAATGGCGCAAATAAATTAATGTTCACCTTTTATTTGTATTTATACAAACAAGAAATGTGAAATCACTTTCAAATAAATCTCAGACTCTCCTTATTCATATTAATATTTTTTACTTCAAACTATAGGCTAACATACCAGTCAAAAGTTTTTGAACAGTAAGATTTTTAATGTTTTTAAAGAATTCTCTTCTGCTCACCAAGCCTGCATTTATTTGATCCAAAATACAGCAAAAAACTGTAACATTTTGAAATAATTTTACTATTTAAAATAACTGTTTTCTATTTTGAAAAATATAATTTATTCCTGTGATTTCAAAGCAGAGCTTTAGCATCATTACTCCAGTCTTCAGTGTGATCCTTCAGAAATCATTCTGATATTATGATTTGCTGTTCAAAAAACATTTATTATTATGATGTTGAAAACAGCCGAGTAGATTTTTTTTCAGGTTTCTTTGATGAATAGAAAGTTCAGAAGAACAGCATTTATCTGAAATAGAAATCTTTTGTAACATTATAAATGTCTTTATCATCACTTTTGATCAATTTAAAGCATCCTTGCTAAATGAAAGTAATTTCTATATAAATTTTAAAAAGAGCTTTTGACTGGTATAGTGTATAATGTTACAAAACATTTTTATTTCAAATAAATTCTGTTCATTTGAACTTTCTATTCATCAAGAATCCTGAAATAATTTACTCACTGTTTTAAATACTGAATAATCAGCTTATTAGAATGTTTTCTGAAGGATCATGACACTGAAGACTGAAGTAACCAGCCAGGAAATGTGCTTTGATCACATGAATAAATTACATTTTAAAATATATTCAAATAGAAAGCAGTTATTTTAAATAGTAAAAATATTTCAAAGTTTTACTGTTTTTGCTGTACTTTGGATCAATAAATGCAGGCTTGGTGAGCAGAAGATAATTCTTTAAGAAACATTAAAAATCCTGCAGTTCAAAAACCTTTGACTGGTAAAGGAGGCTGATTATTCTTATAGATTGAAAAGTGCATTAACCAGGATAACGAGTATGAAACATGCTCCGAGTTGCTTCAGAAAACAAAAAAACAGAGCAACAACAAAAGCATGTTGCTGGAAATGGGTTTATTATTGAAAATGCGAACTGCTTGTCTGCCAGCAGGAGGCGCTGTGAGAGCAGTGGAACTACGGTTCTCCAGTAATGCTTTAAAGAAGCACTCCGCTCATGAACGCTACTTTACCAGATAAAAATGAAAATGTCATCGAAACTTACTGAAGACAGTCGGTTCCCTTCAGAGATACTTTCATATAAAACACCCGCGCCGTGTTTTGATTTTGAAACTGCAGTGCTCATGTTTATTCAACGAGTCAAACGGCACGAATAAATCAGTGTATGGGAAACACTGATAATGTATATCGAAATATCGGAAATGTGTTTAAAAATCATATCACCGTTATTGAAAAAAATTATATCGCAATACATATTGATATTGAATTATTGTCCAGCCCTAATTAGGATACGAGTTTAACAGAGATCGAGAAGGATACAGGATATTAATAAAATACATATATACTACTAGGTTAAGTGAAAGGATTTAAATATAGAATGCGGATGCTCTATTCTATTCTGGAGCTTCAGGAGACCACGGATTTAGTCTGGAGGAGCTGAACACGCAGCGCCAGCTGGAGCCTGGGGAGAAGGAATGGGATGGAGCATCCAATAATTAAGTAGGAATATGTGTGTATATACGTGTGTAAGAACAGGGAAAGCAAAAACAAGGAAGAAATTGATAATAAATAAACTATGACTGCATAACAGCAAAAGTAGGTGGCGATATGCACACAGGATGTAACACGCCAAAAAACGGAAGTAGTAGAACAAAAACTATATTAAGGAAAAGGACATTCTTAATCTCCATTCACTTTTTATTTTATATGGGGGAGAAGCAATAAAAGTTAAGGGTAAATAAAGCTGCCAGTCCACTGAACATTTCCATCTGTATTCGACTAACTTAGATAAAGTCAAACGCGAGGGCGAAAGGATGTAAGTTTTGAAGTTCCAGCTTAAAATATCGCAAAGAATAAACGAACAAACGTCCAGATGCCTTCTTTCGCGGTTAGCAAACGATATTTAACAAAACATTTATATATAGGTATTGTTATAATATACGTTTAAGTCAATGCATCCTCTTTCTTTTAATATAATAATCAATATGTAAACAACTCTTAATATCGAATACAACAACGGATTTAATATTCGCAGAGGTTTCGATTAACGTTAGCAGGCCGCAGCAGCGCGCCTTGGCCTGAGTGACAAAGCAGATTCCTCACGTAAAGCAAACTACATAACAGTTATATATTTGTTCATAACCGAAGCAACTTACCTTAAATCGAGTACTGATGTCTTGCGACGTCGATTGGTTGAGGGGGGGGAAACGAGAAAACTAAATTAACTAGAAAAAAGGTATTTGAGCGCAGACGTTGCAAAGCCAAATTACAAGCAACGCACTTCCAACGACACTGAAGATCTAAAATGGCGAGTCCTGAAATATCGCGATACTTTACGTAAGCATTGCTTCTCGTAGAGGAGGAGCAAAGATTGGCTGTTGTTGTTGTTTACTAGATGTTCAGAATTTTACATATACAAGTGACTGCAGTTGGACAATTTAAAGTTTTTATAGTGCTCTTTCGTGGCAATTAACAAAAGATCTTATTTGCAGCAAACTGAAAGATTTTTAAACAGGCATTTTTATTTTAAGACATTACATCCACTTACTTTACAATAATAGGCATATTATGTTTTTCATTCTCTTTGTTTTCATCAACAGAAATGTCAAGAAACCATCAAGTTAGTTCCTACATTACATACTGTCTTCCTATATAATGCATTCTTCATGTTCACAATCATTTTTCATGTATTTGTTCAAAAGTGTCACCATGCCTCAGTTTCTTACTATCTAGACATTCTTGCCATGACCATAATTCTCAAAGGTAAAATATCTTCCACCCATTCATTTGGAAATTGCATCATTCTCTCCCACAGGGCTGCTTCAGCAACATTAGAGTCCATCCAGTTCACCTCAGTGCCATAACTTTTTCCTGCAATAAGATAATATTGACAATCAGTCGTGACAATTTTACATTTTTTTTTAAGTATGGCTGTAATTCCTCTTTCAATTACCTGTTCCAGGACCCAGCCTAATACCCCCAATGAAGTGGTTGTTGAGTCTGTCGTGATCCCACACAGTAAGCTCCACACAGGCCTCTTTGAGGTCCTCTTGCCTGAAACCATCATACACCATGGTGTGGTTAAACACTGGGTTAGATGCCATCTTCAACACTTTGGTCTTCTGACGGCTTTTTCGGCTTGTATCTGGGAGGACTGCGCTGAAAAGGCAAAATTCACACAGGATGGGCATCCCACATCTGATGATCCAACACATATACAAATGTATCCAATAAAACAGCTATAAATACCATTTCACGAAGGGGTTAATGGCAACACCTCTGGTAATAGGCAGATTCTTGCATTCTTTCACCCATATTTGCACCTCACCATTCCCCTTGTTCTTGTGACCTACAGAATTAACATGTTATCAGAAAGGAAGATGCTTCTAAAAATATATATTTAGTCAAATAAAATGTCAGCATCATAAATGTCAACAGCTTACTGTGAGAAGTCTGTAGGACAAAACGCAGAGCGACTTTAATCTCTGCACTCATTTCCATGCTGCCGACAGAATTTTTTGGGCTGGTGGGAACCTGAACCTGGGTTGATAAAGAAAGGCAAACTTTAGAGGAATTCTAACAAACATGACCTCATACAAACAGGATTTTATATGTATTGTTCACATTTTTCTCAAAAAAAAACTAAAAAAAAAACATTTATTTTGCTGTCCATATTTTCAACAATATTAACCTACATACAGATTGGTCTGTAAGCCACCAGTTAAAAACTATCCTAACAGGTTATTTTGTCCAAAATAGACATGACTATTGATATCTTACCCTTCCTTTGAGTAAATATTCATTCATCTGAGTATTACTGAAATCCCATTCAGCCAAATCGAGCTCAACCTCTCCAAGAAACATGTTACGCCCAAACGTATCATTGTGCCACACAGAAGTGTTCAGCTTCTGGGTTTTCAACATCTCCATTGGAATCTTAAACTGCACAGAAATGACAACTTTGATCATCAATTAATTTTAAAACATATCTCAAGAAGTTTAGAATTCTCATACCCGTAGGATTTCGTTGTAAGCTGGATCCAGAGTCTTCTTCCTCACACATGTTTTTTTCTTTCCATATTTTGCTTTGTCAGGTAACAAGTAACATTTAACATACCTGAAGTTCAATCAGACAAAGCACATATATTATTGTTTATCCATCTTGAGAGAATTTGTATTCTCCTGATGAGAAATATTAGTTTGCTTACGGATCAGATCGGTTCCTTTTAACATCCGCCACAGCGAGGTCCTTGCACTGCACAACAAAGACGTGGAACTCTCCCAGTTTTTGCACGTAGTGAATGGCAAACTGGATCGTGCCTTTGACCTCCACATTACCAAACTCACTACTGTAGATGCTCATTACACTACCAGTGACCTATACATACCCCATAAAGACACAGATCCGTACAGAAATCTTTTTATAATAGCATGTTATCATAGTGTGCAAAAAAATAGATGAATATGTTCATTTGCATTATATTTGAGCAAAAATAGTTCTATTCAGAATCATTGGGTTGTGTTAAAAACAGGGGTTACATACAGAGGACATGGAGGCCACTTCAGAACAAGTGCTAAAATTAGAAGGAGTGTTGCATGTTCTCAGTCTGTCATAGTGGAAACTGCTCACTGAGGCACAGTCACTGTTTCTGCAGGCCATCTATTAGTCACATGCACAAACAACATGAGGTTGTTAGCATTTATGCAGGTTAATAAAGGCAGCAAATGTTGGTGTTTGGTGATAGGTTAAAACATAAAAATAACACTTTTTAGAACTAATCCAGGGTGGGGGCTGTTATTCAACATTAGCATTAAAGAGGCTCATGGGTTTTGGTTTGTATTTTACCTCTTGTTGCATGAATGCAGGCACAGACATACTCATCATCTTCACCTGTTCTGGGTCGGAGAAGGACGTTTTGGTGTTGGAAGTGACTGCAGACACTGAGACAAAGGAAACAGTAATTTAGTGGATGCCCATTATGGATGCAGATAGAGATTAAATGAATATTGAGTTTTGTTTTGTTTTTTGTTTAGTGGAAATAACTAATTGTGAAGAGGTTGTGTCTAGTCTAGAGTTGTTCATTTTGAAGAGCACATTTTATATTTTATATGAAGAATTGGTTTAGTTACTCCATCTACCTCACCATGAGATGCATGTTTTGGGTGGTACGGAATGCAAACCACTTTAATTGTTGCCTTTTACTTTACTTTACATTACTTTAATAATGCAAATGTATAATACTCAATGAACATTGGTTTAAAAGCTATAGCAGAGGCTTTTATCAAAATCATTTAAAAATCATTAAAAGACTATTTGAAATGTAGTTACTTTATTACTGATTTATTATTATTATTAATATATTTCTTAAAAAAGACAAATATTTACCATTTTCCATACTCAGCCCAATGTCACTCCTCGGATCAGTCTTCCATCTCTCTTCTTGGTTCAGATGACAAAGTATTGTTAAATAAAGATTTAAACAAAAATAAAAGGTTAGTAAAATGCAGTACAGCATAAAAAATGCTTGAGAAACCTGGGTATACTATCTTTTGATTACACTAGACACATTGGGAGTGCTAAACAAATGTCCAGCAGAGGGAGAAAAAGACTGTCACACCTTCAGAACTGCAACAGGTCTGTAAAAGCCATGATCCTAAAGACGCAAAACATTTTGACTTTATCTTGAATAAGGTCTTAAAGGGGTCATATGATGCAATTAAAATTTTTCCTTTCTCTTTGGAGTGTTACAAGCTCTTGGTGCATAAAGAAGATCTGTAAAGTTTCAAATCCAAAGAGATATTCTTTATAAAAATAAGAGTCTAAAACCTAATCTAAAACGGCTCGTTCTAACACGCCCCCACATATCTATGTAACGATGTGGGAAGATTTGCATAACGCCGCCCAAATGTTCACGCAAGAAAGAAGGCACAACTTTGATTCTCGCTTTAGTATTGTTGCCACCGCCGCCATGTCGTGAAGGCACCGTGTGTTTTGTTGTGAAAGCGAAACTACTTTGTTTGGTCTTCCAAAAGAGGACGATATGGCTTCGTCATGCTTGGAGCTGATCCGTGCTGGTCGCTGAGGAAATACATCAACTTTGCGCTGTGGATCACCGGATCGGCTTTCACCATGGACGAAGCGGAGTCCAGCCCGGGGCTTCACATGTGGTTGCTGCAAGCCCGCCGGACGCTCCTTCGTCGAATCTGCCGGCTGCGCTGCTCTCAAGCCCGCCCGCCTCTGCTCACCCTAGTCCGCCGCCTCTGCTCACTCTACCCTCCGGCCGTTCTCACCTCTACCGCCGTCTCTGCTCACTCCTAGCCCGCCGGCCGTATCCTCACATCTAGCCGCCGCCTCTGCTCACTCTATCCCTCCGGCCGTTTCTCACGCTAGCCCCCGGCCTCTGCTCAACTCTATCCCGCCGGCCGTTCTTCACTCTAGCCGCCGGCCTCTGCTCACCTCTAGCCCTCCGGCCGTTCCTCCCTCTGCCGCCGGCCTCTGCTCACTCTAGCCCTCCGGCCGTTCCTCACTCTAGCCGCCGGCCCTCTGCTCACTGCAGGCCGCCGTGTGTGACGCTGTGTTTCGTTGTGAAAGCGAACTAATTTGTTTGGCCTTCCAAAAGAGGACACGACTAATCAGTGGTTAGGTTGTATTTACAACACTGTTCCATAACACTTCAACCCAAATAGTCAGATGTGTGCAGCGCATTTATGGAGGACTGTTTCCTGATCCTGGTAGAGTAGACTACAATGCCGGCTGTTCTGACTCACAGACTGCAAGTACGTTTTTTATATTTAAAGCGGGTTTTTTGGGCAGGGGTTGCACCGACTAATAGACTAGTCGACTTCAATGCTCTGCCATGACGCTTTAAACTAGTCGCTGGTCCTATAGAGGGCGCAACAGGATAAGACATCTTTGAAGGACTTCCACATTTACGCTCCGTTTCCAAACAGTTAAAATGACAAATAAATGCATACTCTGAAAGCGCTCCACAATACATGTGTGATTATATTACTGGATGCTCGAAATTGAACGGGAGAATGCACGTTTTAAACAGCTTATTGTACAGGTAAGTTAATCGCCGTTCTAATCTAATGCGCTGCTGCACTGTAACGCACACACATAGGCTACAGACAGTAGCGTACGTCACGCACAGAATCATTCAGCGCGGAAATGCATTGTTCTGTGATTTCTCAATAAAATAGCTTAGAAACTGAAAAGTTCAAGCATATATTTCTTAACTAAATTCCAGCTTCACTACTAGCAGAGAGACGCTGCCAGATAGAATTAATTCACACACGCAATCGCTCTCACTAATGCAGGGGTAGGCAAATTCGGTCCTAGAGAGCCGCAGTCCTGCAGAGTTCAGCTCCAACCCTGAAACAAAACTCACCTGCCTATAGCCTTAGTAATCCTGAAGTAATCCGTGTGGGCAGCGCTGTGTCATATGCCATAGCTGTGCACAAGCTGTTCATCACAGCTCCAGACTTATTTGTTCATTAATGACGTCATCAACGACTAGTCGACTTCGACTCGACTTTCATCACATAAAAGTCGACTTCAAAAAATCAGAAGTCGTTCAACCCCTAGTAGGGCTTTAGTTGTTTGTCATTTCTCCGATCACAAATGCAGACATGGTTTTATGTTTACGCGGAGCAATGCAATGCAACGTGTAAAAAGACAGTATAAGTCATTATAATCCATAATTATGTCCCCAATGGATGCAACGAATGCCTCGTTTATAATGGGTTTTCATGTTTTTGAATCATTGCCCCGGCCTGACAGGGCATCATCACAGTATGGTAATGGGCGTAACATTTCCGTCACACTCTTGATGTATTCTGCCAATCACAACGCACTGGATAGTTGTCCAATCACAGCACACCTCGCTTTTTCCAAACGAATGAGCTTTGTAAAAATCGACGCGTTTCAGAAAGGCGGGCATAGAGGAGAAACAATAATGTACAGTATGTGGAAAATTGTGTTTTTTTTTTTTAACCTTAAACCGCATAAAAACACATTTCATTACACCAAATACACTATTTTTTTTTTAGCAACATCATATGACCCCTTTAATCACCAACATAGGGCAAGAAGATGAGGAAACTTACGTAAAGGTGTGGATTGCCAGTCCTCTAGAAAAAACTCTTGGAAATAGAGATGGGTCTGGCATTGGCTCGCTCCAGGGCAGCTTTTACAGGGCTGTCATCCTCACTGTCCCCTGTCACAGCCCATATCAAGAAGGAATCAGCAAACCATATAAAAGCAGAGGTCTACTGGTGCATTTTATACAGCTATTAGTACTAAATATCTGATTTGAAACACTGATTTAAGGGGGCATTTCCACCCATTAAATTTCTGACTTCAGAGGATTTGAAATGTATATGTAATTACTACGTACAATGTAATAAAAAATAATTACTAATAAAAAAAGACAAAAAAATGATAATTAATTAATGAATTCGCTGACTATAGACAAAATGGTTTTACATTGAAAATATACAATAGTACAAAAAAATCAAATTACTTAGATATTAAAAAATTCATTTTATAAATAAAACATATAATGAAAGACTTTAATGATTGTAAGCTGATTTATCAGTGTCAGAGGTAGTGTTCATTTGACTCTAACTACAAACAATATTTCAAGCACCATGTTATAAACTGAAACTTACCAGGAATTAAAAAAATAAAAAATTAAAATTAAAATTCATGATTTCAAAGAAACAAGTTCTGATTACTGAATTAGATCATTATAGAAACACGTAGAGGCAGGGCTTAAATAGTCATAAGCCTGTGGAACAAGTAGGTAATTTTATCATGTCTACAAATTTCAGCACCTTCCTTGAGCAAAGCATCAAGTAGGACATGTTTCTTAGGTCACACTGAGCACTTGTTTTAAGGACATAAACCCTGCTTCCACAAAAATCACAGAACCAATCAAGGCCTTTTCTATAGAAACTAGACTGAACCAAAATGGAGAGGTGAGCTCACAGTATGAACTGGCGTGTGAGATTGACCAGGCTTCAGGTGTGGAGCTCCCAGAGGAGTCAAAGGTGATCTCCTCTGATTCAGGCTGGGAGTGTCGAGAAGGGGAGCTCTCATTGCTCACTCTGCCTTGGTTCACCTGTTCAAAAGTTTCACCTGCCTGCACCTTAACCTGTTCTCTTTCATCTAAGACTGCCTGCTCAGGTATGCCCAGGTAATAGTGTAAACTCAGGGGAATATAAAACCGGGACAGAGAGTCTGCTGACAACTTTCGTTCTTTGGGCATGATGGGTCTTACATCAATGCCTCCATCTGAAGTCTTCCTGTGGTGTTCAGGAGAGGTACATGGCCTGGTTTGCCCTGGTTTAACCCTTACAATGCATGGACTCTTGTCAGCAGGATTGATATCTATCGCAAAGGTTCTTAAGGGAGAACCATCCTTCCTGGATTCTTTGTTTAGATATGAATCTCTAATAGGTACTTTAGACTGCAGTAATGGGCTGGGTGTTCTGGTTTGATCTTGGTCTTTTGGGTGGTAAATGTCAGTGGACTGTGGCTTATCATGTTGACCTTTTGCAGGGAGACTTCTGAGGGAGGATGGTGGTGGACTTGGCTTTGAATGTTTGTCTGAAATGGACTGTTTGAAATTATAAATATTCTGGGTGGTGTAAGGTACCCTACCTCTGATATCCTGAAGGTCTTGTAATGGCACTGGACTTCTCTGTTTTTCCTCTGTCTGTTTCATCTTCTCTTTTTGTGTCAAAGCAGCCTCTTTGAAACTCATTCTCTCTGGGGAACTTGGGTTGTTTGATCTGATGTCAAACTGAGGTTCAGAATGTTCTACTAATGAATGTTTTGGAGATGACTCTGGGGATGGATCTTTAACGTTAGCTGTACACATTGGTGAGCCTACAATTACTCTAAGGCCACTTTTTTCTTTCTCCCAAAATGACTTGAGATCATTAATCGAGACTTTATCCTCCTGTTGACTTAGGGACATTTTGAAGGTGGATATTTCCTTTTTCAAGTCAGATATGTCCCTGGAGAGTGACTCTTCCTGTAGCTCATTGCCCAGAGATTTATCTTTGTGTTTTAGCGATGAACTGGGTGACAATTTGGCATTCATTTTCACCGTGAGAGTTTGTAGTTCGCTGCTTGAAACTTCTGAGACCCTATTGCTCTCCAAACTAGAAGGCTTCTCATCTTCATGTGAGGATATGGCTAATATATCCTCACCATTGGATGTTCTTCTAGATGAGACTGGAGAAATCTCACATGTTGTACATTCTACATCAACTGGATTTGGATCATTGGGTTTGGGTTTTGATGGGCTGATGCTTAAATCTGACAACCTTCTGTCCACAGCGACGTGATAATTCTCATTAAGCTGAGAGGTCTCACTTTCTTCTACCTCAGCTTCTTTTTTGATGCTTAGTATTTTAGGCCCTCTGTTCCCTTTTTCCCAGAATGACTTCAGGTTGGCAAGTCTTCCTGGTGATATTTCACCTCGGTCAAACGTCTCTCTTAGTGGAGGATCTTTGCATATTGGTTTGTCTGTTTTTTCCTGCAGTATTTCTGCAGTCTTGCTGTTTGTAGAAACAGAGGTCTGTGGAAGTATATTATCATCTTCAGGTCTCAAAGTGCAAGATGTTTTATATTCTGAACTTTCTGGTTTATCTTGACTTATCTCTTCTTTGTCAGATCCTTGAACTTCAGAACACTTGTCTTTTTTCTCTCCTCTCGAAAACAATGCAAAAAGCCCCCTACGTGGCTTTGGTGGTGGCTTGGTCTTTGGCTGTACAACTGGAGGCACTAAATCTTCTGACTTGGCTTCTGGGTTTTCATGATCTTTTGGTTCCTCCTCATTCACCTCTCTCTTAAATGGCGACTCCTTCAGCTTTCCATCTCGAGAACCTCTCCCAAACCATTCAAGTACCTTAGAAAATGAACGACCCTCTTCCACTGTAAGCTTATCAGTCTGGCCCTCTGCACTTAACCCAATGGCCTTACCTGTTACTTCAGTAGAGTCGTGGAAGTTGGACACCTGTGAGGACTGAGGCTCACCATAAACCTCATGATAACCTAGAGGGAAAACAATCACAAGTTTGAAAGTCTTAATTTTTGCATGCAAGTGATAGAGAATACTTGTCATCAGATAATATTACACGTTAAACTTGCAGTAAACACCCAGATAATAGTCATTTCTTGCAGTGCTTATTTAATAATCACCATTTGTGGATTAATCAACATACACATGAGCATTCACCAGAAGCCATGTGCTATATGTATGAGATATGCACGCACATGCAGTTAGTATGAGGGTACATTGATGTGTTAGCAAGTGAACTGTTGAATTACAGGTTGATAGATTTTTTTGGCTGATTATCTCACTTAAACACATTTCTTGGGTTTGATTATATTGTTAAGTTTCAGGGTGTCTTACCAAAGGGTTTTGGATCAAGCATTTCTCACTGTCTGGTTGGACAACCCATCTACCTGTCCATCCCTGAACCTTTCTACGGGCTCAGTGCTCATCACATAGGGACACTCGTGATTTTTAGACGAATCCAGGCTGTTTTGTGTAACTTTTTAGACCAGGCCTCTATGCTAACTCCCTGCTTTAATAGGATAGTTCACCCAAAAAATTGAAAATTCAAACACAAAATTGGTCATAATTTACTCACCCACATGTCATTCCAAACCTGTGTTATTTTTTCTTCTGTGGAACACAGAAGACATTTTGAAGAATGTTTTTCTTTCTTCTATACAATGAATGTCAATGGGGTCCAATGTTGTTAATTAAATGGACAAAAATAGTTAAAAATATCTTATTTTGGATTTATCAGACCAAAGAAAGTCGAATACATGCTTGTAACAACATGATAGTGTGTAATAGAATTTTCATTTCCTGGGTAAACTATCTTTTTAAGCACTTCTCGTGGCTACAACTGTTACCATTGTCTGTGATATGGCTTCTATCCTGGTCCGACAGAGGACTCCAGTCTTCTTCCAGCACACTGTGCTCTCCTTGCACTCTCTCTATGGGCCCAACGACTGAGGAGAAGTGGACCTGTTTCCTATCTAACCACCCTGAGGCAGAGTGCACTGAGCAGGGGGAAAGAGGAGGGCTGATGGGAGTTTCAGGACTGACAGGGCTGACCGTAGCTGACGACTGACTGCTGCTGCTGTCGTCATTGATAGGAATGTGGAGATGCAGGGAGACAGCAGAGCTACAGCTGGAGATGTTGTTCTTCAGAATGCCTCTGGGAGCAGTGGTTATGACCTGTTTAACTCCATTGTCACTGCTGACAGTGTCCAGGGAAGAGTCCTTGAAGGAATACAGCAGCAATCTCTTTTTTGGCACAGGTTTGCATTGTGTGACTATATGGGTGTCAGTGTTGTCTGTGTTTAGAGTAGTGTGATGGAGTGTGTAGTTGTCAGCTGGAAGGAAAGGTTCTGAAAAATAACCAAATAGTTGGGTAATGAAGCAGTAAAAGAAGGAGCAAAGACACATACATGCACAAAAAATGTGAATTCATGTTTTATGATGAATTCATTTTGCATTCAAATGAACAGGTCTGTTATTGTAACAGCAGTACAGTATCTGTTAATTGATGAAATTTGCAAAATGAGCAATGAGATGGAATACACTGGATAAAAGCTTGCAAGCAAACTAAGAATATGATGGTGCGTATTCTAGTCAGGGATAATAGATATATTGATTCCATATCAAGTACTGGCCTATAGTTCAGCTGAAATCACATTTCACATTTACAGTGTATGTATTTGTGGTCTATTCCAAGTATTCACAACTTTTATATTTACCTTTGCACTCATTAAGACTTACTACACCTTACTACAAAATAAAAGCCCATAAAAATTTACCATCTATGTATGAGGTACAGACTGGTCATGTGTGGTGGCTTAACTACTTAGAACGACATATTTCTCTGTGTAATCTTCTTAAAGTTTGGCAGCTCCATAAAGCCCTGTTACTCAGACCACTACAACAGGTTCAACTTTCTTCAGAAATATTTTGGCCAGACCATTTCAAGGAATGGCACTTTTTCCACATGTATTGTAATAACACTAAATGTCACGCATTACATATCAATGCCAATTATAAAACTAAATTTGGTTATTCTATACTAATTATGCAAGCAGAGTAGAGTCAAATCCTGGAAATATACAAAGCTACTCTATTGTTGTACTTGTGCAATTGATTACTGAGTGCTTACACTCAAATATTTTGTTCCCATATGACCTCAAAGAAGCTTTTGATACTTTCATAATCAAAAACCGGAGACTTTTGCCAAAATATAATGCAAATATAGAGTTGCATTATACAAGCTACAGTAACCAAATGCAGGATTAACAGATATGCATGCAGACAGCACTGAGTTATCACACCGAGAGCACAGATCATGTCAAGCCAACACCATAGCCCAGAAGAGGTTAACATGCTGTTCTCAATGGGGATCAGTTAAACAAACTTACTGTTCTTGCAAGAAATATGTTCTGACCCTTTGCTCTTTAGAACATCCACTCATTTAAAAACACAACCCATCTGTTACCTCATCTATTACTGGACTGAACAGCATCAAAATCATCACACAAATGTTAAATCTATGATAATCACATATGTTACATCACAGAGATCATCTGTCAAAAGCTAGTTCTAATAGAAAACACTACATTATAAACTGTAAATCATTGTTGTTATTGTTAACTAAAACTAAAACTACTGAAAGTCATTTTCAGTAATTAAAATAAAGCTGAAATAAAATATAATCATTAGATGAAAATTTTAAATGTTGACTTGGCAATTGATTGAAATAAAATAAGTTTAAGTACTAAAATTACTAAAAATGAAATTAAAATTAATAATTGTTAAAAAATTAATAAAAATGACAAAAGTACATAAAATTACTAAAACTTAAACTAAAATGAAAATGAAAATAAAAAGCTAATTCAAAATATAAATACATACCTATAATAACACCACAATAAACTGATTAGTTGTAAATTACACATAAGGTGATTTTTTTATTAGATAAACAACACTCACTATGAAATATATATGTATGTGTTTGTTTTTTTTAAATAGTATGAATCACCATATAATTAGCAAAATTTGCAAAACAGATTTTAGGTTGATAACATTATATCAGTGAATTGAATTAAAAAAATTAGAAATTTTTTAACATATGGCATTAAAATGCCAAGTCCCGTAATGCCTCAATCTTTGTCACCAATATTTTTTGATAAATTTTTTTACATCATAAACTTTTATAGATTAACATACTCTATGGAGTGTACAAAATCAATTTGAGGATAAATTGAGAAGATATTTCTCACCCTCAGCAGGTGTCTGGTCAGCCTCCTTCACTCCATTAATAAGTCTGGCTTCATCTCTTTGTGATCTCACACTATTAAATGGATTCTGCCTTGGCTACATAATAAATTTTATGGAATCATAAAAATACATCATGAATAAAACTGAAAATTCAGCAAAATGATCTTAGTAAATGCATTTTGTGTAGTGTACCTTGATTTGAGGTCTCTGTCTTTCCTGTTGGGCTTCCGACAACTCATCTTCCACCCTGTATGGAGGATATAGATTCATATTAAAAAATTCTGATGAATTAAATGCAAGATTCACTAGCATGATAATAGGCCACTGGGAGCTTTGCATTGAGCATTGAGCAATGTGAACAGTTCAGCATAATGCAATCAGTATATTCAATCATCAATACTTCTTCATGGTGCTGGTCCTGAAGCTCCAGGAAAGTCACAAGATTCAGCAAGCACTAAGTTTCCATGCTGCGATGTGACAGTATAATGCCATTACATGGTGTCAGACAGAGGGAAAAACAGCAGCACGTGAAATCTGACCCCTAAAGCATCTTACTGGCTCCAGATTCCCCTCACCAATGTCTGGGAAAACATTAGGTACATGGGAAAAGTTTGCCCTACAGATTACGTTAGACCTAGAATACAGGTTCACTCCTGAATCTCTGCCAAACTCACAAACGAGTATACATTAACTGGTAGACAGATTACTTTTCTTTTCATATTGTTCTACATGAGCTGTGATATGAAAGCTTTAAAAGCTAGTGTCCACAGAATTAAGGCTGCTGATGACAACATGAGCAGTCCAGCCAGGCTAATGGGCGGATGCAGCGTTAGTGTGTTGAAAAGGCAGAGCCGCCGTAATTTCCTTTAATCAAGTAAAACAATGGCATGTGCTTGGTACTGATAACAGAAATGCAATTTTGAGTTTAGGAACTCAACTTTTTATTGCTACTTTTTATAACCATTACTGATTTGTGTTCAAGGCATTTCTAATTATTTTATATGGAAAATGTTACATACATTTTCTGTTTGAAAATAAATAAATAAAAACGTACACATACCCACTCAGATTTTCCTGTTTTTTTTTTTTTTTTTGTTGATATTTTCCAATGAAAATCTTCTAAATAATAATGGCTGCTATCACAGGAATAAATGACATCTTAAAACATCTTAAAACAGAAAGCTGTTATTATAAATTGTAATAATATTTCTAAATATTACTGTTTTTACTGTATTTTTGAAAAAAATAAATGCACCCTAGGTGAGCATAAGAGACTTCTTTCACAGACACTTAAAAATCTTACATAACCCAACAAAACCCCACACACCCTTGAACACAAATACAAATCTGTACCAATAGACTAACATGGCATGTGCTTATATGAAGACTTAATAATTGTTACAAAGTGTTTTGTTTTTCTTTGGTTGTGTCTTATCTCGCCTATGGCATGAAAAATAGGTGCATGAACACAACCTAACTATGCAATATTTAAAATTTTTGTCCCAGGTATCATAATAACCAGCATAGTTAATTACATAAAACCATGTGATCAAAGTGCATTCTACAAGATTTTACATATTTCAGCCCGTGGTGCATCACGTTTCAGTCAGATGAAATGTTGTACTGGAATGTTTGAATCATAAATGTACTTAACACCAAAAGCTCACCTCTCATTGTGTGATTGTGTGGACGGATCCTCAATGAGTCCTAAAAGCTCTGGAGGGATGTACACATCTTTCTTCTCACCATAAACACAACTGGGTTTCTCAGACCATCTCTGAGAGAGCTCCACTGCAATAAGAGATCATTTGTTATGTTCAAACATGTATTTACACTCACAAGTACACATCTTAAAACCTCTAATGGAACTACATGAGATATATGATTTGATAAATGCTTTGATTTATGGGTGCTTTTTCATTAAAGGTAAAAATGTGATATATACCAAAAAAAGGGGGTGATGCAAACACTGAATTTGGGTGCTAATCAGGGATGGGGTACATGCAATGGAAATAATGAGAGATTTGAACAGAGTCCGTTCTCCTCTATCTGATTCTGTCTGCTGGCAACACTCACATATCGTCACAGGTTTCTTCTGTCTCATGGATGCTCTGATGATGTCGGTGCCATGGATCCTGTCTCTGTGTCTGTGATTCTTTGTCTCATAAAACCACTCCCCTGTCAAGTACTTCAGCCTGCTTCTGTCTCGCTCAGTCTTACGAAGCTGCCTGAAAGGACATCAAATTTCTAAATAAATAAACACACACACACATATATTTAAACATCCTGAAGTCCCAGCTGAGCCTAGTGACATCCACATAGACAAATCCCAGTCATTGTCTGAACTGTAAACTGTTACTCCGGAAAGTTAAACTGAAAACTGAACAATTTTTTTTTTCCAGGACCCAGATATTCTTGTTTGACGTCAAATGGCAAATAACACAACCTGCAACCCATATTTAATGTAGCCTGGGTCAAATCTTATTTTTCTTTCATACATTTGTTCATGTAAAGGATGATGGCATCCCATACCACCTGTTTATATTTGCATCTGCCTAATTTAGCTTGTTTTTAACAAGTTACAGATTATTGACCAGTTTGATGGAATGAATGGCTTTTGATTTTATAAGCTTATGTAGTTTGCTACCCTAACTATGCACAATAAAATGGTCAAGTTGCATTTTCTTATTTGCATTTAGCATTATTAGTATTATTTTCTCCCATCCACAACCTTATTGGAACAGACCTGTCAATATTGTTTGGGTTTATTCAATAAACAAATCCAAAAAGGTAAACATAAATAAGCACAATTATTTAAGACATGCAATCAATAGCAAGGAGCCAAATTGCATTAGTTTACAGGTATACGTAGTTCATCCAAAAATGAATTACCATTTTATTTTCTCATCATTATGTTGTTCCAAACCTATATGACTATAGGTGGAACATGAAAGAAAAAAAAGTTTTTATTGCCCATACATTGACAGTAAATGGTTTCCAGTGTTATTTGGACCCCAAGAGTAATACAGGTTTGGAATAGCATAAGGGCCTGGATCACACAGAACGCATTTTTGCATTTAAAAATATGAGATACAGGGCAGTGGAATGGGGAAAAAAAGACACAATGCCTAGTCTTAAAAGATTAACTTATTTTGACTTGAGCACTGTATTTTTAGAACGGTATATCATGCGCGACAAAAGATTCGAGAACAGGAAAAAAAAAACAGGTCTTCAGACACATTTATTAAAAGTTGAATTTATTTTAAATTTAAGGACACATTTTTAGAATGGCATGTGCAAAACGCTGCAAAAGACGTGAGATGTGAGAACAATGTTAAAATACATTCCTCTGTTTACATACACAAACACTGGAGAAGTGGAAATATGGAATGCAAAAATGCGTTCGGTGTAAATGGCCCATTAGTTTGAATAATAAGTGGACTATCGCTTTAATAACTAGTTACGCCTCTATATACATTCTTCAAGAAACCTTTCCCCTATACTCACTTGATCCTCTGTTCTTCCAACTTCTTAAGCTCTGCATCTCTCTTCAGCACTGCCAGGATCATCTCTTGCTCTTCCTCTGTCAGATAACTCAGGTCAATCATGATGAATGGCTTCGGAGTAAGTGATGCTAACAGATGAGTCTCAGATCGCCTGGTTCACTGAAAGTGTCAAGAGCATCACTGTGGGTAACTTGAAGGCTGATGCTTGATAAGTCACTCCATCACATCATGGAGAACATCAGAGGAGCACCTGCACCAGACACACAGGAGTATCAACAAATAAAAAAAAACACAGTATGAGCTTGGCTCACAAAGAACTATGTTTTCCTGTGAATTCTTCTGACCATCAAGATATCACATGATCCTAATTGAATCTATGAGCTGGGATTTCAAGACGTCTGCTTCGAGCATCATCTACGCTTCCCTAAACATCTGAAATTACATATTGTTTCTCTATATCAACTCCAGTCCACACAGTATGAGCTCAACACTGGACATGTGACATGGCATTGTCAGATGACTGTCAGAGGATATGAGTACTGGTCGCTTCTCAGAGCAAAGAGCACAGTCAAAGACTCTTTTATTCCTAAATCAAATTACACTTAACTCAAATTAGGTGGCAGCACACAAATGGTATCAATTTGAACAGTCTGCTTTTCTAAAAAAAAAACAGTTTAGAAACCATGAAAAAATAGGAATATGTCTAAACCATTTAAATTTTGGGATAGAATGACCATTGGCAGAATTCCACACGTCTATATAAGGTAATATAACAAATAGAAGAAAAAAAATACTGAAAAACAAATCTAACAAAATATTTTGTAAAAGAGCTTTGTGCAATAATAAGAGACAAATTCCTTCTCATTGCATTGTGCCAGTGACTTTTATGAATCAACTGTATTTAAAATGTCTTATAAATAGTTTACAGAGAGCTTAAATAAACAAATGTCTATACCAGAGAGACATTTTTCATAAATAAGAAATGTGACATTTATTTTTATTCATTTATTCTATTTATTAATTATTTTGCATATTTTAAGATGACAATCTATAATCAGTTTTCTGGCTGTCCTGTCAGATTAATTTGGCTTGCATAATTGTGTGCAATAAGGCTACATTTAATGCTAAATGAATCATAAAAATGAACAGCAATAAGTTCCTATGTCTTGCAAGGGCATATCTTTGATAAAGCTATGACACATTCCAGCCAGAGCAGAAGTTTGCTGTTACATTCCTATTTTGGAAACCTGTTCCCGAGTCATTTCCATGAAAAACGCTTCTACATGGGTTTACTCAGACACACACACACACAAATCATATCAGACAAGCATTTTCCTTCTTGTTCCAAGAACAGTATGATTCTTTAGATTCTTTAGTAATGGTATTTTTAAATATTTACTTTTTAAAATCTAAATTTCTCATCTAAAATACACTGCTAAATGATTTCTCTCAGTACAAATCAGATTTCAAAATGACACAATAAAGCATTGAAGTGTCCGGTGGTTCTGAGAAAGGCATGTCATGACAACATCGGTGGGATGATCCTCTAGGGATACGCCATTACCAGAATAGAGAAGAACTAGTCTTATCCAAACAGAAACATGAATAATACATGTTAATCATTTGCATGTTCCACATCCCTTTGAGGCATGTACCGTAACAGAGAGTTGTCACCTGGTTTGGGTTCACTTATTACAGGTTTGCAGTTTTACTGTTACAAACCGTTTTACAGGGTTTCAAGCATCTGAGCTTTTTTTCAGTGACTAAGAGAATGTTTTAGTTCAGTTTTTTTTTCATCCAAGATAATGTAAATCATGTGCCAAGCCAGCATTATCAAATTACAACTACATATGAAATAATACTTTTTAAAAATCAGCTTTGAACATGCTATCTTATGAAGTGGTTTGCTGATTTTTTTTTTTGCTTCAATTGTGTATTAAGAAAAAGAAAAGAAAAGAAAAAAAGTAAAAAAGTAACTAATCACTCTCTGAGCTGGATATAAATAAATACTCTGCATTCTTTCCTAAATAGCTTTACAAGCATTAACAGATTAAGGAAGCAGGAAATGAGAAAACATTCACAGTGGCTCCAGAGATAAAAACTCTAAACTCCAGACATGAAAACAACCTAATGAAATGAGCGCCTGTTGAAACAGAACCCATCCCTGTCACAGCATGCAGCAAAACTTCCAACTCACTGCAGTGCAGGGAAACTGTTAAGTGAAGTTAAAGTTTTAAAAGGTAAAAACAGTATTAAGGGAAAGAAGTATTAATGTAAAATAAAAAAGTTTACCTGAATCTTGCTTGTGTGGCTGCCAGACCGGGATATTTTCCAACACAGTTACTGTAACATCTGAAACACCAGAGGAACAAAATGATTTAAATGTCCAGCTTTAAAGTGAGGCGTGTACAGGTGTGTGTGTGTGAGTGTGTGTGTGTGAGGGAGTACTCCACGAGCTCACGTGCACAGCACACTGGCTGCGTGTGAACAACTAGTAAGAGCTAAAAATGTGGCTGATGAACTTGTGGGGAGTTCCAAACGAAATCCTGAAATGCTGTCTAGGTAGGAGGTTCACTAAGTGTGTTCGACTGCTGTAAAGTTAGTCTGACGTTCGCTTTCATACCAATTAAACTCTTTGCGCCTGTTATGTTTTGAGCACAAAGTAACTCAGATAGACATGCATATATGCCTTTTACAATGCACAAGGCTTCATTTCTAGAAAAAATTTTAATAAATTAACCATATAAATTAATTAAACAATTTAACTACATGACATTATATAAAACCAATACTAAAATGTTCAGAAAAACATCCCTGCTATTGCACAAAGCTCCGTTTTTGTAATTACCATTTTATGTTTTATAATAATTTTACAACTTTTAATGTATGCAATAATATAAATCCATTCAACGACAACACCATTTGATCTAAAGGTATCAAACCAACTGTAAAAATCTTTCAACATTATTCCCTATAATGCACAATGCTTGTTTTTTTCATATGATGGTTGTATTGTTTTTATATACAGTACTAACACCATATTTTTGATGTTTAATATACTATAGCCTACCTACTTAAATTCCTTAAACTCTGACACCGTTTCAGATAAAGGTATCAGACCAACTATAAAAATCTCTAAATATTATTCCCTGTAATGCACAAGGCTTGGTTTTTCAGATTATGTCTTTATTGTTTTTATATATGGTACTGAAACCATATTTTTGATATGTTTAATATACCTACTTAAATTAATTCAACTCTGACTCCGTTTGAGATCATTTATAAAGATAGCAAACCAATTGTAAAATATTCCGAATATTATTCCCTGTAATGCACGAGGCTTGTTTTTCAGATTATGCCTTTACTGTTTTAAATACAGTACTGAACCCATTTAAATCCATTAAACTTGAACACCATTTGAGCTAAAGATATCAAACCAACTCTAAATTACTCTGAATATTATTCTGCATGATGCACAAGGCTTATTTTTCTGATTATTAATCTGATATTTTTATATACAGTACTGAATCTTGAATTTTTTTAGACAGCCCTGGAATCCATTTAAATCCATTAAACTTGAACACCACTTCAGCTAAAGGAATGAAACCAACTGTAAATTACTCAGAGTATTATTCTGGCTGATGCATAAGGCTTATTTGTTCTGATTATTAATCTGATATACAGTGGTGTGAAAAAGTGTTGGCCCCCTTCCTGATTTCTTATTTTTTTTGCATGTTTGTCACAGTTTAATGTTTCAGATTATCAAACAAATTGAAATATTAGTCAAAGAGAACACAATTGAACACAACATGCAGTTTTTAAATGATGGTTTTTATTATTAAGGGAAAACAAAGTCCAAAACTACATGACCCTGTGTGAAAAAGTGTTTGCCCCCTAAACTTAATAACTGGTTGGGCCACCCTTAGCAGCAACAACTGCAATCAAGCGTTTGCGATAACTTGCAATGAGTCTGTTACAGCGCTGTGGAGGAATTTTGGTCCACTCATCTATGCAGAATTGTTGTAATTCAGCCACAATGGAGGGTTTTCTAGCATGAATGAACTGTTTAAGGTCATGCCACAGCATCTCAATAGGATTCAGGTCAGGACTTTGACTAGGCCACTCCAAAGTCTTCATTTTGTTTTTCTTCAGCCATTCAGAGGTGGACTTGCTGGTGTGTTTTGGATCATTGTCCTGCTGCAGAACCCAAGTTCGCTTCAGCTTGAGGTCACGAACAGATGGCCTGACATTCTCCTTCAGGATTTTTTGGTAAACAGCAGAATTCATGGTTCCATTTATCACAGCAAGTCTTCCAGGTCCTGAAGCAGCAAAACAGTCCCCAGACCATCACACTACCACCACCCCTATTTTTTACTGTTGGTATGATGTTCTTTTTCTTTAATGCAGTGTTACTTTTACGCCAGACTTAATGGGACACACACCTTCCAAAAACTCAACTTTTGTCTCGTCAGTCCACAGAGTATTTTCCCAAAAGTCTTGGGGATCATCAAGATGTTTTCTGGCAAAACTGAGACGAGCCTTTATGTTCTTTTTGCTCAGCAGCGGTTTTAGTCTTGGAACTCTGCCATGCAGACCATTTTTGCCCAGTCTCTTTCTTATGGTGGAGTTATGAACACTGACCTTAACTGAGGCAAGTGAGGCCTGCAGTTCTTTGGAGGTTGTTGTGGGGTCTTTTGTGACCTCATGGATGAGTCGTCGCTGTGATATTGGGGTAATTTTGGTCGGTTGGCCACTCCTGGGAAGGTTCTCCACTGTTCCATGTTTTTGCCATTTGTGAATAATGGCTCTCACTGTGGTGCGCTGGAGTCCCAAAGCTTTAGAAATGGCTTTATAACCTTTTCCAGATTGATAGATCTCAATTACTTTCTTTCTCATTTGTTTCTGAATTTCTTTGCATCTCGGCATGATGTCTAGCTTTTGAAGATCTTTTGGTCTACTTCACTTTGTCAGGCAGGTCCTATTTAAGAGATTTCTTGATTGAGAACAGGTGTGGCAGTAATCAGGCCTAAGTGTGGCTAGAGAAATTGAACTCAGGTTTGATAAACCACAGTTTTAACAGGGGGCAAAACACTTCTTCACACAGGGTGTGCAGTTTTTTTTTGGAAATTTTTTTTGTTTTTGTTTTTTTTTTTTTCCCCTAATAATAAAAACCTTAATAAAAACTGCAGGTTGTGTTTACTTGTGTTATCTTTGACTATTATTTAAATTTGTTTGATGATCTGAATATTTTAAGTGTGACAAACATGCAAAAAAATAAGAAATCAGGAAGGGGGCCAACACTTTTTCACACCACTGTGTGTGTAATATAGAGATATATATATAGATATATATATAATATTATCTATCTTATATATTATATATTTATAATATAATGTACAGATAGATTATTTGCAGTTGGTTTAATACCTTTAGCGGAAACGGTGTTAGAGTTTAATTAATTTATGTATGTACAGTATATTAAACATATCAAAAATATAGATTCAGTACTGTATATAAAAACAATAAAGGCATAAACTGAAAAACCAAGCTTTGTGCATTATGGGGAATAATATTTAGAGATTTTTACAGTTGGTTTGACACCTTTATCTCGAACAGTGTAGAATTTAATTAATTTAAGTGGGTACAGTATATAAAACATATTAAAGAATGGTTTTACCATATATAAAAACAATAAAGGCATAATCTGAAAGAACAAGCCTTGTGCATTAAAGTGAATAATATTTAGAGATTTGTACAGTTGGTTTGATACCTTTAGATCAAATGGTGTTGTCGTTTAATGGATTTATATTATTGCATACATCAAAAGTTGTAAAATTATTATAAATCACATAAAATGGTAATTTCAAAAGCGGAGCTTTGTACAATAACAGGGATGTTTTTCTGAACATTTTAGTTTTGGTTCTATATAATGTCATGTAGTTAAATTGTTTAATTAATTTATATGGTTAATTATTTTTTTAATTCTAGAAATTAAGCCTTGTGCAACATAAAGGACATATATTTATGCGTACTATCTGAGTTAGGTTGGGCTCAAAACATAACAGGCACAAAGAGTTTAATTGGTATGAAACCGAACGTCTAATGAATGTCAATAACTTTACCTGTGTTATCCCCTGTGCACGCTCATAAAGGCGTGGTCACGCTCTGTCACTCTCATAAACCTTCACACGCACGTGCCATATACATCATGTCCTTAAATGCCCTATCGATGACTGCACAAAACATCCTGTGCATCCTTTAATAAGGCACTTATTATGTATATGTACGAAAATGAAACATCATCTATAGCAGGGGTGCCCAAACTCGGTCCTGGAGGGCCGGTGTCCTGCAGAGTTTAGATCCAACCCCAGTTAGACACACCTGAACCATCTAATCAAGCTCTTACTAGGCATACTAGAAACCTCCAGGCAGGTGTGTTGAGGGCAGGTTGGAGCTAAACTCTGCAGGACATCGGCCCTCCAGGACCGAGTTTGGGCACCTCTGATCTAGCATCACTGCAGACAGCCTTCATTCGGTCTTCACTCCCTGTGATTCAGAGTGTTTAATGAACGTGTGTAGTTATCTTATCTTAACACGGTCTCTTTGAAAGTTTCATAAATGCTGTTGCTTTTGTTTGTTTGTCATAAAGTTGATAATTTCCTGACATAAGGGAAAATGAGCGAGATATTAGATAAAGCATCTCTGTCAGAGGCCTTCATACAATTCCAGTTAGTACAGTGCTTAATATTGTCACTGCTTTGCCTATTATTGTGACCTAATATAGGCTCTCTTCTAATAGAATTCAGGTTAAAATGAAAGAGATTGAAGATTTTGAGAAAGAAATAGGCCAACTAGAAGATAAGAAGAAAAAAACAGTTTGTGAAGATGGAGGAAGACTAAAATCAAACAGGTGTCTGCTGCAGGAGCAGCTGAGAGAAGAGCATAGAGGTCATGTGCGTGAACTGCAGAAACAGATGAAGGAGCAGGAGAGGAACCTGGAGCAAAGGCAGCGAGAAGATGAAGAGCAGGTGGAGCGCATGGCCCGAGAGAACCTGGAGCTAAATCACAAGCAAGAGAAAGAACTAGAAAGTAGTTGAGTGACAATAACAAAGTTTTGAGGGAAGAAGTTCACTCAGAAATGACTGTCATCATTTACTCACCCTCATGTTCTAACCTACTGTTACAATAAATGGGAACTGAATCTTTCAAGCTTGAAAAATGATGCAAAAATACCATAAATGTAAAATATAAAACAATTCCACTATATTCAACAACATCTAAAGCAATATTTCAGGAGTGGATTCATGTACTAAGATGGTGATACCAAAGACCAAATTGAGTAGACCTTATTAATAAAACATACTGTGTAGTTACAAGCAAGCAGATACATTTTAATATCACTGTCTAAGTTAATACTGGCGAGTCAGAGTAAACTTAGTATTTTGGGCTGAACTAACCCTTTAAGCATTTTAGAATGTTCCCACTTTTCAAGCTTCAAAAAAGATGTAAAATACCATAAAAGAACATTAAACAATTAAAAATGACTTGTGAGCTATATTCATAATCTCATCTAAAGCCATGTATGATAGCTTTGTGTTTGGTGTGTTCATGAGAATCAGCAAGGTCCAGTTTGGGAACGAATCATTCAAGAGTCGGATCTTCTCAGTGAAACAGATTTCCTTTCATAAAACCGATCTGAATGATTCATTCACGAATTGATTAAGTTATCGAGCTGCAGACGTTCCAGTGAATAAATCATACAAAGCTACAGCTACAGAAAACCTATAGCGTACAACATGTACAGTATGGACTACTTTTATGGTGATGTGACACATAAATCAAAAATGTACATTGCTGTGCCTCAGTGAGCTTTTTAAAACGTTTGTGTGGTATATGCAGTATTGTGTTAATCTTTAGAACTGTGCTGCAAGCTTGCAAGTGAAGGAACTGCAGGCGGAACAGCAGGTATGGCTGCAGTATAAGAACAAGGGCAGCATTAAAGACCAGCAAAAGATACAAAAAATGGAAAAAATAAGATTATATGTCCACACAAAGGATTTTCAGGGAGATATCAGGTGTGTTTCGTTGTTATACTAAACTCAGAACACAAATATTAATTGTTTAAATATAGATTTATTAAAAAAATGTATATATATATATATAAAAAAAGACTTAAAATTTGTGTGTAAAAAAAAATGGTAAATTGTTAATTTTTATTTATTCATTTGTATGTAATATGTAAACATCTGCTATGTGAAACAGCTTATTCAGGACAGGACTACTAAATAAAAATAATGAATACTGCTTTGTAGATTCTTTAAGGTGTATGTAAACTTAAGACAAAACAGCATCATGTTTAAATTAAATAACACAAATAATTGAATATTAAAAACCCAGAATATTTTCAGAGATCTCTGGTTGCGGCTGTTGATGAAACGGAGCAAAAGATAGCACAGAGTTTAAAGGATGGAATTCAGCTCGCCTTTGAGGTGCTGCGGACATGTTATTGTTGTCTGAATTGAGACTATTACATCTGTTCTGAGGTACTGAAACTCTCTTTATGCTTCAGAGAGCAAATGAAAACCTTGATAGTAAGAGTAAATTCGAGATTAAAGAAATGCATTGGCTGAAAAAGCAGGTGTGGTCATGTTTTAGGTTCTATTTTACATACATCTTTTTGTACATGCAAAGACAATGCAGCTAATCGTCCATATCAGGTTCCCCTATATAATGTGAAGGTCGCAGTGTTGGAATCCACCATACAGAAGTTAGAAGAGGAGATCTTGGATCTTGTTTCCCAAGTAATGTGTTTCTTGCACAATCTGCTAGCCTTGGGTCCCATGACACCCACAGTGCGGACAGGAACATAATGAAAATAAGCCTCGAGGAAACATCGGGTAATCCAAAGATCCCTAATAATAGCAGTGTTCAGTCTAAGAATATAAAAAGACTTAACTGAACACATGGTGCTTTAGAATTATTTTGCATCGACCTTTTATAACCAATAGATGGCATCATAACAGTAGCATACTGAAACAGACTAAAATACCAGGAGAAATCCCTCCTTCAATGACAGTTGTTCGGTTAGTGCTGGACCCTTGGAAGTACGCAGATTGAAATCTGCTATATTAGTTCAAGAGTGAATGGAATTCTAAATGATTTCTTCCAGTTGGGAAGTAATCATTTTGAATTATTAGCAAAATATAATATATGCTCACATTCAATCTTATTTGTATGCCTAATATGTCAAAAACGCAAAACATTTCTTATCGTCACATTCTGTCAGGAATTAGATGACACATAATAATACCACACAAAACTCTCAAGTATACTCTCAGTATTAGCAGTTGGATGGAGGATGTGTGACTCTGAATGCTGCCACTGTTCAGCCCTCACTGAATTAGAGGAAGTATTGTCATTATATCCACAATGCATTACAGGACAGCTGTGTTTTCATTACCGCTCGAAACTTCATGTCCTCAGCGGTTTAAACTTAATTGAGTGCAGGCCTATATAGAGCTAACAGCTACACATACTACACTGATGTTGGCCATCAAATACCTGTCATTAATCACCCATAATGCCTATTCCTTTCCGGTTGACAGACCCCCATATCCCCTCCAGCTATTAGCAGAAGCCGAAGTGGCTCAACAGAGAAGCGATGCGACCACGTCTGGTAGCACAACAACTTCCACCCCACCTGACTTTAGCAAGATTTTCAGCAGTCAGACTGATTTCACGGTAACTAATTGTACTACATTTATAGACGATGCTTGCTGTGTTTGCCCCACCTAGTCACATTAAGGGTGAAGATGGCATCAATAAACAGTCATTAATTTTTGATTAGCAATGAATGCATGACTAATGACACGCTACCTCAGAAGGGCCCACTGTGCTTGTGTTTGAGATATTATCAGGCAACATACCCAGAAAGGATCTCTGCCAAAGGCAGCAAATCTTAAAAAGGCCCTCTCAGTGGCACATAAGCAAGATAAGATCTGTGGAAACACAGTGTCTGTGATTTTCCCACTGCCATTTCTAGGCATCATGGGCTAGAATATAGATGACACAAGGAGGGATGGGGAACAGTCACTGCCCTTGTTAGAGAAGCCAAACTGGAACCCGCGTTAACGTGCTGCGTTTGTGTTTGTGTGAAGGGGCCGACGCATCTGGTCTTGCTGGAGCAGATGCTGCTGTGCGTGATAGGTAAAGCATATCCCCTGCACACACTGCCGAACGATCCCGCGGATATGGGCGAGGAGATGACCCTTGACCTGCTGCAAACTGAAAGGTGGCCGGTTACAACAGATGTCATCAATAGAAAGTTTCAACAGTCACTTTCACAGTCTGGAGAATCGGATGCATCTGTAAACGACACCTGTGAAATTCAGCAGTTGTTGGATAAGAATTGAAATACAGAAATGGCAATAATTCCCACCGACTCCAAATATATATACACACACACACCACACACACACACATAATGTAAAATAATAATTAAAAAAAGGATGAATCAATAGACAAACAAACACTCAGTTCTGTGGAAGCTGCACTTTATTTGAAAATCACCCAAATTCTGCTTCATTTTTTTTTGTCATGTAAACAAAATAGAATCTGCAGGGATGATGCAGTAAATATGCTAAATCAATGGATAGAATCGCCCTCATATTCGGGCCACCCTTTGTGTAATTCCCTATTGGACAGGGCCTGATTTATATAGACGGAGCACTGATCAACAGACCCCTCCCCTCCCCTCATCACTCTACTGGACCTACAGCTAGACACTACCAACCCCATCCTGATACCGACAGCAACCTGCGTTTCTCGCTCACAATCGCACCCACAAACACACACACAATTGTTCTCCTGGATGGACCGAAAATGAAGGCGACTCTGCACATTCAGGTTGAAAAGGCAGCCATATAACTGTCAAATGTAAAATAATGACATGCCAAGCAGAAAGCAATACAGATCTTCCCCAAATGCAATGTCACTGAATCACAAATGTAGTGCTTTGCTAAATGCTCCCTCACAAAAACCCACCCACCCACCTCCCCGGGGCACAGAACTGACTATGTGGCATAATGATTCATATATTTTATCCTATGTCCGTTACGAATGGAGGGCGGTGAGCGTTTGAGCTACAAAGAAATTGCACTAGACACACAACTGCTTCTGAGAATACTTAGTGCTGTATCAGTCAGTTTATAGGTGTCCATTTCCCCCCTTTTTTATATTATATATTTTTTTCATAATTCAGTCACTCAAAATCCGAATTACACAACCAATCATACCCATATGAATGCATAATTCGAAACACCTCCCGTAAGGAAGAGTAAAAAAAAAAGACAATTTCTTTCATGTCCCAGTGGGTAAATCATAAATAAATACAGACAATACACAAGGAATGTCTACTGCAAACCTCATAACAAAAAATAAAAATAAAGTAGAAATCATAGTAGAAACCAATGTTAGAATTTCTAATGGGTGATGGTTAAATCAGGTAATGCTTGTTTGGTAATCGGATAAAGACCACCAAAATCCCTCCCTGATTCCTCTTTTTGCCATTCCATGGAAAAAAAAGTGAAGCCGTGTTTGAGTGAAAACCCACCACATTCCAGCACTCGCGCTCTCTCAACACCCATGAGTTTCGTTACAGATGCAGATCGGTACAATAACTGTTACAGCGACAAATTACAAAGTGAGCGCTGTGTCCTCCATCTCTGGGTAACAGAGTCTTACCCATCCCAACCCCACCCGTCATATCCCATAAAGCCCCTCCCCACCCCTCCCTCTGATTCCTGTACAGGTTTGTACTGGGGCAGAACTCTCTATGAAGAGTCGAATAGCCAGCTGGAGAGAGATTAAAGGTTTGAGATTTGCCGTATAAATCATCCTTGGGAAGCATCGACACTCCTTCACCTACATGAACTGCATCTGGAATCAAAGAAATGCATATTTACGGATAACGTCAAAGTGTCATTTTAGAACATGTTTTTGTATATTTGACATTGCGATGAACGGACACATTATGACATTTTATACCAAGTCCAGGATAGTAAGTTTGAATGGGTTTTTTTGGATGATTGACTGAGCATCCTAATTTTAATGTCACTAAATGAATTGAACATGCAAATGTAACCAGTAAAGCAGCCAGTAAATGATGAGATGAGTTTATGAAGCTACAACTCAGGTTAACTTGCTACAAAAATTAAAAATATGATTAAAACTTAAAGGGGCCATGTCACTTTTTTTCTCCCCCAAAGTTTTATTTGTACCAAAACCATTACTAATGCTTAGAATTAACACATGTACTGTACACATACAGCCAGATTTGTCTAAATCGCACATACTCTGTACACTCAGCTCACACTGTCCCGGGTCATTGCTTCACAGTCGGAAAAGAAAAAGATACAAAATAACAATAACTACTGGAGGCCACAACAACAACAGACACCTGCGTTGAGCGCTTGTTTAAGAAGGTTAAGCTAGTAGTTTAAAAGACATTTTTAGCTCTCATAACTTATGGGGAGTATACACGCAGACACTAGACAAGGATGACACTTTCTAATGCACCTGTCAAAACAACTGATGGATAGAACAGAGTCCCACCCTACATTTTTTTTTCTTTCCCGATAATCCTTATCATTCAGATGTATGTCATAATACAGAAGAAAATATCTGTTGCTACTTCCATTACATCGTGACTAAAAGATTTGATTCCACAGGATATGACCCCTTTAAATCAAAAGGAAATACAGAACTAAATCATGAATGATTTGTAAATGAACTTTAAGAGCTTGATGCTATACCTTTTAAAGCATAAAAATGGCTCTGTTGAAGCTGAAGCTGAATTTACAAATCACATCATTGATGAATATAGAAAACATTAGTATTGCAGCACATGGAAAACAGGGGTAAGAGTTTTGACAATAGAAACACAAACACTGTAATAAAGCAAGAAGCACCTGTTGATCAATCACACACACACACACACACACACGCTGTACCTAAAGACGCTCTAAAGGAAATCCTTCAGAGACAGCTGTGCAAAAGGGTCCTGTCCCGGAGCTCTGAGGGGACTTGAACTGGAAGGACTAGAGGCTGTAGAGAGCTAGTTCAGAAAGAACGAGAGAGATTGAATGGGTCCGAGGACAGCCAGGAAACACTCAGACACACACACACACACACACACACACACACAACTCACGAGAGGAAAATTCAGAGCCAGAAAGGCTAGAGAATAACAGAGAGGTTCAGAAAAAAAGAGGGGTATTTTCTAGCCACTATTTCCTGCGCTAACAATACTGCAGAAATGAAGCAGGGGTGGCACGATATGTATTTCGAGCTGAGAATTTAGTGCGGTGTGGAATACATATCCTTCCCCAGAGATGTGTGAAGGCATCAATGCTAGTGTTCATATTCAGAACAGCACTGTGATGGCGCATGAGGGTGAACAAACTAGAGTGCATTCTGAATAGAGCCTCTGGCATTCTAGAGCTGCTTCTAGAATAGAGCGTGATCAGTCAGGGTTGAGCGGATGGCTCTATTACAAGAATGATCATGGGGCTGGATAAATGCAAAAACATTTATTAAAAAGCGGAAACCCATGGATGCTACTATGCTCTGAAATGGACAAATTTGATTGGATTAGGGTGTGGTCACTTTAGCAAATTTTTGCGACCAAAAATTTTTTTTCCCAAAAAGTCAGAACTCACATAGAAACCTCTTTCAAAACTAGCAACTGCCCGTTGGTTAATCCAACTATTACTTTCATTTGGTCAATGCAAAACTAAAAATTTTGTCTGTGAAAATTCACTAAACAATGGTAAATGTGACCAGACCGTAAGACTTCTAAAATTTCATTGCTTGAGGGTTAACTGATTTGTAACCACATTGTGTGTGAGATCATACCTGTGCCCCTGAGACTGGGCCGAAGGGATTGGCCGGCCGCATCACAGGCTGAGTGTACATCATGGTGGGCTGGGTCATCATGGTCATGGAGCCCATGTGAGGGGGCTAGAAAGGAATAAAACCAAAGTTAAAGGAATAAAGAAACCAAGTGAGCAATGAGTAATGCTTGTCATGGCTGTTGGGACACAGCGTTTCTATCTGGAACTTTAAATGCCAATAGCTTTCAAAGTTTCTCTGTTGACATCATATTTTGTTTGACAGTACTGCAACTCAGCAAAGAGGAATGTGAGCCAGTCTGAACCCACTGTTCTGGAGTTACTGTTTAACTCCACCTGAGCTACATGACACGCAGCAGACAGGAAAAGGGGTTTTTGGAGCAACTCATATTTTACTACATTAGTTCTAACTCTTAAAAGAAAAAAAGCTGAGGTACACACAAAAATTGGACTGGAGGATCCAAAATGGATGAGTCATAATAGCAGTTATGTAAGTGCAGATGCTGTTATTGAAAAGCATAATTTACAGAGCGCCATCCTCCCGTTAAGCCATTAACCACGGCCTGCGCTGACTTTACCTGTATGGCTTACTCAACCTCTATTACTGGGTTCTATTGAGCACATTGTAAATCTGTAAAAGATGGCTAAAAGACATACGACTCAAATTTGATTATAGATAGAAGTATCATGCCTATGTGCCCCCTCAGTTCAAATTAAATTAAATTCAAAAATAATAATACATATAAAATAAAAGTATAAAAAAATATAAAATTATAGTTTTTAATATAACTATTTTAGTACCATAATAATAATACTAATAAATAAACACTAATTAATATAATAAAAGACAATCAGGTGCTAAATAAGGTTTTTAAACTACGTCCTTTGTTAATAATAAGCCAAACAAGCAAATAACCAATATAATTAAAATATAATAAATTATATGAAATAATCATAATAATAATTAACATTTATAAAAAATAAAACTAAAATATATCATGATGATTAAATTTAAGGTACTACATTAGAAGTACAACAAGGGTCCTCTATCATGTGTAATAAATACAAATAAATCAAACCTAAAATATATAATAATTATGAATAAAACAAGGAGCTACATCACATCTTATGTCCTCTTCAGGTTAGATTGAAAATAAACAATCAGAACCACACACACACACACACACACTAGACTATCCAGTCTTACACCAGAAAAAAAGTAGTGTTTCAAGAACATGCAACACACACGCCCTGATCTTTTTTTCTCAAAGCTAAGGGTTCATGGAGGAGAAAGCAATGTAGCCATCCCTGTTAATGTGATGAATAAAATACACAGAGGAAAAAAGAAAAGAAAAAAAAGTGTCTGTAATGTTGCCCTAAGCTCAATAAAGAGGTGCTTCGGACTCTAGAGAGCCTTTCACTGTGTTCCGCACACCCACACTGCTCCGGTGGGGACTTACTTACAGCATCACTGCAGCCTCTGAATATACAGGAGATGAAAAGCTAATACGTCTGACACTGATGGAGTGAGTGATGCACAAATCCCCAGTTTGCACTCACCATTGCGTATCCCATCATTCCTGTGGGCGTTGTGGCAGGGAAGGTCATGATAGAAGTAGCCTAGGAGGACATGTTCGGCGTTAGTACAGAAATACCACAGGTAAAACATCATCAGCTTTTTTTTTTTTTTTAGCATGAAAGCGATTCTTCTGAACACCTTAAGTGATACATTTCCACTCGAGCATCCATGAGATCACAACTGCCCCAGACACACAGTGCTCAGTGAACAAAGGCAACTTTGTGCAAGTGGACTAACAGAACACTTTTTAAAAATTAATTCGCAAGAGATACTTGAGTCTTTTAGCCTTTTCTCTTCACGGACAGCTGCTCACATCTGGGAAACATTAGAAATGTCTTTACACACTCCAACCAGAGCATCAAAATAGGATTATAGGCATGGAGATAAAGAGGAAGAGAGCGAGAGTGTTTGTGTCCTCTTTGAACGCAGAGTGATTAGTTGCAGGTGTAGGGCTCTGGTGGAAGAGAGAAGCTCTTTGTGAAGGAGCTGTGAGATTCTCAGTAAGGCCTTCAGTAGCCACAGACACACTTTTATTTCCACTCGTGCACCATTGAAATGTGTGACAGACTCTGAACGGCCTCCTAAATTCAGCAGAGTGATGGTGACCAAATGACCAATAAATTGTAAAATAAACATCTTCATAGAACACGAACTGAGGTCATTTACCCATCAACTAAGAGTTTGAAAACTGTGGAAGAGATTGTTTTGATGTCACAACACCCCTTAACACGCTGGTGTACATATCTGTGGTGGATAAAATAATACAACCTTTAATATGTAAAAAAGGCACAAAACAAAAACAATCGACGGCCTTAAAAACTTGGTATTTTACAACTGCGTAAAGCTGCTTGACACAATCTGATTGATAAAGCGCTATCTAAATAAAGGTGACTTGACTTGAAGGATCATGTGACACAATATTACTGGTTTTGCTATTTTGACCAAAATTATGCAGCCTTGGTGAGCATAAGAGGCTTATTTCAAAAACATTTTTAAAAATCGTACTAATCCTCAAACTTTTGACCAATACAAAACATTTTAACATAACCTTTTTTCAAATGCTCTGAACAGTTGAACGTGGAGCCATAATTATCCATTTTATAAAAGATAATTCCATTTACAGCCTAATATTGATCTTTTAGAAATATAAAACTCAACCGTGTGTTTTTTTCCTGTGTACACAACACTAAATCAAAACATACGGCAATGAATCTGAAGATGATGAAAGATAAACGTGTTTGCAGACTTTGAGGAATCTCATTAAGATACTTTCGCAAACTTCTAGCCAGAGTAAGCAAACATCTCAGTCGTACGGCAGTCTTAGAAGGAACAGCACCTACAGAAATGTTTGACAAGCACAAACAACTCTGCAGGAGTAAATATGACTAAATCATTCTGAGGTACTGATCAATCCAGCTCAGCATATCCTGTTTAAGAAAGAAAGAACTCTTCGGTGGAAGTGTTTCCATCAGAATGTTTACCAAGGCACGTAACGGTTTGATTACCTACTCTATTGGACTTTGCCCATTGTCCGGTAAACCCTCCGCTGGAAACACTAGCCCATTGATTCACGCCAAAATGACTACAGTTGTTTGCTGATGGCGATAAACAAATGAAACCGATGAGAGGAAAGGGTAGAGGAGGAACAGAGCTGTCAGCCATGCCGAGATAACATCTGGTTAGATCAGCTCATGGGTTTCAGCGCAATTTTGGTCACTCAAATACACACAGGTCATAAATTGTGACCAAAACAAAGGCGGTGGGGTTAATAATCTCATGCGTCTCAGAGAATGGTTCAACTCAGCGTTTTGACTTACGTATTGTGGGAAAAGCATGCCATTCTGTTTATCCCGTCGCACGAGAATGGTTACACAATGCAACAAACCCAATTAGAGGGCATACAACACAATAACATCTCACATTGTGAGCTCACACAAACACATTGTAAACATAGACAAGACAGAATACATTCCAGCTGATTTTGAGAGTTGATTACAGCTCTGTTCCAAATGCTAGTGTGCTGCCTACCTACAGTAGGCAACATTTTTAGGACAGCAGGCAGCAAAAACATGTTGCCTAATAAAATACCTAATTTTGGTCAAAATAAAAGCAGAATCACATATATACAACCCCAGTGAAATAAGAATAAAACAAATTTACTTATAACTTAAATATAATGATATAAAAATTTGTATTAGTAAATACATAAAATTAAAAATTGGTGTTTGCAAATTTTAAGGGAAATCATTATAGTAATAACTAATTATTGATTCCTGAAAGATTTGCTAGAACATCGCATACTACTTTGAGCCTAAGAACAATCCCATTATACCAACTGAATACTACTAACAATAATAAATAATAATAACCAATGATAAACTAACATTTAATTATAACTTAAATATAATAAGATTATCCTTTTAGTATTTTATTAATGTAAAATTAAATTTAAAAAAGTAAATTAACTTTTTTTTTTAAATGAACAGAATTGAGGGAAATGTTGATAATTGTTCAGTCCTGAAATGCATCTCTAGAAAATAGTTCTAATTAAATGTACTATTTAATTTAATATTTGTGTAAAGTATCAAGTTGTTAGCTTAGCCACATGCTAACTTCAAAGTATAATGGAATCAAGTTCTAATTTGGAAAAGTGCAACAGAACGCCATTTGAAACTGTACTCCAACTCAGAAATTGTCAAACTACGTGGAAATGCGACGGTAGGATGTCACGAGGGCATATCAGCACGGTTAATGATAAACACAGATAAAGAAGTAAATGAAATGCATCAGTGACTCAAATTTCCAACATAACATGATAATAAAGCAGGTTAAACAAATATTTGCAGAGACAGGAGTGTAAAACACGGTAAACTATCCTCTCTATTTATAACTGTACACATACAAAACAACTGTAAGCATTTTGCTAGCCATTTGTGTCTGTACACATCATCTAAGCATCGGAATGCTTCTTTGGTCACATGAAATTGAGTTTTTAGTATTGTACATCCTTTCAATTCAGTCACTTCTAATGCTGTCATAGAAGGTAGCTGCCCATCTAGACAGCGAGGCAGCTCATTAGGGTTTGGAACAGAGCCTGCGTTTCAGAATCAGTGGAGGAACTCCAGCTATTTTCTGTCTATTGGTTTATGACAGGTGTTTCTAGCGCAAGTCTTGTTTCATTTGAGTCAGCGAAAGCACATATTGTTGTCCTCACCATGGTGGCAGGGTTCCATGTTGTGGTCGGAGCCATCTTTGGTTGCCAGTTGGTTCCTCCAGTCAACTTCTTTTCACCAGGATGACTCCAGTGAATGTCACTGAGGAGAAACAGAAGGAACAATTATGATCAAGTCGCTGAGTTTGAAGAGAACTATGAATCAGGACTGAGATGAGCAGCAAAAGCATACTTATTTGCGGTTCCATTTCCAATACCGAGATCTGGAAGAATAAAAAAAATAAATAAATAAAAATAAAAAAAAACTGGTGAGGAATATGCCAGCCATTGTGAAATGTTAAATTCACTTCAGACCCTAAATCAATAAATAAAACAAAAGTTGCTGTTCATGATTACTAGTACCTAAATACAGAGTAGGGCTGCACAATTTGGAAAAATAAAATGTTTTCAACAAAAAAGTCAGACTGTGAATGTGGAAAAAAACAAAAAAGAAAAAAAAAAAAAAAACTCAAGTTTTGCCATGCACAATCTGGCCAAACATTTTGTGAATATCAATATGACTGTAAAATAGCATTATTATTTTAAATTGAATTTATATGTATATGTGTATGTGTATATATATATCTATAGTCACAGTGTTTAACGAAAGTATTCAGACCCCCTTACATTTTTCACTGTTTTTTATATTGCAGCCATTTGCTAAAATTATTTAAGTACATTTTTTTTCCTCATTAAAGGACCCCATATTGACAGAAAAACACTGAATTTTTGACATTTTTGCAGATTTATTTAAAAAAGAAAACTGAAATAGCACATGGTCCTAAGTATTCAGACCCTTTTCTCAGTATTTAATAGAAGCACCCTTTTGATCTAATACAACCATGAATCTTTTTGGGAAAGATGCAACAAGTTTTCACACCTTGATTTGGGGATCCTCTACCATTCCTCCTTTCAGATCCTCTCCAGTTCTGTCAGGTTGTATGGTAAATGTTGGTGGACAGCCATTTTTAGGTTTCTTTAGAGATGCTCAATTGGGTTTAAGTCATGGCTCTGGCTGGGCCATTCAAGAACAGTCACAGAGTTGTTTGTGAAGCCACTCCTTCGTTATTTTAGGTGTGTGCTTAGGGTTATTGTCTTGTTGGAAGGTAATCCTTCGGCCCAGTCTGAGTTCCTGAGCACTCTGGAGAAGGTTTTTTCGTCCAGGATATCCCTGTACTTATCCGCATTCATCTTTCCCTCGATTGCACCCAGTCGCCCTGTCCCTGCAGCTGAAAAACACCCACACAGCATGATGCTGCCACCACCATGATTAACTGTTGGGACTGTATTGGACAGGTGAAGAGCAGTGCCTGGTTTTCTCCACACATACCGCTTAGACTTAAGGCCAAAAAGTTATATCTTGGTCACATCAGACCAGAGAATCTTATTTCTCACCATCTTGGAGTCCTTCAGGTGTTTTTTTAACAAACTCAATGCGGGTTTTCATGTGTCTTGCACTGATGAGAGGCTTCCGTCGGGCCACTCTGCCATAAAGCCCTGACTGGTGGAGGGTTGCAGTGATGGTTGACTTTCTATAACTTTCTCCCATCTCCCGCCTGCATCTCTGGAGCTCAGCCACAGTGATCTTTGGGTTCTTCTTTACCCCTCTCACCAAGGCTCTTCTCCACCGATAGCTCAGTTTGGCCGGACGGCCAGCTCTTAGGAAGGGTTCTGGTCGTCCCAAACGTCTTCCATTTTAAGGATTATGGAGGCCACTGTGCTCTTAGGCACCTTAAGTGGAGCAGAATTTTTTTTGTAACCTTGGCCCGATCTGTGCCTTGCCACAATTCTGTCTCTGAGCTCTTTCAGGCAGTTCCTTTGACCTCATGATCTCATTTGCTCTGACATGCACTGTAGCTTGTAAGGTCCTATATAACAGGTGTTTGGCCTTCCTAATCAAGTCCAATCATATAATCAAACACAGCTTGACTTAAATGAAGGTGTAGAACCATCTCAAGGATGTTCAGAAGAAATGGACAGCACCTGAGTTTAAATATATGAGTGTCACAGCAAAGGGCCTGAATACTTAGGACCATGGTGATATTTCAGTTTTTTTTCTTTTTTAATAATCTGCAAAAATGTCAACAATTCTGTGTTTTTCTGTCAATATGGGGTGCTGTGTTACATTAATGAGGAAAAGAATTAACTTAAATGATTTTTTTTTTTTTTTATTTTATCAAATGGCTGTAATATAACAAAGAGTGAAAAATTTAAGGTGTTCTGAATACTTTTCCGTACCCACTGTATATATATATAATATATATATTATATATATATATATATATTGTGTGTATATATATATATATATAAATAAACACACACACACACACACATTGTTAATATCACATTAATCTACAATTATGATATTTCTTTATTTTTGTATTTAATACTAGCAACATTATTATTGCTAAATACAATACTAAATACAATTACTACAGAACTATTACTAAAACAGCCAATTTATAAGCACTTCTCATTACAAATTTGTATAATTAATCATGCAGCCCTAATACAGAGGGTTGTTTGTAAGAACAAGAACAGTACACTTACTGCCCACAAGATTGGCAAGGGAGGAATCCAAGTCATCGGAAACCAGTTTGCCTGGCTGTTGGGCACTCAGGCCCTGGTTGGGAGAGGCCACTGTGGGTTTCAGGATGCCACCTAAAATATCATCTTAAACAAACAGAGGAGAGGGAATGGGAGAGGGATGAAAGACACAGACAACACACACAAACAGAAAAAGCGCAATTAGGTTGGGTGGAGCGAGAGGCAGCTGCCCTCAGAGCAAACGTTGCAGGACCGAAAGTGAATGAATGTGAGTAAAATCTTGTCAAGTCAACTCACCCAGACATGCAGTGTCATGCAAAGCCAGCGGCCCAAATAGATCAAACCACACAGTGAGAGGAGAGAAAGAGGACAAAATGAGGAACATCTCAAAACATGACTGCGCAAATGATGGTGGTCATATCTTACGTGACATGGGCTCACATTTAAAAAATGCTTACAAATTCAAGTCAAACTTCTGTAATGTACTATATTTACAAGAAAAAAGGATATATTTTTTAACAACAACAAAAAATGTTTAATGTTATCAATAAGAAAGTCGTTTTAGAGGTGGATTTTTTTCCCCTTTGGAATAACATGAATAAGACCAAGACTGTGTAGTGGGACAGTGAATTTTCAATTTAGCATTTATTTCATAATTTAATTGTGTTGCAAGCTGGATCCAAACCTGGGTCATCCATGGCTCAATGTTTTAGAGCGCTAACACTTATGCCAAATCTCCAACATAAGATCATGGGTTTAAATCAAAACTAAGACCCAATGAAACCAAGATTAAAGCAAATGAATGCTTCAAGGTTGTTTTATGAAAAGCCTGAGGTGTGATTTGTGTTTAAAAAAGTTCCAAACATGCAGTATTGAAAACATGACACAAAAGAGATTGAGTCTTTAAACACATTATGATCCCTTTTCTTATGAAAATACCACAGCAAACTTCTAGAATGAAAAGTGGCAGTATAACCGTTTTCACATGCTAGTTCCACTCTGTCAGCTTAAGCATGGTCCATTGCATTGACCTTCAGCAGTGAGATGGATGTGAAGCATCACATGTGGAAAAAAGCATTGAGTGAGTCACAGCAACTGGGTTAACTTCTCTCTTACCAGCAGAGTCTGTGCTGTTGGTGGCCGACTTATTGCCGAACACGGAGTCAAAGTCGACATTAAGGCCTGTCGAACTGGGAGGCTGGGCGGCGGGAGGTGCAGAGAACCCTGTGTAAAAGGAAATAAGGTCAGACCTAAAAAAACACCACAGGCTGGTTCACCTACAACTTTTTGAGGGCTGGAAGAATGCCAGAGAACAGCAATTTCAAAACAGTGGTTAATGTTTTCTTCCAGCTCACGTGATGCATAATTGCCATCATTCATTTAAGTGGATCGATTCCGTTATAGTCTATAGACTTCCAAAAATGTCAGCTGTTTGACTGGGTTAGCCCACGGCAACTGACTCGTACTTCCCACAACATGTTTGCAGTTACAAAACCACATTTCATTCCTCTTCATCAATATACCAATAGTTTCATCTAGAATACTAGAATGAGCCATTTGAGGTAAAAAAAAAGAAAAGGGGTCAATTATATATAGAGTTATATTGATTTATATATTTCCATTAAATTAACTAGTTACATGATATGCAGACTGATTAATCAAATTAAATATTTCATATTAATATTTCCTTGGAGTGTTATTAACTAAAACTATTACAAATAATTTTTGTTAATTGAAATAAATAAAATATAAACATTAGATGAAAAGCTTAAACTATAAAAATGTTAGAAATTAACCTTGTCAACTAAAAGTTTAGTTGAAAAAGCTGAAGTTCTAAAAATCATTAAAAGTGAAATAAAAATAAATCAGTTTAACAGAAATAAAAAACAAAATTTAAAAAAAGACAAAAGCACATACAATTCCTAAAGCCTTGAGTAAAATTAGAATGAAGACTGAAAAAATGTATATACACTATAAAGAGTATAAAAATACTAAAATAGCAATACCTTGAAGGTGACATGAACATGATAAAAAAAGACAACAATACATATATAGTTAGATATTTGAAATTTACATATGATTATACTGATTGTAAAGTTTCAAATTATAAAGTTTCATAATTAATTGTGCTGGGGGCACAAGTCGTCAAGGCCTGAAACTGTTAGAGAACCCCATCGGACTCGTAACCCAAAGGTTGCGAGTTCGAGTCTCAGGTCCGGCAGGAATTGTAGGTGGGGGGAGTGAATGTACAGCGCTCTCTCCCACCTTCAATACCACGACTGAGGTGCCCTTGAGCAAGGCACCGAACCCCCAACTGCTCCCCGGGCGCCGAAGCATAAATGGCTGCCCACTGCTCCGGTGCGTGTTCACGGTGTGTGTTCACTGCTGTGTGTGCGCACTTTGGATGGGTTAAACGCAGAGCACTAATTCCTAGTATGGGTAACCATACTTGGCCACGTCACTTCCCTTTTTAAAAAAAAGTAAATTATCAAATTGACAACCCAATTTTAAAAAATAAAAAAAAATAAATAAATAACAATAAATGCTGAAAACACAGATTGCAAACTTGAACTGGAAGCTGAATGTCTGAATTGACTGAATTGATAAACCTGTTCAGTTCAGTCCTGTGCGAAAGGAAAGAAAAGACCAGACACAGCTGAAGAATGCAGAAAGAGAGAGAGACAAGCTGGAGGGATGGCACCTACCTCCGAATAGTCCAGCTACAGCGGAGGGCTCAGAGTGGAAGAGAGGAGTGTTAGGGTAGGCAGCTGGAGAGCAGAACGAGTCTGACAGGCCCAGAACAAAAGCACAGGAGAACCAGAAATGGGAAAATTAGTGAAGAGATACAAAATTAATAAAAAATAATAAGCAGAGGGATAATAAAGCATGCATACTCTATATTCAAATCAAAAGGGTGGAATTAAAACTAATTAAGTAAAATAATAAAGGTACTAAGAGTAATTTGGGGTAAAAAGCACTCAGAGGGGAAACCACGGGGTAACGGCATTATGTTTCCCGAGCTCAGAAAACATACATCACACTGGGACGTCTGTACCTGAGAGGAAGCAGCCCATCCGAGCAGAGGGCTCGACGGGTGATGCAACAGGACAGCTTGAATCAATAAAGGGATTGTAATTATCTGGAGAACCAAGAAATTAAATTGACATTTGGGAAAAACATTAAAACTTAACACTCTAAGGATGGGAAAAATTAAAAAGGGTAAAAGAAAAATCCAAGGAAGGCAGCAAAGCACAACCAAGCAAGTTTTTGAGTAAGGTGGTCCAGAGACCATCGTACAGACCTTCAGAAAACCACCAAAAAGCAATTAATTGAGGTTCAGTGTAGGCAAAAAGGACCACCAAACTCAAATAAGGTACAAGTATTTTTAAGCAGTTAATTTGTACTTGATAAAAGCCATTCTCACTCTTGATCACATGTATTCATATTAGACCAGCATCATAAAAGCCAACTAACCATAATACAGCTGTAAAAACAAACACTCTTTACAGTAGCAACAAACCATCTGTCTGTCACTCTCTCAAATATGTTATTGTTCGCTCTGAAAACATAATAAATAAAGTCCCTAGTGTAGAACAAACTCACAGAAGCTAGACTTCCTTTATTGCTTTTACACAATCATAGAAAGGCACACATTCACAAACACACACACAGTGTTTCAAAACCTAGGCTGTGTTCAGAATAGCATACTACCATACTTCTTTTACAATTTCTGCCATTTATATTGCATAGTATGACAATTTTGAGGATCACTGTATCCCACAATGCAGTGTGCTCGACCTGACTTTGTGTTTCCAATGTGACAAAAGAACAGGAAGTAACAATTTTTGGTGAAACTGCCACGATATTTTATTTTATTCTAGACTCACGATTAGATTTGTGTGTGTTTATTTGTTTAGTTATTTCAATTACAGGTACCTTTTTTTTTCTCTATTTTTATTTCCAATAATCAAAAAGCAGGTCAGATTCAAAAATGCATGCACTTTATCTTAAAAGCATGTAATAAAATCTGTTTAGCTTAGGGACCAATTCTCACTATCAACTAGTTGTTTATTAGCATGCATATTACTAGCATTTTGGCTGTTTATTAGTACTTATAAAGCACATATTAATGCCTTATTCTGCATGACCATATTCTAGATCCCTTAATCCTACCTAAATTTAACAACCACCTTACTAACTATCAATAAGCAGCAAATTACGAGTTTGAGGGAAAAATTGTAGTTAATAGTGAGAATTGATCACCAAACTAAAGTGTGACCAAAATCTTGAAGCACGGTAACATTGTAATGTTACTAGATATTAATATATAGTGACACTGTATATAAACATAGAATAATTCTGTATAAAATAGTTTATGCTGTATAACAAACACTTTCAAATGCTACATAATTAGTATGTAAAGCTTTATTCATTTAATTTAACTATTTATTTATTTTTTAATATAGGCATTATTTAGTCTATACTGTGCATTCTTCAGTAGGCTAGTATTCTATTTTCAGTTGCCTATGCAGTCAGCATTTTTGGGCATCACCAGTGCGTTTGAGCTTTTGAGTTAGACACTGGCAAAAACACGGTCTAGGTAGGCAGCTTGCTAGGTTTTGAGTACACAGCCAGTATGAACTTGAGACACGTATCAGATACTTTAAGGGTTATTAAGGTCAGGCTGGAACTGCCCAGCGGGTCTTTGTACACTTGATGCAGTGGAGCATTCAGAACAAAAATAAGAGTGGAGGGAAAACAGATCGGCACGCAGCAGGCGAAAGAAAGCAAACAGTGCACTACATGAGAGAAAAGAACAGCCGTTTACCACCAAACATTTCATGACTGGGTGTCCTAGAGGAAAAACTAACAGCATCTGAAGACACAACAGGCAGATGGACAGGATCAACAACTGGTTTTGTAAGGAAAGGATTTAAGTTTGGAATGGAGCCGTCAACAGCCTCTGTAGACGTGAAAGGATCTACACGGTCAAAGACAAGACAGAAACACAAAATAACAGGAAAAGGTTAGAGAGAGAGAAAGCATGCAAACACAGACTAACAGACAAATGAGGTGAAGTCTGTTTGGTCTAGACTCTAGACGCTTTCAGATGTAAATAAACTACCAGACTGAATGAGACATCCAACATGCGATGTAATGAATATGTAACATAACTCACACGTCTAAGCTAAATGGATAGGAATGATTCTTTGAATCATGAGAATCATTTGAATCAGTAGAACTTCAGTTTGATATGAAGCTTTGAAGTTGTACTAAAATCTAAAATATATAAATAAACATTTAATATTTTATAAATATTTAATAAATAAATAAATGTTATTAGTGTTATTAGCAAGCCTGAAAGCATAAAATTGTAGACACAAAATATAATATATCAGCGCTATTACTAATTGCTTTAATTGTACAACTCTGAAAAACAATACTAGCTGTGCCAAAGGTTCAGTAACCATTAACCTGATTTAAAGAAAAAAAAGGATAAACATGCAATATTATAAAATATTATTTAAATACAACTTTAAAGCTACAATTCAGATTTTATCTACTGAAATATTTAAATTAAAAAAAGAAAAAGAGGTTTCATTTGATGCCATGTTGTCTTAAAATAAATTTTCCCCAAATCCTATGTGAAGTTCAAAAACATCTCAGTAGACCTCTGCTGGCTATCATTTTCACTATGAACATGTTAAATTAATTTTAAAGGATTAGTTCACCCAAAAATCAATTCCGTCATCATTTACTCACACATGCTGTTCCAAGACTTGGAATATATTCCACAAGTCAAAATGATCACTTTTACGAGACGTTTTTGGATCAGTTTGGAGTATGACAGCCAGTATGACAGTTTTCATTTACTTGTGTGGCAAAATTTCACATTTTGTGTTCCACGGAAGAATGAAACTCATACAGGTTTGGAACGAATAAGGATTAATAAATGATTACAGAATTATCATGTTTAGATTCCTTTAAAAGTCAGAGAACATGACAGCAGAGGTGTTGGACAGTATATAGCATACATAAATCTCCAAAGAGCTTCAAGATAATACATCTGTGAAGGTTGCTGAGTGTTTTATACACAGTATAATCCAATAAACACTGAAAGCTGCAGGCTTTTTATGGTTCTGCCTGACTAATATCAGAAACCAATATGATATCAGTTCTGCCACGTTAAATATTATTATGTTACACACCATATCAGCACTTTTGGATAAAAATTAGACTCATTTATCAGACTTTACAGATTAGATGTTATTCAGACAAATAAGGCGCGTGCAACAAGAACATGCTTTCTTTAGGCGATAGCATCGTGGACAAAAGCAATGAATGTTCCCTCTTGAATTAAGTTTTGATTACAGCAGAGAAGACAGTGTTGATGTAAGCTTGATTTCTCTGAGATGCATATTAATGCAGATTTGTGAGTTCCTGTGGTGTGGACCGCTCACCTCCCCATGTGTTGGCTAAAGGCAGGCCGGTGGAGAGAGGCAGGGAGGGCTGGAACGTGGGCTGCAGGTCCAACAGATCGTTCGGCACCTTCAGAGTACTGGAGCCAGACACGCACCAAGACAAACACAGACACACACAGGAACTGCATTAATGTCTTCCATAAACGGCAGTCTAAGGGCCAAGCATTTCACAGTTATATGGCAAAGACAAACTTGGCACGTTGATTTGAAGTGCTTAAAGTGGAGACTTAGGGAGTTGAGGGGAAATTCACATGCAATCAATACCTTCTTCACAGCCAAATCCTGTCCGGGCAGGAATTCACACACTTACAGTGTAAACAAGAGAACCGGAGCCTGACTTTATACTGATTTTTTTTTTTAAAAATACACAAAGAAGCACAGTTTCAGGACAGCAGAGGTTAATCTGATTTGAACAAACCCCTAACCACAAGTATAACAGTAATAATGATGCTCGCCTTAGCAAGCACCATTAATAACTTATGCCTCCATTACTCCTTGAATGACATCATTAAAAGCACATACGCCTGTAACGTAATCGCTGAGCTTAACTTGCTGTCATTGTGTAGTCCTGCATAGAGCCCTAATAAAACACTAAAAGCTGAAGATGCCAAACGATTGCACATGTGCACTTATGCACCAACTGGGAAAATAATCACTACCAGCCGTGTATCATCAGAACATAAAGACTGCGGCATCAATCATCAAATATAGAGCAATTAGTTCTGCCCACACAACCTGACTGGCTGAAAAGCATTTAAACTTTGCAGTCATTTATAATCAGCATAAAATGGCATTTACAATATATGAATATATTTTATAAAAATATAAATCTTACACATTTTAATAACATGATTTGTATGTACAAAAGTTTTCTGTAATACATGTGTGGCTTTTAAAATTATAGAATACAACCAAACACAAATTGCTGAGGGCGAAACTACGGTAATGCAGGACTGTCAGTCAGCGGCCGTTGGTGGGGCCTAAACTATGTGATGTCACATTGCTCAGAGAACCAGAACGGCTTGTCTATAGAGACTGATTTGGTTTAATCAGGAGTGGTTGGATTTTTATCATTGTAGGGTGGTTGTGTTCACACACTGCCAACACATATTTATGTCTAATCACCATGTAAAAGTGGATTTTGCATAATAGGTGCCCTTTAATGTGTCTTTGATGAATGAGAATATGAATTTTTTTCAAAAACAAAACTCCAAACTTTTGAACAGTACATATAAAAAAGCTATTACCTGTTAGTGAAGCTACTGGGTGTGGAGAACAGGTCGATGGCAGGGGCAGAACTGATGGTGCCCGTCGCCGTGGAAATGGGAGATGCAGCAGTCGTGGAGGGCTTCTTGGACAGTTCCTTCAGGCGCTGCTCCTGATGGAAGAATCAAACCGTGTAACCTTGCTAATTGGGTATGCTCCAATAGGGAAAAACTCCTTTCCACTCTTTCATAGATGGTGTTGCATACCTTAAGTGCTTTTAATCGAGCCTGCTCCTCCTCCAGAGCTGCCTGCTTTTCCCTCTCAACAACTGTGGTGAAAGAGATACCCGTGTTGGCCAGGGAGGACACCGCATTGGACAGCGCACTGGCTCTGTGTGGAAAGACAGGGGGATATGGAGATAGAATGGTTGCATAATTCCAAATAAATAGCTTATGATCCACAAATAAATGTAAAGAGATAGATAAATGTAAATAGATTGAGATCCACAAATAAATCACAAACATGATTTTAATTCACAAATAAATAAAATAAGATCTGCAAATAAATTTTTTTTTAAAATGTGTGCGTATATGTATATATACAGTATATAAAAAAAATGTTTGTTGTTTTTTTTCCCCCACAAACACAACTTTGCCTGGCATTCATTTGTAAATCGCGTCCTGTACATTTGTGGATCGCTGTGCGCATTTGTCGATTTGAACGATTAGTCAATGAAGTGTGGCTGTTATCTGAGTGGCCCGAGTAGACGGTGGGTGGAGTCCATGCATTTATGGATTGTCAGCGTTTTGACGCTAGATGTGTTTCAAAATCCACAAATGCACGCAGCGATCCACAAATGCATAGAAAGAAATGCATTCAGAAATGTACAGGGAGCGATTCACTAATGCGTGCAGCGATCTACAAATGTACAGGACGCGATTCACAAATGAATGCCAGGCAAAGTTGTGTTTGTGACAAAGATATTTGTGAATACGTTCTTTATTTGCAAATCTCAGTTTTATTTATTTGTGAATTTAATTCATGTTTGTGAAACTCTAAGATTTATTTGTGGATCTCATTCTATTCATTTGTCAATGTTTAATTTTTGTTAATCTCCTTACATTTATTTGTGGGTCATAATCTCCTTATTGGGAATTATGCAACAATTCTATCTCCATAGGCAGAGGACCTGATCCATTCGGACCATGTGATGTCACAGTGCGTTATTACCGCCATGTTTGTGTCCGAGTCACAGCTGCGCAACCGGTTTCAGTCATTGGTCACAGCAGCCACAACTACCAGAGGAAGATCAACGAAATACTCCCGGAAGGTTCCCAACAAGGTTACAATATGCTCGGGATATGTTGTGCTGTTAGCTTTATAACAGCCGTCAGAGAAACTCCAAACTACAATTTTATTTGACCCCAAAGGAGTTAGATTGGCGGAATAAATGGTTGGCTTCAATCAGAAGGGACCACTGACAGCTAGGGTTGCCAACTTCAGAAAAGGAAAATATGGGACAGTTGTGATTCTTTATAGGAGAATAAGGGACAGAATAAAGGACACTAAAATATTACCTGTACCACATACTGTATGTCATGTCTACAGCTATTTATACATAAAAGGTGTATAAAAGGTTCTCAAAAATGATCACATTTGTTTTGCTTAACCTATTTATGTACAACTATTCTAAAAAGAATTTTAAAAAGTCATACAAAAAAAATGGCAACATGGCCTGAGTAAATTGTACCATTGTGAATTGTTACTGGCTGCACAAGTGGTGTAGTAATTTAGGAGGTGGATATACTGTGAAATTACTTAGCCTACATACATATATATGGCATAAAATTTGAAAGCATAACAACTGAAAGTCTGAAACGTCAGTCAGTAAAGCATTTTTAAAACAATTTGAACTAAAACATTATTGCAGCCATATAGCCTATGAATGAATGAAAATGCATGTTTTAATTAAAGAGAACTTAAGAGTGTGGGCTGATTTTGCTGCTTGAATAATGAGATCCAAGTTTAAGATACTCCGCAAGTAAAAAACGTCTTCCCTAAAGTAGACTGCATGTTTTCTTGTCTTGCTGGATGTTTGGTTCATGATCAATAATCATGTTGTTTGCATTCGCCCAAACTAATTTGCCGAAAACAAAACGCAGACAACGCAGAGGATTCTTCAAGCCTTCCTCGAGCGGCTACATTCGCAAATAAAACAATGCTTTGTCCAAAAAGAACGATTAATTATCAATTGTGCTAATGTTAGCAAATTAACATTAAATATAGATTGTGCAGTAAGCTAGCTAATGTTATCTTGTTACACTATCATTGACTCAAAGTGCTTTGAGTTGATGTCAGTTTTAAATGTACAAGTAATCAGCACCTTACATTATTATGACCTAACTGTTACACTTGCTGCACCCATGTTAGTGTCCTAAAAATACAATTAAGTCCAAAGCTCAGTGTGGGAAATGGTAGTAAAAGATCATTTATTATCTTAATATATTATTATTTATTAAATCTCATTTAGATGTGCTGTGTTCGTTGTCATATTGGACACAAAAATGGCGGTGAGCATAGCGGAAGTGACGTCTTCGGTACCCATGAATACACTAAACACGCCACTGTTGAAATCGCTAGGGTTGCATTAGTGGACATCAATGCTACTAGCATGAGCACAGAGCACATTTTACTGCTTCCGCTACAGGAACCCAGTTTGAACCTGGACTGTATAAGCTGCAAATCATCAAAATCATGTACATTCCTCCTACACTTAGTTTAAACACAGTTCACTGATTATTTTAGAAATATTTGTCACATCAAAATAATAAAATTAAATGACATCACTCACAACCCCTAAAACCACCTGTCCTCAGATCAAAATTTAATACTTCAAGCAGATTAAAATATTAAATCTAAGAAAAACTGAATTACATTACTTTAAAGAAACATGACAGGCCACAAAAAAAAGAAGCATGAAAATGTACTGAAATACACACACATTAATCCAAAATAATTTTTGCATACAAACAGCTGTTTTTTTTTGTCCCATTGAAAGAATAACTGCGTAATGATTTGATATGAGAATATCAATATCTTGTGAATTTAGTTAAATGTTGGTTTCTAGATGGCAACAGAAATGCTGTTTTCATCATAAAAATCATAGAACATAGCTCAAAATCCCCTTCACTTGGAAAAACTGCACAGAACTTTTAGCCGGACAAAAAACTCCCTGAAACGCCTCTCTCCCACACATGCTCAGCACATCCAAAAGTCACACACACTTGCTGAATGCAGAGCATGAGGAAAGCAGTCCCTTCACATACTATAATGTTCAAAATTAACTGCTTGAAAATCACTGTACCTGCTGGCGGCCGTGGAGTCTTTGACTTTTTTCCCCTCTAATGAAGCCAAATGCTGCTCAAGGGCATCCAGAAGGCTACTGGGGGCCTGGAGGGATGGAAACATTACTTTAGCTTACAGGCTCCACCACACACACACACACACACAGACAGACAGACAGACAGTCCACAAATATACACGCGCAACATATATGAGTGACTGATTAAATTAGGGGCACTTTTGACTACTTGGAAAAAAAAATCAATCTTCTCTGAACTGATTTATCACATTTTATTTTCTTAACATGTATGACACTCAAGGACTTTACTATGAGCAACTTTCCATTGGATTTTGAAATAATATCTTTTGTTGTTGTACATGATGTAATGAGATTGCTATTTTTCGAATTTTGGAGAAAATGTTTAATAAGCCTTGACTTTAAATAAATCAACTTACTTTAAAACATTTTTTAAAAATGTTAAATAAATACAGAAATAAAAAAAACTATTAAATACCAATGAAAAATAAAAAACGAAATGAAAAGAAAAATAAATAAAATTATTAAAAGAAGATAAATAGATAAGAAAAGTTAAAGTAAAGTAAAAATGTTTATTTATTTATTAACAACTGCATTACAGACTGACTAGTTTGGTACAGACACAAATATTTTGAAATTAATCATCACTTTTCTTTCCATTATAGATAATATTTAAAACTTTTTTGTTTTGTTTTCTAAAATATTTGGCATGATGGTAATGACAATAATATACAATCACTGTCACTATTATTTTAAGTAATCAAAAAAATATATATTGTTCACAAATTCTGAACACCCAATTTTTAACACATCAAAAAAATTTTAATTAAAAACATAATACGGACAAATGTCCCTTAATTGAAGAATCACACTGCTGTCAATAAACACGATAAGCATGCAAACAGACAGCATGCAAAGATACAAACCAAAGACTCTAAACACAGAGAAAAGAGAGTGAGATGCAGGTACTTACACAAACTGTAAACTGAAAACGGAAAGATAAGGAAAGATACAGAATATAAAGGTGGTAGTTTAACAGAGGTGAGGAGAATTTAAGAAACTGCAGAAACGTTAAGAATAAAAACAAACCCTTAACATAAAACGTAACATATAATTGTGTAAAACTATTGCTTTATGTTAATATATATCTTATAAAGAATCTTACTTATAAGATCAAGATAATTTAATAGATATTTTCAATAAAACTTCCTATAGACATATACAATTAAAAAGATATAAATGTTTAAGAAACCAATGAAAACCCCATTTTAATAGAGCACAACTCTGAATTTTGAGGGGAACCTGTACCATCTAATATTATGATGATTCTGGTCTACAGCAATCATGTTCTTGTTAACACGGTCTCCTTAACACACAAACAAGTAAAAAGCTAGTTGTTGAAAAGAAAAAGAAAACAAATAAAATCAGACTTAAACCAAGACCCGATTCGGTCTCAAACCTGTAAGCTGCCCACAGCATCACACCTTTATGTGCTGTATGAATCAAACATTAAGGACAAGTGTTGTTAGAATAGTTTCCTCCACCAGTGTCATGCAGAGATATCCGCATGCACCGAGCACTGCAGGCCTGCGGTTTGCAGCCGCACTGCACAAGCAAATTAGTTGCAGTTCTAGAACTCTCTGATGACTTTTCCTATAACTCAAGTTAAGTATTGATATTTCTAGGTAACTGCAGGTTAGAGAGTTCTACAACTTGCACTTGTTTGGATCTAATGTAGCCGTGTCAAATTTGGCTGTGGAGCTCAAGCCGTGTCTTGCAAAATAAGAGCAGAGTGACAAATAAGTAGCTGATAGGCAGAAGGGAAAGCAGTCAGTGTAAGCTTTTCCTCAAAACCAAGGCCAATATATTTGTTTCCTCACCTGTGATAAGTCTGGTATGTCCCCTCGGTCGATTCCCACTTGCTGTAATGAGCAGAAAAGAGCTGGTTAATGCGTGTCTCCTTTGTATTGGCTCATTATATAATCAAGGAGCCCCATAGCGAAGGTTATGCCGTCTTACCTCTGCCACTTTGAGAAACTCTGAGATTCTCGTCATTCGAGTGAGAAATTTCTTATAGATGTCCAGGCCTTCTTTACACTGGGCTTTCTTCATGTCAAAGTACTTCTCTGCAGATGGGAAAGGGTATGAAGTCAGATTTTTAGATAGCTTTGCATTCCCACCACATTTTAAGGGGGCTTGCTTTTCACTCTGCGACTTCACCAGGGCGAGTTATGCTTGGCATCTGTCGCCACAACATGACCCAAAGCAACTCTCACTAGTATGTCGGCCTCTCACAGAAACTCTCATCCAACATGTAACCACTGAACGAAGCCAACAGATGCAGCTCAGCCCCTGAATGGAGCCATCCAACACAAACACTCCAAGCAAAACCATTTGATTTAGTAAAAATATCATATTGCAATTGTTTAACAAATACTGCGGTAGCATTTTAAACTGCGATCTGATAATCCCATATTGCTGCTCCTTAGATATCATAGATAAAAGTAAGAAGGAATAAAATCACAATGAAAAAGCCTATCTTCAATACTGACTATAAAGCAATGTTTTTTGGCTTTGAATTAAGTCTGAATGGAACCGAACTCAAGCAGAGGCAAATGTGAATGGGGTAAAAAAGGACCCAGATCTCTTTGCATTCACATTGTAGTTGAACTTAAAAGTGGACTCGGATCTCTTTTTGAAACCTCAGTTGTTTCAGTCCATTTTTATTCCTAAGTTACTGTTTTGAACCTAGTCTACTGAAGTATAATATTATAATGAATAAACATCTAATAATAATGAAATATATATATACTAAATTATGTAAAAAATAAACATAATAACAATAATATTAATAATATTAACAATTTACTATTAATAAAATATGTATTTCTACTTTTTTATTCAATAGTTTAAAGTAAAAAAAAAACAGCTTTTTTAACCAAGTTTAATCAAGTTCTCTAGCTAATCATCACTTCAAGTTGAAATTTGCTCAGTGTATTTCCAATTTTACTGCCCTAAACCATGACACTGTCCTTACTTGGCCCAAAAAATTAATTCTGAGACTACTGATATGTACAGGAAGGGTTTGTTTTATGAGTTACAGCTCTCAGGCAGTAAATAAGCTGTCATAAAACTGAGTGACGAGTCAGGTCAGAGTCCTATTCAACTGTCGATGAGTGGGTTGATACTTTAAGTTCAAAGGTCTCTGCAACAGGAACCAATAAGAGGAGATGGTAAAAGCCAATGTGTAAGGCAGCCCACATTAGGTTTCGAAAGATCAAGCAGAATAACAGCTCACCAAGCAAGTTGATGATCCCTTCATTGTAGGCTGCAAACAGACGGATGGCGTCTTTAAACAGAAGCATGAATGCAGCATTAATGACCCCGTTTGTGAGCTCGTTGGCATTTACCTGCCGACACAAAATAAGCCAAATTCAATTTGGTTTGAGACGATTATGCTGCAAGAACAGAAAACCAATGCAATTACGAAAAAACTCAAGGAAAAGACCATTGAAGAAAGGTCTAGCCATTAGTGCATATGGAACTTAAATAAGTCTAGCTGTTGTCATCATAAACTCACGTTGAAGTCGAGGAGTGCATCCATCTGGTTTTGGATGATAGGGATGGTCTTTAGGAGCTTCTCTGTGTTCATAGCTCTCATTACGCCATCCGCCCTTTGACAACAAAACAGACAACCACTTCAATGAAGAGTTCTCATTTTTGGGTGAACTATCCATTTAGAAAACTTACCCTCTTTTTACTTTTGTGAAGTCGAAAGCCACTTGTCTGTATGAGACTGCCTTTTCGTTCAGGTAGCGGCTGTACCTCCGGATGAAGGTGGACATGTCATATCCTGCATGCAAAAGAGAACATGCTGTCTTTTGAGTTCACAGTGACCCTCGTGTTGTTGAACTTAGTCATACAGCACTTTCTATTATTGTGTTCTGATTCTAGACTATTTAAAAATATGAGTCCTTGATGTACTAGTTAAAATCTGAGCACAATGATTGTGACTCATTTTAAATGCTCAGAGAGAAAAAAACATTCCGGTTTCCACAGGGTTAGTACGATGCATGATGCAGCCTAGAACCCATCAGCTTTATCTGACTCTGCCAAGTATGACAGGTCATTGTGAAGTGTACTAGTCTATGACGCTAGTCATATGCTCCAATGCTAGCATACTAAAGGCAAAAGATACGACAGATATATTTCTGTCACACAATTTCATCTTTAGTAATCAAAAATACCGGTACTAAGAGGGTTTGATTCATTCCTGTGAATCAATTTGTTCAAACTGTCTGTCTGTCTTCAAAACAGTGATTCAATAATTCAATGCATCACTCAAAAATCTCCATGGAAGTCCCTGTATGGCAATTTTATATATAGACATGATAATAATATACAGTAAATATATAATACTAGATATATAGATAGATAGATATATAAGATAGATAGATATCTAGATAAGAATAGAGATAGATAGATAGAGATAGATGATATATATATATATATAGAGAGAGAGAGAGAGAGGAGAGAGAGAGAGAGAGATAGTTAGTTATTGTTTACTGCCCAGCTATATTATATATGGGTTATATTGCAAAAGTAGGATAAAATTGAAGTACTGCAAGGTGCCTCAGGAAGAAAATCCGAGCCAGGAAGTTCTAGTCACTTTCAGAAAATGGGCCCAGAGTTCTTCTTGAAAGACTCTCCAAACTAGAGTCTCACTGTGCTGATTCCCCTGCTGCCTCTTTTGAGTGCTGGCTGCCAGGCAGCTTGTTAACATGGGAAAAGCCTTGGGTAAATAAACCCACTAGTGCTTTATTTAAGCTGAAAGTCGGCCATGTTGCCGAACAGGTCCCAAAAGGGAGTTCAGGGAGAATATTAGACAGACAGACAGACAGAAAGAGTGAGACAGGACCTAATGCTTCTACTTCCCAAACCTTACAACACCACATCTGACCATGATTAACATTAAAATGAAAAAACTGTGAAAACACAGTGCATGTTCTGTCAGCTCCTCAAATATTCATCATGTCTGCATTTGCCTTAGGTTTGGACGCTCATGAAAATGGATGACACAGCTGGGATGTGTTTGGAAAAACAGAATGACTAATGAAGTGTCGGGCTGAAAGCACCTACCTTGTAACCCGCTTTTGTCCAAAAAATTACTGAGGTTGAATAATGTGTTCCTGGAGGCTAGATATTGTACAAATCTCTGTCAACATGAAGAACAAAGAGTTCGGGTTTCAATTTATTCTGAAGTTAGTCACCATGCAAATAAACAGTACTGTCAAAGCCACAAGGGTAATATTGATTTACTGTGGCATATGTGCGGGTTTAACTGTTTAAGCTTAACCAAAACCATGATTAAACACTGCTGAAAATACCAACAGCTAAAGGATTCGTGTTTTTTTTTTATTTTTTAAATTTGGTTATTTACTCATGCTTATTTAATTTCAAACTTGACTTACTTTCTTCCATGAAAACAAAGGTGAATCTTGCCATCTTTTCAGTAAAAATCAAAAGAATGGTGAAAAGGTTGAAACCATTAAAAAAAAAAAAAAAAAAAAAAAAAAAAAAAAAAAAACTTAAGAGTATTGCCACTTTAAAACTCAATGCCCCCAGGATTGATTGAGGAAAATAAAACGTAACTAAAATCGATTGAATAAAAGTTAAAACAGTGGTTCAGCAATATTCTTAAATTTAAACTAAATGAGTAAAATAAAATGCAATAAAATAAAAGCAAATTAAAAAACATTAAATACAAATCAAAAATGTATCAAGTGGCCAGGCATATGTTTCAAAAAATATGTACAATAAGATGTAAAACAAAAAATAACAAATACAATAAATAAAAATTTAATTATTTATAATTTTTTTTTTTTTAAAGTAAAAAACTATTTGAGAGTTTGGAATACAAGATTTTTTAAATTTTGGGGTGAACTATTCCTGAGTTCAGTCTGTATGCATTTCATCAGGCTATAGAGCTCAGGCTGAAGGTGATGAATGTGTACAAGAGTGTGTGTGTGTATGAGGGGAAGCTGACCTCGTTGCCGTAGACCATTAGTTGGTGTGTGGTGATGAGGGATTTGAACACGACCACCCAGCTGGTGTTGGTGGTGCGCTCGAACAGCGTGTCGGCCAGCTGAGGAATGTTCACATTCATCTCGTTGGTGCACTGGATCAGATCTGGTGAGAGAGAGTTGAAGGAGGTCAGTGTGTTTATAATTCAAACTTGTCAGCACGTCACAGCCTTTGTATTTGGGCCCTGAATAACTTAAACAGTTTTGGTACGTTAACATATGTTTGAACCCTTACATTCCAGATTTCCTTAAAAGGCTGTCCTAACTAGTGGTCATCTGATGAGTTCTCCAGTGACAGATGATGGTACTGATATAAAGAGAACATGGTAGTCAATGGTTGACATACAATACCATTCTAAAGTTTGGGGTCAGTATGATTTTTTTTTAAAGAAATATCACAAAAGATTCCCATTTCACATAAATAATGCTCTTTTGAACTATTCATCAAAGAGTCTTGAAATGTATGCATCATGGTTTTCAGAAAAATATTAAGCAGCACAACTGTTTACAACCACTGTACAGCAGCAGATCAGCATATCAGAATGATTTCTGAAGGACCATGTGACACTGAAGACTGGAGAATGATGCTTGCTGAAAATTCAGCTTTGCCATCAAAGGAATAAATTACATTTTAAAATTTATTAAAACAGAAAATTGAAATAAAAAATTACATTACTACATTTTTACTTATTACCGTATATTTGATCAAATAAAGGTTACATTACGGATCATAAGAGACTTTTCAGCAAGTTCGAAAAAACAAATCTTTTGAACAGTAGTGTACATGGCAGCAAATAGATGTACTCTGTATGTAGGGGCCCTATGAAATCAGTGTTATTTTTTTCGCAAATTCAGTTTTATTTTTTATTTTTGTCAAATTCCCGTTTTTTTCTATTTTGATTTTCTGGATTCTGTTTTTTTTGTTTTTTTTTTTAATGCAAAAAGCTGTCTAATTAATTGAATTAAACTTACACAATTTAACAGCAATTTATTAAAAGTTGAAAACTAAATTTTTAAGGCCCTATGAAATATGTTTTTTTCTCAAATTCAATTTAATTTTTACCAAATTCTGTGTTTTCCATTAATTTCCTGGATTCCATTTTAATGGTTCCATTCCATTTTAATGATTAAAAGCATCTATAATTTATTTATTTTATAAATATTAAAATTTTTCAGCTAAATACCTTCAGTAAAATTTTTTTTTTTGGTAAATATTTTTTTTCTGGTAAATATTCCTTAAAATAATGTTTTAATTTTGTTAGTAGTAGTACTATCATTACATTAATTAATATTTTCTGTCACAGTTTCAAGTTAAGTTAAAACTTATTTTGACAGGTTGCTGTGAAGACCTTTTAAGTTTCTGTTTTTATGTGATATGACGATAGTTTTTCTAAAAAGAAATGGTGAAATGCTCATAAAATGACTCAGAGCAGTTCTAGAGTTTATATTAATGTTTTCATGTACTCAATATGTGTTCATACTGAGGCAGCAGAGGCTGAAAACACTAGGAGCGTCACCCGCACTTCAGTATGGGTGGTAGTAACACTCGGAACATTAAAGGTGGGATATTTTTTTTTTTTTTCAAAAACACTTTAGAAAACAGTCAGGCAGAGTACCAAAACAAACTTGTAGCCAATCAGCAGTAAGGGGCGTGTCTACCCACAGGACAGACATTAGCCGAGCAACCGAAAGATAGAGATAGCGGATAAAAAACAAAAGAGGAAAACGTCTGTGGAAAAAAGCGCATCGATAAGGCAAGAAGTAATACCCGTGTAAATATCGGATCAGCTTTCCAGCGCTGGAGAGAACTCAAGGAGTGTGAAGGCCTGCGATCGGACGCCGAGGTTGCTTTGTTTTCCTTCTCTTTTCTTCTTCTTCTCGATAGGCGAGTAACACCGTGTCTACACCAGACGCAACAGATGTCGCGCCGTGCAGCAACAGCTAAAGTCTGTCTATACTGGATGCGATAAAGCGACTGCTGAAAATCATTTGAAATTTGCGTCAATACATCATAAATAGTCGGGGATTTGTCATGTTGCGCCGCATCCGGTGTAGACAGTAGGGCAGTGCAATATATCGAAATTATCGAAATATCGCAAATGTACATATGCATATCGCTCCAGCTTGCAATATTTGGGGCCATGAACAAAAGACAAAGAGAAAATAACTCACTCCTCTTACCTAAATAACTTTTGTAGCTTAAATAAGAATCAGTGCATACTGAATTCAAAGAGGAAATACTAAGCAGTGTTTTATTTTTACTTTTTATTATTCAGTTCCTAAACTCATGTTAAAATTACATTTTTATGTAATGCTCGAGCAAAACACTACCGTTCAATTTCAGAAGTTGTTGTAAGTTGTTGTCATTTGAGCATGTGGCACTTTAAGCATTATCGTTTTGCATATCGAACATCGCATTATTTAATGAGTTATCGCATATCGCATTTTTCTTCAATATCGCACAGCCCTATGTAGAATGTAGGTTCTATTGATTTTGTCGCGCTTCTCACGTCCGGTTAGGGCTGGGCGATATAGCTAAAAAATGTATCAACGATATAATATTTCATATCGTTCGGTATCGATAATTATTGACATTTTTTATAAACTTTTTTTAAAACAAAAAGCAATAGAATTTTTTATTTTTAATTTAACCACTGTGTTTTTAATTTACCCAATTTATTGAGACAAACAACAAATATTTTTTGTTTTAACAATCAAACACAATAATTAAACAAATATCTAATTTCTAATGTTAGTATAATCAGAGCATAATAGAGTATACGTTTATCATTTGTTCATATTTACACAAGCAAGAGAATTTTAAACAATTCCAGAGAGAAAAAACGAAAGAGAACTCGATTCGTTACTCGCGCGCTGTACTCTACGCGCACAGCTGCACACACATTAAGTGCGCACACGCGTTTCAGACAAGCGCGCGAACACCGAGCTGAAAGATCCTTTCTTTTCTGAATCCTCCGAACAGACCACACACATAAACTTATACAAAATTACCCATCTCGACCAATCATTCAGTAACGCGGTTCCGTTATGTCTCAGTGAATGAAACACGTAAAAGAAATCGTATGTGATTTCTATCTGGATGTCACTAATCGGATCCGTGCATAAGTCTTAAAGGGACAGTGGCCATAAATACGCTGCTGTCATTAAGGATCATCAAACACAAGGAGCTTGATAAAAAAATCTATTTTAATTTAATGCAGTGACACTCACAGTGTTTATTCTCACTATTATTACTTTCGGTATTTGAATACTACCACCTTATTTAAATTTGTAGCAACAGTCTTTTGTAATTTATCTATGCTGTGTAATTTGTGTATTTGTTTTTTATTTTTAACCGTGGCGTTCTCTCGTCTCTTGATCATTTTTAAACTTCTTAGTTAATCTAGAGTATGCTGTGGTATCAAGAAGTACTTCCTTTAAGTAATACATGGAACGCAAGTTAATTTGTAAAAATTTTTTTTTTGCTGATCCGAAAAATGATCCGATCCGAGGGTCAAAAACCGTATTGTGATCCGAACCGTGAGATTTGTGATCCGTTGAACCACTATTTTTACTTTGCATGGCTACATCTCTTGTGTGAGACGCAAGTGCAGCAGTCATATTTGTCCGTCTAAAAATGCACTGAATATGCGTTTTGTGTGAATTGCTTGGTTTCGGTTTTCACCTAATCATGATCTTCTCTGCTTTGAGCTTCTATATTTCTTTAATATTTTGAATGAATAACGCATCAACTGCGCGTCTTGTGGGTTAGACTAACAAAACATTAAAATGCAATAGGGCTGCACGATAATCGCATGCGATATTTAACGCGCATCTTGTCAGAAACCCGGTTCTGTAATCAGCGGTAAATCTCCATCACGTGCGGGCTTTCACATTGAGCATCATTTACTACACAGAGCCGTTGTTCACTGACTAGCAGCGCAAAAAATTGCGCGGATATGAACGTGGTTTTGCGCAACTCGTCAGTGAACAACAGCTCTGTGTAGTTAATGCGGCTCAATGTGAAGGCCGCAGGTGATGGAGATTTACCGCTGTTTACAGAACCGGCTTTCTGACAAGATGGCCGTTAAATATCGCATGCGATTTATCGTGCATCCCTAAAATGCAACAATGTCACTTAAACATATCATCACCGCATCTCGTGCGCCACTGATGATGCTCCCTGACGCACTCCTAACATTCAAATGCAAATGTTTTTTTTAAATTCGACTAATATTCATTTTTTTCTATTCACAATCTCCTCATCATAGGCAGGCACAGCACTCAATTCAACATGTGTTCATGTTTGTGTCTGCATCACTCATAGCACGTGCCTATATCGTGCACTATATCGAACATTTTTTATATCGTTATCGAAGGTGTACTGTCGATAAATATCGATACTGTTTTATCGCCCAGGCCTAGTTTCCGGTGTAGACACGTTAACATTGGTTTTGCTTTGTTCAAAGAACTAATCGTTGCCTGGGTTGCGTACATATGTGGGGCTGAGCTATCAAAATAGGGGCAAGACCCCTTAGGGGTAGGGGTGTGTTTGTTTTGGTGATTTGAAATATCAACATTGGCTACCAGAAATCACATACCCCACCTTTAAGGATTCATATGTAAATAGCATTTTTGCGGCTTAATATTCACAGACACTAGTCCAGATCATGCTTTGATTTAAGTGTACTGACCTACTTTTGATTTGCCCATCCAAAACTTGGCAAAATTCCGTGACATTCCACATTAAACTCAATTTTTATGACTGGATTCCGTGATTCCATCCGCGTTTTCCGCATCACAGAAATCATAAGGCCCTATATATGTAGAGGATATGTTTATTACTTATTACTCAATTCACTGAAAAAATATTCACAAGTTACCATTTGGCAAGGACATCAAAATAGCCCAAAATTGTCCAAAACTGACAAAAGCTCACTGGTCCAAAATCCCATTCCACATTTTTTTTTTTTAAGTTTCAAAAATGTTCTGATCAGCTGTGATTGTTTTGTATTGGCACTGTTAATCTTATCAACAAAATTAATGTTAAAAAAGACAATAAAATGAATTAAAACATCACAATTAAAGCAGAGATATTTTTTTCAAGTTTATCATTTTGCACATTATCAACTACAATTATTTTTGATGACAAAAATTAGTCAACCAACTGTGATTATGCCATTAAAAAAAAATGTATATATATAACAGGACAAAATACTGACTGAAGACATTTGTTAAGAAAAAAAACTTGATGCGATGTGAAACTTCTGTAACATCCTGCCACAGTTTCCAATGTTGTGACATTATAAAAGTTGGCTAACCTATTTACTGAAAAAAGCTGCTGTTTCCAGAGAACCACCTGATGCTGTGGATGGCGTGTGATGCTAAGGTGACTCTGCTCAACGCTTTAGCATTCAGACAGCGCTGACATGGTGCAAGTGAGAGACATGCATTGATATCCTGTGCTTTATTAGTACTTTGGCTGGACTCCACAGCCATCTGTGCTCCGAGAGCGAGAGCGGGATCCCTCAAGGCTTTCTCTACACCACCGACACTGTGAGGCTCATTGAGGGCTGCAGCTTATCATGCCATTCATGAAGCCTCCCACAGACAGCGAGGGAGGACGCCACCACCTCTGTCCGCTGGGAATCGGATGCAAACATGATTTTATCATCGTAAAGTTTTCTGGATTCAAATGATGGAGAAACCACTTCTAGAACTCCTTAAATGAAAGGAAAAAGCCACTTCCACTCGTCGCTACAACCTATTTCAAAGACACAAGAGTAATTACACACTTCCCAACAAACTGCCTCCCAATATTAGTGCATACACGACCTTGATGTGAAGAGGGGATGTGAAAATATGCTGCACAGCGAGCATGGGTGGTCTACAGAAGGCCCTCTCTTTTACAGATAACATCCACCATTTAAACCTGCACAAAGGCTTGGCCACGTGACAACAAAAGACTTTTCAGAGCCAACACAGAATGCCTGCACCAAGCATGACGGCGCTGCAAACACACACGTCCACGGGACTCATATGAAAGATCAAAGTCAGAAGACGATATGGAGACGATGTTTAATGGTGTTCTCGTCCTACGCCAGGGTAACCGGACACTGACGGGTTTCCCTTACATGCCCAGATGTAGCCAACTAGCACATCTGAAAGGAGGAATGAGAGACTTTTTCCCAATCAAGACCTACCCAATGTTTATCGCTGTCTCCCTGGAGTGGAGATAAACGTGATTGATGGTTCAGCGGGGTGTACATGCATGTGATGGGAAAGAAATTAGTTATGTGACCTGCTCTGCCTAAACTTCAAACTCTCTGATATTTTACCTACTTGAAGTCGATAAACCTTCCCAAACTTCAAGTAATAAAATATCCATGTTCCTCTGACATTGATGCACATGATCTGAAATGCCTGCAGGGTAAGTTATGCAATATTCAAAGTTATCACATGCAAAAAAAAAAGTATACTGGCAGTGTTCTAATATTAGACTGACTTTATTTGCTTCTATAAAATATGTTGAAGGAATAGGCTGATATTAAAGGGATAGTGGACTCAAAAATGAAAACTGTCATCATTTACTCACCCTCATGTTATTCCAAACACTTCACTTGAACTCTGAGGATTTGGAATATAGAGCAAAAATTTTCATTGGCTTTGCATCCTTTTTTTCTTGAAAGCTCTAGTCTCCGTTAGTTTTAAATTCCTGTGGATAAAAAGCTCCAGAAACGTTTTCCTTTTGAAGAAACAAAGTCATACAGGCTTAAAATTACATAAGGGTGAGTAAATCATAGGGGTGTAATGGTGCACATATTCATACCGAAAAAATTTTGTATGGATTTTTCGGTTCAGTACACATGTGTGCTGCGCCAGAGCAGGGGGGGGGGAAAGAACAAATACAGCATTGTTTAAACCAGTGTTTCCCAACTAGGGTGCCGTCTGTCGACAGCAAGGTGGCATGTAACAATCTTTTTTATTGTTTCTGTTTGCAATAGCCCTTCTGTGCTGTAACAAAGTGTGGTAAATGGGCAACTCTGGTAATGTTGCCCTCTCATTCATTTATCTGCTAACCGTTATGCTCACGTGTCCTCTGATAATAATAGCGTTTGGATAAAACCATTATTTGGATAAGGACAAAAAAAAAAAAATCTCTTAATAGCCCTACTGTGTTAGACCTACCTGAAAAACTAAAAACCAATTTATTTCATTTGTAGGCCTATCGTGATTTTTTAAATTTGTGCTATCATTAGTAATTTCTTTATTTGTTCTTATTTTATTATTGACTGTTTACTTGTCATTTTTTATTCAAAGTTTTAAATCAAGCTATCTTGTGCTACTGCAACAAAATTACCCAGCTGTAAAATCAAAAATACACTGAGCAAAACTTTGTTTAATTACCATTATAACTAGTTATCTCACAATGTTTACATATGAATAAAAGCCTACATTAAAATCTGTCATATAAATTGTTCTTTTCATTAGAAATTAGTCCACTGATTGCCACCATTGATGGACAATTTTTTTTTAATGATATTAAAAATATCTGTATGACATTATACTGTATTCTGCAGTTCTTCTCTGCTGTACAGAATATCTATACTTTTCACAGTATCATATCGAAGTTAGAAATTCAAATTTGTGACAAAATTAATTTTGTAGGGTGCCATAAATTTGTTAAAATTTCCAAAGGGTGCCACGACTAAAGAAAGGTTGGGAAACACTGGTTTTAACCACTGCACGAGCAGAACTTCATTGGAAGCTTCCAGTTTTATATACTGTTGCTTTTGATAAGAAACAAAGTCTCATCTTATGTCCTATTTTTTCAGGAAATTCAAACAATAAATGACGTTTTGACGCTCTTTGATGTGGCGTGACAGATCGCTGTATACACGTTCAGTCAACGACGCGCGGTGGGGGCAGTGCGAGTCAGCATTTCAAACCACTGAAAGAATGTCAATAAACATCTTGAGCACACATGTCACAATAGCATTTCATTTACCTCATTCGTCATCAGTGTCCACGCTCATTAGTTCGCTAGGGAAATGAAGTCTAGAGAAGAGCATTTCGCAAAAAATTAGACTACATACTGATTATAATTTACTTTACCTGTTAGTGATGTCTTAATTATTTTAAGTTGAGTGCTGATTATTACGTTTAAAAATAAATGGTAATTAAATTTAACTTTGGGCTCTGTTGTTAATTGTAACCTAGTAATGTAAAGGGCTCCCTATACTCACAGAGCATAAGGGAGGTAGATTTTGTATCCTAAGAACGTTTAGTATAATTAAATGTATTTAAAAAAGTATTCGTAGTTTGTATATAAACCGGGGGGCCCACTGTTTAGTTTAAAAAGCAATTTTATATTTAGTTTTCCCCCCTAGTGTACTGAAACCATACTGAACCGTGACGTCAAAACCGAGGTACATACCAAACCGCCATGCCATATACCATTACACCCCTAGTAAATCATGATAATCTTCATTTTCTAAGGATCTAGAACATGTCAGGAAGTATTTTTGTCGTCATGTGATAAAAGAAACCAAACAAGAAATTGTAAATAACATAAAGCTCTGTAAATCCTTATGAAAATGCTAAGTTTTTATTTAAAGAGAGAGAGAGAGAGAGAGAGAGAGAGAGAGAGAGAGATTTTGATCTTTTAATAAAAAGGCAATGTTAGTTCAAATGAAATGGAGTAACTTAAAAAAACATAACTGACAATAAAATCCCCTTTTTTTTTATTTTATTTTTTACATGTATGAAACGAACATGAATGGAACCTGGCACTTGCATTTTAAACTAGTTTTTTTAAAGATCTCAAACATCCTTAATTGTCACTGACCCATTTTCAATTCATAGGAAGAGTCATTATGAGAGCATGACTCATGTTAATAATTAACAAGGAAAACTGTTGATTGTCAAGGGACATAATATTAATGCTAGTGATAGGCTGGGCTGCATATATTAATGCACTGTATGCCTGAAAAGGATGAAAAAAAAATCATGTTTTCTTCTGTCGACAAAGCTAAATAGATGAATGGCGTTCATTGAGCAACAACAAACTACAAAACCTAATGGCATGAGTACGGAGTAACGTGTCCTGAGCCTTCAAATGCCATTTATTTTGTTAAATGACAGGAGAACAGAGTGGACGTAGCAACAGGATGCTGCAAACTTATATAGTTCACGACAGGAAACTGATTCTACATGAATCCTTTAAAACGCTCAGTCATAAAACAGGCTGATGATTGGGATATCTAGACTCTCTGACCCTTGAAGTATATGGCAGGAGGCAACAAGAGACACAGACCAAGAAACAGACAGAAAGGTTTTTTTTTCTCATCACAGCTCTGGTCCGCTTCAGGCAGACCCATTTGTGAGGGCAGAGGACAGGAAACCATTAAGTGAATGATTGCTCCCCTGATTCGAAGGCTTTAACTTGCAGATAGATAGAAGACAGCATCCTGCTCTGCATCACATAAACGCGGTCCACAAAGGGCTGACTATACCTGCAGACTAACCTGGACAGCCAATGAAAATCCAGCAATACAGGTCAAAAATGCAAAGATTTGGTAAACAAGAACTATTGAGACAAGTCTCTTGGAATATATATTACATGTATCATATATATAATAACTATATCTACTATATTAATAATACAGTAGGGATGTAACGATGAACCGCGAGCCGGTCGAAAATCGATTCAAATATGTGACGATTCAAATCAGTTGACATGCCAAACAAATCGCGATACAATAGGGCTGTCGCGATGACCGCAATACCGCACGAGAGGGGGATACGATCAATTCTCACAATTTTTCTTTTTAACAAAAATGAGATTTAAGACAAATTATAATTTAAATGTGTCCTTTTATTTTTGCTTGGACAAAACGCTGCACGTTTCTTTGTGAAATTGAAATTAACACTATAATACTATTATATAGCACTTGCATATTATTGACTCTTGGTTGTTGGTTTTGGGATTGCTTCTTTCTCTCTGCCCGCATTTGTAAGTCGTTTTTGGATACACGTTGTCTGCTAAATGACTAATTTAAATATAAATGTACATTTAAATAACAACCAATTAAATAATACAAATAAAATCAATCTCTTCATATAAACAAACTAATGCTTTGTCTGTGCTCTTTCCATTTAAAATAGAGGCAACCACTGCATTTTAATCATGATCCAAACAAAGATGCAGCGTACATGCAGCATGAGCAGTTTGTAATCTAAATTAGATTGTATAATTTCGCAATTGGAGCAAAAACCGAATGGTTTGACTTCAGTTTTGTGAAAAAATGCATAAAAAATATCTGCATAAAACCGAAACAGCAGACGAGCTGAACAAGACGCAGATTCACTCTCTCCAGCAGGTGGCACTTAAAGCATTTCCTTGGTTCCTGCTGTAAACAAAGCAGCGCTGCACTGAAGAACGTAATATGCATTGATACAGAGGCAAGATAAAAGAAAAAAATACATCTAAACTTTTGTAAGCAGTAAGTTCCCTTCAGACATACTTTTCATATAACTGGCCTACCTCTAAAATGATCGCGATTTGTTTAAGCATCTCATACCGATTTGAATCGCACATATTGAATGATTTTCAACCGGTCTCGCGTTAACCGGTACCTCCTACGCATATTGACAGAGCAAACCGATGAGAATTCGGAACCGCGCACCCCGCGATTTTGCGTTTCCTTTTTTCATACGTTATCAATGCTGGAGGCCGAGGGGCGGATCGTTGATGTTCAAAGTCACTTAGCACAAAACTGCATATCACTGGATTACAACTAAATCGGAAAATCGACCATTATATAGTGTCAGGGGGGTTCACTAAAACATTTATTTTTAACCTTAGGCATCCACGACTTTCTGGTGAAAGTGAATTTAGCAGCTTGTGTGAAATGCGCTAGGTTGTACTATTCTGCATCAGTACAAATACATGCACGCATTGCGCGTTTTGCTTGCTTGAGTGTTTCTGCAGTATATGAGTGGCTTTGGAATATAAATCGCAGCATGTTTCAGATGAAAAAACGCAACTTCTAATTCTGAAAATATCACAGTTAGGAGATTAACGAGTGGTTCCCAGCATTATTACAGCAAAGCACGTGATTACATTACTAAGCCGCTGCAATGGAGCAGCTCTAATGCTATAGGAACGAAGATCGTTGGTGTCTCTCTCCCCTCCCTTCAGGACATCTATAACACCCGTCTCACCTGCAAAGCCCTCTGCATTGCAGGTGATTCCACCCACCCGACACACAGCTTCTTCCGTCTGCTGCCATCAGGGAGGAGACTGCGGAGTCTCCAGGCCAGTACCAGCAGACTGAAGGACAGCTTCATCCATCAAGCTGTCAGGAAGCTGACTCCCTCCGACCTTGCCCCACCTCCCCTCTTTTGCCCCACGCACCAATGAACTCTAACCCTCTGACGGACTCTCCCACTCCCCCCCCCCCAATACACACACACACTGTCACTTTAAATCAGACTGAATAAGCTCTTTTGCACTACAAATCATTGTTTTTTGCACTACAATCACTATATCTGCACTGTTTTACTTTTACTGGTTTGCACTCTATCTGCCATATGCCTTGTGCTTTATATATATAGATATATTTTTACATTTTACTTTATTTGTATAGTTGTATTTTGTATTTTGTATTTTTTTATTTAATCTGTACCTATCTGTATTTTTGTTATCTGTATGCACCAAGGGTCTGATAGTAACGCAATTTCAATTCTCTGTGTGTATGTGCTGTACATGTGGAAGAATTGACAATAAAGCAGACTTGACTTGACTAAACCAAAAAGACAGAAAATAAACAGAAAATCTGAATCACTTGGACTGCTTCCCCACTGGACTTTTCCATATTTAGACAGTGACGTTCAGAATGAAGCAGCATGTTTGTTCTGAGAACAAACTCCGCTGATTAGTCTCAATGAGTTTTGACTCATGAATTTCCCCTCATGCAGACCTATCTTGATGGAAGAGGCACTGCGCTCTGCTATCTGCAGACATCTCCCATTTAATCAGCTCCCAACATTTTTCTGATTTATGGAACAACTCCCATTTGGCTGTTTAGATTTCAAATAGTTGGTGAACAATGCAGGAAGTATCTTGAACTGGTCGGCTGAGTTCATCCAGGACAAGACACTTTACAGTCTCGCCTGTAAGTTTGGGAGGGTCTGGAAGCAGGATTGCTGATCAACTCCCTGTTCTAACTTATAGCGCAAAGCATATTTGTAAGAACTAATCATCAGCGTTTGTCCATCGAGATCAAGACTATTCTTTAAAGGGTCCCCCCCCCCCCTGCCCATGATATCAAAAAAAATGACACCATCATTTTCGAAATGCCTGAGATAGGAGCTTATTTTAGTGTTATTGATATAATATTATAGTGATTGTTAATGTTAATATTAACATTTTCTATTTTCACTTTAATCTTAGTTAAAGCTTTAGTAATTAATTTGTCTATATATTTTTTTATTATTGTCTCATTTCTTATTATCTAAAAAAAAAAAAGCAATACGTTGGCCTTCATTTTATTTCAGTTTAAAGGGGGGTTGTATTTTTTCAAAACGAGTCGGAGCCAAGTACCAAAACAACTTGTCCCAGCCACTCAGGGGGCATAAGGGCGTGTCCTACTCATTATGCAAGGGAGAGAGCGTCATGCACATGACGGAACATTAGCCGAGCCGAGCGTACTGACATCTTTCTGATCTGGAGGGGGGTCTTTACTGATATCTTTCAGATCATAACGTTAGATGGCGGATAAAAAAACAAAAGAGGAAACGTCTGCGGGTGGGGTGGGTGCGGCACAAAAGGCTGCTTACGATAAGGCAAGAAGTAGGACCCATGTAAATATCGGATCAGCTTTCTAGCGCTGAAGAGAACTCAAGGAGCGGAAGGCCTGCAATCAGACGCCGAGGTTGCTTTGTTTCGTCTAAATAGGTGAGTAACACCGTGTCTACACCAGACTCGACAGTTGTCTCGCCACCAAACAGACAAAACAACAGCTAAAGTTTGTCTACACTGGACGCGACAAAGCATCCACTGAAAATCATTTGAAATTTGTGTCAACACGTCATAAATAGAACGCAGAAGCAGTTTTCTGTCAGGGATTTGTCGTGTCACGCCGTGCCGCATCCAGTGTAGACAGCATCACTGATTACAATGAGTTCTATAGAATTTTGTCGTGCCGTGCTGCTCACTCGTGTGTGTGTGGTGAGACACGGTGGTAACCATTGGTTTTTGGCTGTTGTTCACAGAACTATCGTTGCCGGCTTGGGTGCGTACGTATGCGTGTTCGGCGTATCTTAGGGTGGCGAAAATAGGGGCGAGACCCTTTTGGGGTAGGGGCTTGTTTGTTTTGGTGATTTGAAAATGTCAACATTGGCTACCAGAAATCACTTACCCCACCTTTAGCATTTTTTTTTTTTACTATGGTTTCAGTTTTAGTTAACTATAATAACTCTTATTCTGAACGATTCATCCATGTATTTTTTTTTTTTTTCCTAATGTAATGTTTCATTTAAATGGCACCCGATCTTTTGGCAAAAAAGACAAATTTCTTTCTATTTTAAGATAATTTTTCTGAGAAGGTTTTACCATGCAAACGGTCTGGCAGCAAGAGTCACAGCACTGTCAGTTAACACTGCCCTCACTAATTACTATTAGTAGTAGTTTAGACAAAACTTATCCTGGAACCGCTTTGAAATACTTGGTGAGTGCAGCCCCTGCTGAACGGTATGTTTATGCCCTAAATTTCTGCGTCATCATCATTCAAAAAGCAGTAAGGACAGCGTCACAACCTTTCCCTCTCTGCTGTATTTGGGTTGGTGTGACTAGTTACATAATATCGGATCACTTAAAATCGGTGAGGTAAACAGGCACTTTGCTAATGGCATACTGGGTCAATAATTTAGGAAATGGAAAACGAAGAAAGTCAACTACAAACGCTTTAAAGCCGGGCTTGACTAGGAGGTTCAAACAGTGACTCTAAAAGCTGTACGGTTCTCCATTCACACACAGCAGGGTGGCAAGTCAGCACTCTTTCTGACTGACCATCATTTGATGCCTCTCAGGTCACATGCTACATTTCTACACAGGTACAGACACACACATATTGGTATGACTGACTTACAGCAGATCGCTGCCAGAGTGATCTGACACCATAAAACAGCACAGAGGGGTCACTTTGTTGGAGCAGATGACATTTTATGGCTGTTGTAACCACACCGAAAGGGATGAAAGCTCTACAGTCAATGCTCCGTAAGCTTTCCCACCCTATAACCTGGTGCTTAGGGTGCTTTCAAGTTGACATTTTCATGACCTCAACTTCAAAATTGGGCTAAGAAGTGTGTATTTGCAAATACGGATACAAAACAGTGGGAACACCAATCAAGATGAGAGCACTTTAATCTACGATTACAACAAACGACTGATCCGATTTCCGCCAGCTGTCCAACAGTTCATCAGACAGGATGCATTTCACGTCCAGAAAACCTTCAGCAGTAACCAGGCGCACAAATGGTTTCATTTTATTTATTTATTTTTTAAATACACACTGAACCACCAATCAAGTACGCTGCGGAATACACATTATATAATCTGGAACATTCTTGTACTGTACATGCTGCCTGGAACAGCTCTGTAGTTATAGGAAATCAAGCTATCTGACGGAAAACGTATAATGAGTTAATTCAATTCAAGCACTAAGTTTGCTAGGAGCGGCTGTGTATCTCAAAACCATAAAGATAAGTGAGTGTGTGTGTGGTGTATTCGGTCTCGGAGAGATTCTAGGAAGCGTCTATCATATTGCAGAACTGACTCATATGAATGAGAGCCCAGAATAAGCCTTGATCATGCGTTGAACATGCTTACACAGCACTGGGGCACGGAAGGCCAGCCAACATGACTTCAACAAGCCATGGAAATACAACAGCGGAGAGTCTGCTGTTGATGTTTGGTGGTGTGTATGTGTGAGATCACCTTCCAATAAACTCAACAACTACCCATCCGATCTCTTGTGGTGAATTCACCAGTTTACTTACACTAAACCATCATCAACACACACAAGGTTGTTTACGACCCATATTTACATCCATGGGCCATTATTTAAGAGAGTCAGTAAAATTAGCATCCACTGTAATGGTAAAATAAAAACCATATATGCAGTGGAAGCTCTATCGTACTTGCTTGCCACACGAGAATCAAAGTTCATTCTCACATGTTTGTTCACAAAATATCTAATAAGCCGTTTCTAAGATCAGCGGAAATCATAAAGGTTTGGAATGACATGAGGGCAAGAAACCGGTGACAGAACTTTCATTTTTGTGTTAACTTAAGTGTGCAAATTTTATGATGGGTGGGACCAACTGTTTTCCCAAACAAAAGATAATGGAGGGAATTTTAGTATTTTTAAATTGTGTTCAATTTTGTTTAGCAATGCTAGCAGAGAATAAATTACACACTCCACCTTTAACATGGACCAATGTGAACCAGCATTACATTTACCAAAGCTTGAGCACTATAGTGAGTGCTTTGCATTACCTTATATGCTACAGAACATACTCAAGCTCTCCTGACTAATAATGGCAGACATTATTGAACATAAGCCAACATCCATATATGGACATAAAAGGATGTATAAGGCACCTGCTGATCCACAGCAATCCTTTGCAATAGCTAAGACAAGTTGGTCTTAAATTAGTGAGCTCAGACTTTGTGTAGTGCAACACAACTGACCAAAAAATTCACAAAATGTATTTTCTCTTTATTTTCCTGTTTAAACGATTAGAGTGAAAGTACCGTACAAAGAATGTGTGACTAAATAGAGCAGCATTATTTATTAAATTAATAAATAATATAAAAAATTATTATTTTCTTGTTTTTAACTTCTTTCCTAAATACTAAACATGAAGCAGAATGGAAACACTTGGAGGACATTTTTTCAGCCAGCTGGTCATTTCAGGGATAAGGGTAGTTCAAGAGGAATGTTCTCCCTTCCCCGGAAACCCGGCCCAAATCAAAGAGGCTGGGGGACGTAGCCTGAGCCTTATCTAATGTTCAAATCAAACAGAAGGAGAGTGAGACACGCTGCCATTTCTGTCCCAAAGGAAACTTCATGCACAGAATGCACTGCTGCCCTGAAATACCTACAAGACCTCTTCACACCAACCTGAGGGTGCTGACTACTATGAAATGTTCTGGACACGATAAATATACTGGACACACAAAAATAACTTAACATAAGCACATACTCTTGAGGGAAGAAGGCAATTACATCTGACCTCCTCTTGTTCCGAACTTCTCTCTTAAAAACAGTCTGTCAGCACACATGCCATTCTGTATTGTCAAGACCCAGCTAAAAATAGTCTCACTAGAGGAAATTAGCATTGTAGGATGGGAACAAATGCAAAAAAAACTATATGTAAACAAGCAGTGTGGGACAAAAGGCTTCATATGGCAGTGCCACAGGCCTTGATTTGACTCAAATGATGGCGCCATATCTATTAACATTTATGCAAAAAAACAAACAGATCCACAAAGATCAAAAATAGAGAACTGTACTACAAGAGTGAGTTTGCAAACACAAACCTGCCAAAAAAACAACTGCAAAACTGACAAATGCCGAATACAGTTTGAGTTAATCAAGGGGTTCAGAATCAGAGCTCACAAACAAACATTCACACTATTCTTGGAGGTCTGATAAGGTCAGGATGGGTCCTAAATGAGAGTGTGCTTCCTGAGAATGATAAGAATCCCTGAGCATCCAACACCATGAGAGCTGTCAGCACCACCACCTGTGGGAGACTGAGAACATCTCACTCTGAGAAGACAACCTGATTCCACCTTATAACAAGCAATAAATAAAAGTTAACTTGACAGAACAGTCTCATGCGTTCACCTGCTGGCAGGATTGTGCCAATAATGGACTACATATACGAAAATGATCATTTACTCAATTTCATGCCTTTCATAACCCTAACTTTAGACACTTCTGTGAAATATGCATTGATTACATTTAAGTTTATATTTATAATATAAAAATTCCTAAGCAGCTCTTTTTCCTCATAATGAAAGTGGATGGTGACTACAGCTTTCAAGCATCAAAAGGCAATATAAAATACAATAAAACATCAGAAAATAATTCACACAACCCATGCACTATATTTTCCAAGTCTTTAAAGTCATTGGATAACTTTGTGTGAAGAATAAAGTGAAATTACAGTTGTTCATCACAGAAAATTGTGCTTGACCGCAGTGACAGAATTTTCATTTAGTTAACTATTCCTTTAAGAAAAATAAATTAGTCATATGGTAATATGGCCCCAATAAAACGTGTGTTGCAACCTCAAAAAGACAGAAAACGGGGATTTTCTTTCATACCGAAAGCACGTTTGTTTGCAATCATCAGATTTCTCAATGAATCCATTCGACTCAACCTGCAAGCGTCCTGATCAGAGAGCAGATGGGTTCATTTTAAAACGTGTTTATTAGTTAGCAAGTTAAATCATTAAATGCACTGCACTGTACTCATGCCATCTCAAAACTCCATGCAAAGGGGACACAAATGATCGGTTTCAACATCAGCAAAGGTGGCTAGAGGAAGCTGGTTAAATAACACGAACAGCACTGAACATGGATCTTTTGCAGGCCTCGAGCCCAGAACCTCTCGTTCCCAGGGCGACGAGTGACTGACTGACGTAACTTTCAACCGCGGGTCCGAAAGCAAGATAGTACAAAATCCCATGACACTTACAGTCCAAATGCTTTTTCTTTGGCCCCATGACTTCGTGCGTGGTCGCCTTGCACACCGTTTTGGACACCGCGGAACCGGTAACACTGTGTTGCGCTGCCGTTATCCGGTCCGTTATGCTCTGTCCAGACATCCTCGCAGTTTTAAACAAACAGAAAAAGGGGGGAAGCAAAAAAAGAGGGGAAAAATCTGCTCGGGCTGTTAAATCCAACGGCAATGCTGTAGTCCCTGGGATGTGCACTGTTCCGCCACCTGACTGGAGAAGAAAGAGAGGAAAGAAATGAGATAGCAAGTAAGACGCATCCGCCGCTTTAGAGAGTCCAAATGAAGTTTGCTCTGTATGTATGTCGTTAGCTGATCGCGACATTTATTTACCAAACGTTGGAGCGTCCTCTCTCTCTCTCTCTCTCTCACTCTCTCTCTCTCTCTCTCTCTCAACTCCCCCTTTTCCTCCTCAGTGGCTCGACTCTCGGAACTCGCCTCCCCCCTGCTGGGTTTAAAAGGCTCATAGGAAAATGGCGGGTCTGTTTCCTCTTTTCAGAGGATCCTCCCAAGGTTTATATGGATGCTGGATGGTTGGTGCCAAACGACGCCATGTTGGCTCTAAACATTAGGCTGGGGCTCTCATAACACATAGATTGTGAGCCAAAATGGCGGCTCTAGACGGATAGTTTCTGTGTATTATCTACTAGTTCCGCTATTCAGACGGGTGATGGGTGCACGTGACAGAATTTGTCCAACCAAACTCATGGTTTCACATGTGGTACTTTTTACAACATAATCTATTTAGATATGTGTCACTGATTAAATGTGTATTTATGTCACAGTGAGTTTACAAACTAATTGAATATATAATTGTTATATAAAATTGAATGTGGGTTTTATTTTTAAATATAATATAAACAAGTAGAAGGTGTGTGAGTATTCAGTAAGGTAGACATGTCACAATAACACTTAGTCGAAAATGTAATCTATAATAAAAGATGAGAAAAATGTTTAGCAGTTTTATCTTTATTACTTAAAAAATATATATGATTTAATTATTTATGATTCGTTTATAAATGAATGACTTATTATTAGCCTCCAGTTGATAAACTGATTAACTTGTGGGAAAGAAGAAACTTTTTACTTAAATTTTCCTCAGTGCAAGAATTATTTAATCCTTCCTTACAAAATGCCTGGATTTTCCTAATTTTCCTTGCCTGCAGGAACTCAGATTCTGGAATGTCCTGCATCTGTCTAGTTCAGTTGATGCATTCAAATATTTTCCTGTGGCCATAGATAGATAGATAGAGGATATTGCTGTTAAGCATCACTATATTCAGCTCACTGGTGCAATTAGATGGAACTCAAGCTGAGGAGCAGAGAGGGAGAGGGTATCAGAGATTGAATGTCAAGGAGATCAGCCACTAATGCACAATGCCAGAGCACTGATCAGTTTCAGGACGAGGCTCATTTGTGTTAAATGGGCCGAGCAGATTGACTTAAGCCTGTATTGCAGGGATTCTCAAATCTGGCCCACGAGATCCACTTTCCTGCAGAGTTTAGCTCTAACCCTAATCAAACACACCTGAGCATGCTAATCAGTGTCTTCAGGATCATTAGAAAATCACAGGTAGCTGAGTTTGATCAGGGTTGGAGCTAAACTCTGCAGTGCATTGGACCTCCAGGGAAAGATTTGAGGAACCCTGCTATATAGCAACAGTCGGCATCGCACAGGTGGCATCAGTGCTCACCGTGTTGCAGTTTTATCGGTAGGGGGCGGTATGCACATGCTAGTCTCTGTGTCCTTGCTCACAAACTTTCAAGAGCATCTTGACAACATCCATTTGAGAGACCGCAGGTGCATGTCAGCTCTTTCTATTTACAACAAATATTCTACCAGAAAACGGAACAATATTTCGAGAGGTTGTGTTTATATTTTACAAAACAAGTGTAATCTATAACTTCCTCCTTTATTCCTCTGGTAATACACGCGCCGGTCGGTCACCACATGCAAAAAAAAAAAACTTATTATTAAACAATACACTAAATAAACAAACAAGCAACAGTAAATCTTAATAAAAATAAAGCTTCATCATCATCATCAAAATATTATTATTATTATTAGGGAGTGATCAATATTTATTATCATTTTACAGTTTTTTATTATATGTAAGCTCAGACACTTTAAAAGGGCGTTAAATACACTATTATCTTCATGATCCTAATTGACATGATAATGCTATAGCTTTTTGATTTTTTTAAATCAGAGCTGGTTAGTAAAGTGATTATAGCAATTGGATTACGTACATATAAAAAATATTTTTAAGTGTAATAATTACTTTAAATTCAGTATAAAAAGTAACCTGTTAATCAGACATACGTTATTTTTGATTATCACATGGATTCACACGTGGAAACATTGTTCATAGTTTATTGATTCTCCCAAATTCCTGCTGGGTTTCATCTTTAAAGGTGTTCTTTTTAAAAAAGAAATAGCCTACGCTTATTACACAGAAAGTTTTCAATTGATGGGCCTTCACACAAAGACCAGTCCGTGCTACTCAGCTAGCATTTGATTGTGCTAAGCTGTTTGATTTGGAATGATTTTACAACAGAAGTCATTTCAGGTTTAAGAAGTGTTCCAACATTGCATCAACTACTGATGAACACATTAATGTTTATTTGAGTTATTACTCAGTAGGTTATTTAACCATCTATTACAATGTCTTTGGGAGGCCTTTGTCTTTCAAACACATTAAAATGCGCACATTCACATTATTACTTATTTACATGTAATGCAGGCATTCATCTGAACATCTCTCTCCTAATATATTTACTTGAAGTACTCCTTTTTTTAAAAAATAAATTAATAATGTAAGTCCATTGACATGTCAGCAGTTCTCCGACATTGGTTAATGGTCACATGACATGCAGGTAAACAAATTAAAAATTTCATTTTTTTAAGTAAGTGTTGTATTTTGACTGATGTTATTTTAAAATTATTTATTTTTATGGTTTAATTAATTATTAACTTGTCATGATAAATCACAAACCCCCGGTGCAATACCTTTACAAATCTGATTGGGAAAAAAATGTTATCCAAAGCGACTTTCAAATTAGGACAACAGAAGCAATTAATTGTAGTATTAAAACAACTAAAAAACAGATCCAAAACTAAAAGCTAAAACCTTATAAATACTACCTATACACATTTTAAAAAATAAAGAGATTAAATAAAAATGACAAATGCATACAACACATTTCAAAACTAAAACATTTAAGTGAAAACAAAAAATAAAGCTAAAAACAAATCAAAATATTAAAGAACAAAAGGAATAATAATGATTCTAACATAACAGTAAGCCAAACACCAAAAAAAAATAAAAATACATATGTGTATGTACAACCACACACACCACACACAAACACAAACACACACACACACACCACACAACACACACATATATATATATATATATTATTATTATATATATATATATATATATATATACAGTGGGGGACGGAAAAGTATTCAGACCCCCTTTAATTTTTCACTCTTTGTGATATTGCAGCCATTTGCTAACATCATTTAAGTTAATTTTTTTCCCTCAACTTAATGTACACACAGCACCCATATTGACAGAAAAACACATAATTCTTGACATTTTTGTAAATCTATTAAAAAAGAAAAACTGAAATATAAAATGGTCCTAAGTATTCAGACCCTTTTGCTCAGTATTTAGTAGAAGCACCCTTGATCTAATACAGCCATGAGTCTTTTTGGGAAAGACTCAACAAGGTTTTCACACCTTGTGGATTTGGGGGATCCTTGCATTCTCCTGCAGACCTCTCCAGTTCTGTCAGGTGGCTGGTAAACGGTGGTGGACAGCCATGTTTAGGTCTCTCCAGAGATGCTCAATTGGGTTTAAGTCAGGGCTCTGGCTGGGCCATCAAGAACAGTCACAGAGTTGTTGTGAAAACACTCCTTCGTTATTTTAGCTGTCTGCTTAGGGTCATTGTCTTGTTGGAAGACAAACCTTCGGCCCAGTCTGAGGTCCTGAGCCCTCTGGAGAAGGTTTACGTCCAGGATATCCCTGTACTTGGCCAAATTCATCTTTCCCTCGATTGCAACCAGTCGTCCTGTCCCTGCAGCTGAAAAACAACCCCACAGCATGATGCTGCCACCACCATTCTTCACTGTTGGGACTGTATTGGACAAGGTGATGAGCAGTGCCTGTGTTTTCTCCACACATACCGCTTAGAATTAGGCCAAAAAGTTCTATCTTGGTCTCAACAGACCAGAGAATCTTATTTCTCACCAACTTGGAGTCCTTCAGGTGTTTTTTTAGAAAACTCCATGCGGGCTTTCATGTGTCTTGCACTGAGGAGAGGCTTCCGTCGGGACACTCTGCCATAAAGCCCCGACTGGTGGGGGGCTGCAGTGATGGTTGACTTTCTAAACTTTCTCCCATCTCCCGACTGCATATCTGGAGCTCAGCCACAGTGATCTTTGAGTTCTTTTTACCTCTCTCACCAAGGCTCTTCTTCCCCGATAGCTCAGTTTGGCCGGACCGGCCAGCTCTAGGAAGGGTTCTGGTCGTCCAAACGTCTTCCATTTAAGGATTATAAAGACCACTGTGCTCTTAGGAACCTTAACTGCAGCAGAAATTATTTTGTAACGTTGGCCAGATCTGTGCCTTACCACAATTCTCTCTCTGAGCTCTTCAGGCAGTTCCTTTGACCTCATGATTCTAATTTGCTCTGACATGCACTTTGAGCTGTAAGGTCTTACATAGACAGGTGGGTGGCTTTCCTAATCAAGTCCAATCATTATAATCAAACACAGATGGACTCAAAGGAAGGTGTAGAACTATCAAGGATGATCAGAAGAAATGGACAGCACTGAGTTAAATATATGAGTGTCACAGAAAAGGGTCTGAAAACTTAGGACCATGTGATATTTCAGTTTTTCTTTTAATAAATCTGCAAAAATGTCAAAAAATCTGTGTTTTTCTGTCAATATGGGGTACTGTATGTACATTAATGAGAGGGAAAAAAAAGTTAACTTAAATGATTTTAGCAAATGGTTTCAATATAACAAAGAGTGAAAAATTTACGGGGGTCTGAATACTTTCCGTACCCACTGTATTATTACACCTTTTATACATTCAATATATATATTATTTCATTTCCATTTTGTTTGTTGAAGTATTAAAATAACTCAAATTAAATAAAACTGAAAACTTAATAAAATACCTATACGGACATAATAAATTCAGACATAATTTAACTAAAATTAAAATAAATAAAAAATACAAATAATGCAAATCAAACGACAATAGTTTATCAGTAATCCTAAAAAATAAAACTGAGCCAAACACACATGTTAAAAAACAACAACTTACTTACACATAGTAAGAAATGGTTATAAAACGGAAACAGAAGCAAAACAAGTAAATTTCAACTAATGGAAAATATGTTCTTACTCTTTGTATTTTTATATCAATATGGTACACGATTATCCTATTTAAATCAATGTGATAAACAAGTTAGGTCAAAAGTAATCTAGAAGTACTCTGATTATATTACCTGAAATGTGTAATGTAATGGAATACGCTACTAACTACAATTTCTGTCATGTAATTTGGAATCAGTAACGAGCATGGTAAGTAATCTCCAGCTCAGAAAGCATACAATAAAAATAATAATACAGATGATGAATTAATGTTGTGGGAACATTTTAGTTTTTAGATAATTTCCTGCCTTACAATCCTGACACACTGATGTTTTGTATGCTGTGTTATATGCATCTCTGTCAAGGTTTGTGTCTGTGAGGAGAGAGCTGGTTATAGATATGGCTCATAATGAAAAGGTGTGTCCCTCAGGTCTGAATACAACATGGCTTGTGTTTCACACATAAACAACAAGGCATCCTGTGATTTCTGCCACCTGGGACCAGAAACACAGCTTTTCTGTCTGTTTAATCCCGCACAGCTCTCTCACATGCACAATAGTTTCCTCAAACGCTGTCCAGCAGTGTTTCAATTCTATAAACTCTTTCCTGGATCAGAATGCAGTTTTTTACACCATACCGCCACAGTATAAAACTGCGGTATATTTAGATTATATATATATAATATATCTATATATATATATATATATATATATATATATATATATATATAATATATAAAAGTTAGAAAAATTAATAAAAAATCAATCAAGTAAATCATTTGATATGATAAATTTAATTAATTCACATTAACACATTCAAATGTTAATTCATATTTTTTATTCATTCTGGCTTTTAAAAAAATTCTTCAAACATTTTTAAGTTTCAAGCATCCTCTACCAATTATTAAACTCAATTTCACAAATATTATTCAAATAGCTTATAGTCATTTTTATTAAAAACGCCTGAATTTCTAATATGAATATTTTAAGTAACAGATTTACTTAAAAAACAACTAAAAAGGGTCACAAAATGGGTCATTAAAAGGGTGTGAGGAGAAAAGTGATATAGATGTCAGATTCTCAACATGGATATGTTTTTTCTCTATATAGCATGTGCTTTATGACCCCATTCACCAGCAGATATAACTGTTTTTGTGTTGGATGAGGGCTTATATAGATGACAAGTGATGTTCTCTTTGCTGACAGGAAAACTGTTAGGAGGTAACTAAGTTGGCTGCTGTGACAGACAATACAATCTACCGAGAAGAGAAAAGGCATTTTCATCTGCGCTGTACCCGACACAGGGCCAAACACCTGTCATTGACAGACTTTCCCACTCTCTCCCTCTCTCTTTGTCACACTCCATCTCTCTATCGCCACACAGCTGACTTGTTTCCATATTAGAAGTATTATAAAATATAGTGAAACTATTTAAGCTGTGTTATCTGTCCTAATGTTGGTATTTCAGATCCATCTCTATTAAAACGTCTGCTCATAATGTTTTGTTGAACTTGACTTTGAATCAGTCCCAACAAAGTCTTTCTAATCTCGACTGAATTGCAACATCAACATCCAATTAGTGGCCTAAAATCATTCCAGTTAGATTTCAAATCAAATTTACATCATAAGAAGTTTAAATCGACTGTGCCTCCAGTTAAAAACCCTTATGAATAAACATGGCACAATTAAACAACAAAGCAAGCAGATTCTTTGAGAGAGACAGAGGCAATTAGCAAAACTTGTGGCTTTTACATGCCTCATGGCACTTCAAAAAGGCCACCGAAAGTGTATTCCCTTGTTTGAAATTCCTCTTTGCTTTTCTCTCAGCAGGCTAGACGTATCCTATCCACCGGATAGCCATGACAACCAAACAGAGACAGATTGCTCATCGTTCCTAATTCCTTACAGGCTGCAGTGATTGATGCACTGGGTCTGACACCTTCTTGCCCGCCAGCTGATGGCATTTCACACGGCTGGTAGAAAAACAGTAATTACTTGTACCCTGTTAAAAAAAACTATAGATTGATTTGTGATACAAGATATGCAGACATTATTTTGCTAAGAGAGGATGGTTAAATATTATTGTTGGTTAGACTAAAGACCTTAAGAAAGTTTAGATATGTCATTGTCATCACTATTATTGTCGGTTTAATATTGTATTACTGAGTTTCTCACCATAACCTCCTGACCCACATTATTCATTGCGCTCTGAATAAAGTCATCAGATAAATAAAGAGACAATGAAAATGAAGCACGACCAAATGCCAGGCAAATAAAAACAGATACAGCCTTTATGTTGCGATAAGCTCTTAATGTGCTCGTAAACACAGTTCCTGCTGGTGGGTTTGATTTTAGAAGTTCAGATGTGAGCCGAGACCATTTCATCATTCGGTGTTTAAATTGAGCCCAAAACACATTTGTAACTATAAAACCATCCTGTGATTGTTCCAAACCCAGTATTTGAGTAATGAATTGCTAATTCAGAAGCATTTATACAAGGTTTTAAAAGGCCTAAATTGTCCAAGTGCACAGTTTTCCAAATATAAAATAATAATAATACAATAAAACAAAATAAAAGCTTTTTTTGTTTTGCATGGCTGAAAACTTCAAAAATGCTGCTTAAACCCATTATTTTGAATAGCTAACTAAAGAACATTTAAACAAGGTTTTACAGGTTTCCAAAAATGAAATGAAATCTTTTATTTTGTGCATGGCTCAAAACGTAAAAAAAAAATATATATAATGAGTTAAAAAAAAAAATTTGAATCCAAAAATGTCAAAAGCATGCTCAATTTTTTTTTTCATTTTCTCAAATGTTATTCCAGAGAGTACATGTAACACGTGGAAATCCTGAAAGTAATAGTTATGCTTGATATCTTGCCAAGGTGAATGAGATTGTGTCACATTGATAAACACCACTATAGCCTGCCATATAGAGACATTCAGGTGTGAAAAATGAAAGAATGACATTTGCTGGAAGCGCATAAATAGAGATACTTATCGCAAGTACTGAATTGCCCCACTATAGACCAACAGCTCCATTTTACCCACAATACCTTCCATCTGAAGAAAGTCCAAGACGCAAGACAAACTTTGTCAGACCGGCTGAATCCAGCCGAAGGGGCTCAGAGCTTCATCCCATGCGTGTCTTTGTAAAACCCAGCTGGATTTAGGATTTCAGCAGTTTGGGGTGGTATTGCATAGTTTTGAAAATCCTCATCCTTTGGATTTCTTGTATTTTGCACAGATTGACAAGTGACTTTTGGGTGATGTATTGCAGTTGGAGCTGGCCAGCAGCCCGGACGCCTTGAGCTTTGATTAATCAGGTAAGAACGGACGATGAAATCATTCAAATTTCCCCTTTTGCCGCAAGGATGGACTGTAGAGACATTTCTAAGGCAATTAATCATGCAGATTAAAGGCATTTTAAAAACAATGTAAAAATGGCAGCTAATTTGATGAAATATTAGTCTGCTGTGAATTTGGAGAGGTTGAAACAAGCATTCATCAGTAAAAGTACGCAGATAATGGAGATAATATGAGATTAGAAATGGCATTTATTCACAGAAGAAACCGTTTTTGTAATATAGATTCTCATGTACATTAGTTGATAATCATGAGGCGTTGTCGCGAGGCCAAGAGCGGCAGTCGGAAAGGGGGGTCACGGCTAGACAGGTGGGATACCATCATGGGAGGCGGCTGGGGAAGTGCTGACTGAGCCGGGCCAAACAAAGCATCTAAAGCGTCCAGACAATCCTGGTCCCGACCCAGACCGTCCTGGCACACAGAAAGGCCAGCTCAGTCAGTGACGAGCCCAGTCCAGGAGCCGTTGAAAAGATAATTCCCCCCTCGCAGACCACATGCTGCGTGGGGCCACTTGTGAGCGCTGACAAAGCAAGATCAAGCAGAAAGGATATGAGTGGGAAACTTCAAAACCTGCTCATGTTTCTGGGCCCGTGAAAGGATTTGTATAACACATTCACTTTTGATGGACTTTCCCATGTTCCCCCAGACAGCTCTTTTGCTGTTGACGTGTTCAAATAATGAATCTCTTATGTTTATTTTTTTTCCTCGGAGCAAGGCCGTGTTTCTAGTGGTTTTGCCGGGATGCTGGGTAATCCAGTTAGTCTCGTGTCGCAGCTGAGAACAGATGGAGTACCGCTGATTCAACAGCAGCCAGGGAAACGGGTGAGTCTTCCGAAACGGAGCGAGGGATGCTAGAGCAGATGGAGGGCAAAAGATGATGAGGTCAGGGTGAAGTAAGGGTGTAAAAGCATCATACTTACAAATACCTACAGGAAGTGAATGGTTTGGATAGATTTGTAGCTTTTTGAATATATAAATTGAGGTTGATTTGTTCACTGATTTTGTGTAATGGCACTTCAGATCAATTTATGCTCATTATTGGTTTCAAATTTAACAGAAGCACCAACAAAAGTATTGCATTTCTCATGCATTTTCTTCCAATTTAATAGCATAATTACAGAACAATAGAGTGGAATTATCTTTTGAAGTGAGTCTAATCATGCATTTCTTCTCGCGTTTCAGAAAAAGAAGCATTTTCTGATGAATCCAAAGAAATTGCTCATACATTGTCTTCCTCAGGCATTGAAATGGAACGTTTGTGTGTGATTCTTTTGCTTGCATGTAAAACTTTCATAGTGAATGCGCAATTCAATGGGTTCAACTGTGATGCCAGCTTCCACAGCCGCTTCCCCGGTGAGTGAGCACTTGCTTTTTTGGGCAAGCATTTAATTAATGACATGTAATTAATGATATTTTACTCTCTCTCAACAGCTGAGCGGGACATCAGCGTGTATTGTGGAGTGCAAACCATAACGCTGAAGATAAATTTTTGCCCGGTGCTTTTTTCTGGCTACACCGACACTGACCTGGCACTGAATGGGCGTCACGGCGATGCCCACTGCAGAGGGTTCATCAACAACAACACATTCCCAACAGTCGTGCTGTTCAGCATCAGTCTCAGCACGCTGGAGGCTTGCGGAAACTCACTTGTGGTAAGAAACCGGTTTTTACCATTTTTAAAGGCCTGCATGGAGGGCACTGACCCATGAGAGAATGATTTACTCACATTAGCCCTTAAATGGCCCAGAACTTTAATTTCAGGTTCAGTCGTTAGTAAGAAAAACACATTTGTTACAGTAAATGCTAAACTACAGCTTGTGTTTGGAGAGACAGTACTCTCTCTATGACAATTTGTCTGTAATAAATGAAGAGCATCTGCAGGTGAGGTGGATTTAGCTTTGGTTGGGTGACGGCAGAGATCTGGCATTGATAAAAGAGCTGAGGATTAGGGAGGTGAAGGTACATTAGTTTCAGGAAGAGCAATCACATCTTAGTTCCTTTGTGTCTGTAGGTCACCACGGCTCAGGGGCCCAACGCCTATGGGAATCTCTCCTTGGTCCAGATTGGGAATATAGCAGGATACATTGACACTCCGGATCCCCCAACGGTCATCAGCTACCTACCGGGACTTCTTTACAAGTTCAGTTGTAGTTACCCTCTGGAATACCTGGTCAACAACACACAGCTTGCTTCGTAAGTCGACTTCATCACTGTTATATAGCATTGCATTTCAATCTAATGCATTATTGTGTCCTTTTTTTAATTCATGCTAAATTATTCAAAATTTTTCGATGGAAGATAAAACAGTCCCAAATTGCCTGTTGTAAAATGTTTAGCACTTATTGTTAAGCTTTAACGAGCTAAATTGTGAGGCATAATTAAATTAGTATGCACAACGAATATGTTGTAAAACCTAATGCAGAGTTGATTACAAGGACATCAGATAGTAAATCAGGAAAAACTATTACACAAGTTTTCCTTTCAGACTTTAATTGGCCTGCAAAATATATTTATTATGTTTTAATAGCTTCTTTTGTTCAAAGGTCGGCTGCAGCGATATCAGTGAAGGACAGCAATGGAACGTTTGTGAGCACGCTGAATTTACTTCTACACAATGTGAGTATATATAGAACATCGGCATAGTTTCTAATTAAGTATTTGTTTAGTTCTGTATAAATAGATAATTTGGATGATTTTAGTTTTTTTTCTCTATATTGCTTGTTTCTAGTACAGGCTTCTAAAGTTTATTTTCTTAAATAAATTACAATAATATAATAAGAAAAAACAAATGTATTATAATTTCTTAAATTATTTATAATATTTCTTTATATATACAGTTTAAGGTTTTGTGCAATTCTTAATAAAATATAAGAAAGATATTATCTTAAAATAAGAATTATTTAATTACGTATTTTGTGTGAATATATATATGATAGATATTATATCTATATATATATATTATTATATAATATAGTGGGTGTTATATAATTATTATCTAAGTATGTATAAGATAAATATTATATTTTTATTAAATATTTATGATATATAAAATATTTATATTTGGAGCAAACAATAGTAAAAAATTTTAGAAGATTTTTGAGCATATGTATGTGGAATCCTTACCTTTGGTGTTTAATGTTTAAGGATTCCACGTATGTCCATCATCTTGCCATCCCAGTGTCTGGACTTACTCTGAAGACGCAAGTGTTTGCTGCAGTAAAAGCCACCAACCTAGATAGGAGGTAAACTACAATTACACAAACATATCTTGGAAAGTATCTTGCAAGGAGGCCCAAATGCAAAACATACTGACGATATGATACTGAAACGGTCTAATTGGTGAGTTAGCCATGAAAACTGATGGAGGTCAAATCTAAATTGAGACAGACACATGGTCTTTGGACTGTCACTGCTTTGGTAAAGCACTTCTCTAAATTACCTCCTCTCTTATATCTGATAAATCCAGAACTGGTTTAGCCCATTAAAGGAAGAATGCTGAGTGACTCAATGCCGGCCTTGTTTAGGGCCAGCAATGGATGGGAAAGATTATTATGGGCCTTGAGTAGAGATAAGACACATGACTTCTATATGAAATAACAGTGGCTTGCTCCTATAGGGCCATTTCGTATCCAGTCTCCTGCGTTTCAGTGACTGATTCACGCATATCACTCCCCACAGGTGGAATGTTCTGATGGACTACTGTTACACAACTCCCTCTGGGAATCCTAATGATGAGCTCCGATACGACCTTTTCTTTGGGTAATTCCATGTTTTCCGCAGATACGTGAATGTGCTTGCACATATGTGTGTGGTATATAACCAGAACTGAGGCTAAATGCTAAGTCCATCTTGTCTCTGTTCCAGCAGATGCGATAAGGACCCGCAGACAACAGTGTTTGAGAATGGGAAGAGCCAGATGGGCCGCTTCTCCTTCGAGGTGTTCCGCTTTGTCAAGCACAAGAACCAGAAAATGTCCACTGTCTTTCTGCACTGCGTGACCAAGCTGTGTCGCTCTGATGACTGCCCCCTGCTCTTGCCTGTAAGGATGGCTGCTTGAAATAGTGAAACCATTGTGAAAGCGTGTCAACATGTCTAGATCATACTTAATCCTAAAATCCTAAGAAAGAAATTAGATATTATATTTTCTCAAGGAAAATAACTTTCAAGATTTTTACATTGTGACAATATTTTCATTTTTTTTAATTATTCAGTTTATTATTATTATTACTACTACTACTACTACTACTACTACCAGGGAAGGTTATTTATTAAAAAATATAAAATGTGCATAAGTTTGAGGTCAGTAATTTTTTCTTTTTGATCTTATGCTCACAATTATATGGAAAAAACATACCAGTAAAAATAATATTTGAATTATTAATACACTTTAAATAACTGCTTATATATATATATATACTATATCTATTTATATATATATATCTATATCTATATATATATATATATATTTTGTGGGTGTGTGTAATTTACTCCTGTGATGGCAAAGTGTATTTTTCAGCTAAGGAGGTAAATGATCCTTCAGAAATCTTTCTAATATGTTGATTTGCTGCTCAAGGAACATTTATTATTATTATCAGTGTTGTGCTGCTCAGTAATTTTGAGGAAATCATGATACACATTTTATTTTTATTTCTAGAATCTTTGAATCTATTTATGGTATTTTTGATATAGAAAAACATAGGAACAAAACTTGACAGCAAAAAAGACATTACAGTAATGCAGAAACATCGTAATGTGGAAAAATATTAAACTTTAAATGTGTCATGGTAGTATTGGTTTTACTGCCTTTAGTTTATGCCGAGAATACAATAAGAGTCACTACTGAGAATAATGGAAATTAAAAAACAGCCCAGTTAAACTAATAAGAGTTTACATGGAAAACACTTTAAGTTTTGAAAAGCATCTTGACTGGTTCAAATATTATGCTTCATTTTCTGTTATTAAAAGCAAATAAACTTCAAGCTGTAACTGTGTTTATTACTCAAATACAAATATTATCATCCTGACAGATCTGTGGTAAGAGGAAGAAAAGGAATGTGTCGGAAAGAACTGCTGTGGCTTCTGACAATGCAGTCATGACTGCCGGGCCCATCGTAACCCGAAGTGGTACGATATGAACTGTAATGTAGTGTTTATGTAGCTCAACTGGTAGTGCATGAGACACTATTTAGTGTTTTAAGGCAATAAGTGTGCTCATTTCACTAAAACAATCTTCGTCTGTCCACAGATGAAACTCCCAGCAATAATTCCCAACTAGGTAAGCCTTCCTTTGTCCTCCATTTTAGACCTTTTTAAAGGAAGCTAAATCCTTCTTTCTCAGAACTGTAGTGTTTCTGATGAAGTATAAAAGCATGCTTTACTTCCTCCCAGAAAATATAAAGGATTTTTTTTTCCTCAAAGGATGTAGCTGCTTAAAACCGAGTGTGATGAGTCATAGGGTTTCCGACAGAGAAGTTAAAGGGGTCATATGATGCTGCTAAAAAAAACATTATTTTGTGTATTTGGTCTAATGAAATGTGTTTATGCGGTTTAAAGTTAAAAAAACACATTATTTTCCACATACTGTACATTATTGTTTCTCCTCTATGCCCCGCCTTTTTGAAACGCATCGATTTTTACAAAGCTGTGATTGGCCAGCTATCCAGTGCATTGTGATTGGTCGAATACCTCAAGCATGTGACGGAAATGTTATGCCCCTTACCATACTGTTGATGCCGTGTCCCGGCCGGAGCGAAGAGACAAAAACATTAAAACCCATTACAAACGAGGCATTTGTTGCATCCAGTGGGGACATAATTACTGATTATAATGACTTATACTGTCTTTTTACTACGTTGCGTTGCATTGCGTTGCATCGCGCCGCGTAAACATAAAACCCTGTCTGCATTTGTGATCAGAGAAATGACAAACAACAAGTGCTACTCTACACTGCTCAAAACTCACGTTTGAATCATCAGTGGCAAATCCTTTAAATGAAAACGTACTTACAGACTGTGAGTCAGAACAGCCGGCATTGTAGTCTAAGTCTACTCTACCAGGATCAGGAAACGTTCCTCCATAAAATGTGCTGCACACATCGGGATATTTGGGTTAAACGTTCTGGAACAGTGTTGTAAATACAACTTAACCACTGATTTCTAGTCGTGTCCTCTTTTGGAAGACCAAACAAAGTAGTTTCGCTTTCACAACGAAAAACACAGCGGCCTAGCGTGAGCGGAAGCCCCGGCTTAGCGTGAGCTGAGGCCGGGCTAGAGTGAGCTGAGGCCGGGCTAGCGTGAGCGGAAGCCGCGGCTTGGCGTGAGGTGAGGCCGGGCTAGAGTGAGCAGAGGCGGCGGGGTCGAGAACGGCGCGCCCGGCGGATCCGACGAAGGAGCGGCAACCACATGTGACGACCCCGGGCTGGACTCCACTTCATCCACGGTGAAAGCCGATCCGGCGATCCACAGCGCGAAGTTGATTTATTTCCTCAGCGACCAGAACGGATCACCTCTAGGCATGACGAATACGAAGATCGTCTCTTTTGCTCGGAAGGCCAAACAAAGTAGTTTCGCTTTCACAACGAAACACACAGCGTCTTCACGACATGGTGGCAGCAACAACAATACTACAGCGAGAATAAAAGTTACGCCTTCTTTCTTTGCGTGAACATTTGGGCGGCGTTATGCAAATCTTCCCACATAGTGAGGTAGATATGTGGGGGCATGTTAGAACGAGCCGTTTTAGGTAGGTGTGGCTGACTCTTAACTTTTATAAAGAATATCTCTTTGGATTTGAGACTTTAGTCTTTGCAACTTTACAGATCTTCTTTATGCACCAAGAGCTTGTAACACTCCTAAGAGAAAGGAAAAATTTAAATCGCATCATATGACCCCTATAAAGTAGGCGGGAGAAGCAGGTGGTGTTATCAGGAAATGAACAAGAGGATTGAAAGAAAGAGTGTGCGATAGAGTTTGAACGGTGGGTTACATATTGTAAGAAGTCTTCCTAACACTCTGTGTATGTGTGTGTTTCAGCACAGTTAAACAGCCCTCCATTCAAAACGAATTCAGCGATGAGTGCCTTGATTTCTGCCATCGCGATCCTTGCCTTTATGAGCATGTGTTTCTTCATCCTGTCTATGTCACTGCTGAGAGGGAAATATACGCCACCAACACCTCTGTCAGGAACTCACAACCCAGCGTTCAGCTAAACGCACACACGGCTGTTCGGTCAGCTAAACAATACAACAATACCTGTGTGCGGAGCTCTTCAGTTACACACAATCATACAGTACAGGGAAATAATATCATAATATCACTCTACACAGCCTTTAGCTAAACACAGCTGCCTATTTTTGGTCACAAAGCATCAATACAGATACTCTCATCACTGTAAATTTGCATAACACACAATCCTAAACCATAAGAGGCTGAACTCTGATTGGAAATGATTCTCACACACACAATAATCAGGAATAACGCCATTAAAAAATGCACTCAGTAATTTTTTCCTCATTAAAATGTTTTACAGATAAATAAATGTAATTTTGACAAAATCATGTACACTCACATGAGATTCTTAGTCATACTGGTAGACCAAACAAATCTGGGGGCTGCCATGTTGAGACCACATGACCAGCTGAATAATACTGCGTTCACGCCATATCGTAATTACCGTAATTTCGAGATGACAGCACGTGACGTTCTACTCGGAGCTGTTCACATCCTCGGACTCGGAATTATGCTCTTCTATGGCAACACTATCAACGCCTAAACAGAGCCTGCAGTGGTCAGGTGGTACAGCGGTCATGTGGTACAGCGGTCATGTGGTACAAGTCGTAGCTCTCAGAAATCTCCCAGTTCACAAGTTGTAATTACGAGTTCTATGAGGACGTGAATGCTTTTTACAAGTTGGAATCTCGTAATTACGGGAATTCCGATATTATACAATATTCTCTGTAATGTCTCTTGTTTTTGGATGATTTCACTAATTAAATAAGTTAGTCATGGCTGATAATGCCTTTCTAAAACTGAAAACATTTGATTTTACATAAATCTGCATCCACACCACTAGGTGTCAGTATAAGTCCAAGAAGACTCGCCCAACATAAACAAAAATTTTCAAGTGCACTTTTAGGCCCGAACATGCTCTATGCATGTACATGAAGGCAGAAGCTTCTAGCTACAATAGATTGTGCAACGCAAATGCTTTTTCTCATCATTGCTGCAAGTGGAGCTACATCTAAAACTATCTGCTTTTACGCTCAGATTACTTTTTCAGGTCAATTGCTGTCATGGCGGAGCAACAGTTTAACCACAGTCTTGGTAAGCAAACTAGCTAAAGTCAGTGTTGATAGCAACTTAGCGGAACACATCTGGTTTAACGGCCAAGTTCTCATGTCTACATTCATGTACTTGTGTAAAGTATATTTCTGGCTTTAAAGGGATAGTTTTCATTTTTCACGTCGTTCCTAACTTGTATGATTTTCTTTCTTCTGTGGAAGAAAATAAGAAGATATTTTCAAAATGTTTCTAGTGTTTTTTATCCTTAAAATGAAAGTCAATGGGGTCCAATGCTGTTGTTTTGGACCCCACTGACTTTCATTGTAGGAAAACAACAGATGAAATATATTTCAAATATCTTCTTTTGTGTTCAGCAAAGGAAAGAAAGTCATACAGGTTTGGAATCTTCAGAAGCTTCATTTTTAGGTGAACTATCCCTCTGTTTATTTCATACTTTAAGACGTGACTGTTACACCACTACATGACAGCACCACAATTTGTTTCTGTCTGGAAAACAACCCTGAACCACCAAAATAATACAGTATATTGAAAGTGATCGTAGTTACACAGTGTAACACAAACATGAATAGAATTTATTTTTAACAAACTTATTTAATTGCACTTGTAAATTAACTGATCAACAGAGCAACAAACTGTTTTTTTTTACTTGTATTTAATTTTAAATGTCAATTGATCCAGATCTGTTGGTGCAGCATAGCTTAAAGTTAATACATCAGCCCCTTGCTTTACTATTGCAGGGTTTAAGATCAGTTACATGAAGGACATAAGCAAAGGTATCTAATAGACCTGCCTAACACATATTTCTAGTTCAGTGAGAATATTAGAGACTACAGGACGGAAAGTGAGGAGTCTATTCATCACAACGGCACAAAGGCTCATGGGACACCAGTGATTCAGAGTACATTACTCTCTATAATAATTAGTTTGAGTTACAAGAGCTGAGAAAGAGACCATATGAAACAAATTTAATTAAGTCGAACAGCAACCTCACTATGCTATGTGATTGAGGTGGATGAGAAGACCATTTAAGATATTTTTAGTTTTAATTAATTGTATTTGTTTTTACTCATTAGTATTCATGTGTCTCAGTGATACCCACTGAACAGTAATACGTCTTAACAGTTAGTTTCACATACTCTAATATTCAGTAATATCTATTTTTTATATTTTTATTGAAAATATCTGAATGGAATTTATGTCCAATATAATTTAATTAAATTTAACAACCCATGATATTATCCCCCAAACACGCATTTGTATTACTTTGTAGATTTTTCTTTCCTCATTTTTAACAATAAAGTAAATTCAGATGTGTGTCTGAATATTTTATTTGCACATTTTCCTGTAGTGATTACAAAACACAAAGGGATCACAATCCATTATTGTCTTTTTGAAGAAAGCAAGCTTTTAAAGCTCTTCACAATCTTAGTAACCACCATGACGCCAGCTAAACAAAGAGCATGTATCCATATCAGACCTTTGAAGACTTCCAGGCTTATTATCTGTGACATCAGTGACAGATATTAATGGGATTGTGGCAGAATAAATGAATGGCTCAATTTAATCTGAAGAATTCTGGGTACAGAAGGGCAGGGATGAAACACATAATGTCCTCTCTGGATATGAAAAACAAACAATCCATCAGAGAATAATTCCTCCTCTCCTGAGCTGAGCTGAACTCTAAACAAGATATATATTATCAGTACCATGGTAATCATGCAGGTACCATAGTATATATCAAAACATAATGATATTTCCTTCTGAAACCTTTACTGTACCATATTACTGTCAGTGTGCTTTATGTAAGAGTATTATAGTATTGATTTCAAAGCTGGATGGTTTCCATAGTGACATATGACTATAACTTTTTTAAAATAAAAATCCACCTTTGTTCCTGACATGAATTTCCTGAAAATCTCCTCATCTGCCATCAAGAAGGGTTGAGTGTCAGCATAGAATATAAGGATTCGTTTTTTTTTATTTGGAAGTGACCTGAGAGCACAGACCCCAAATCATACAAGCCCAAACTTTGACACAGAAAGTGCTATTCTGAATCCTAATGACAGAATGGTGTTGAAAGCAGTATTAGTTGAATGGAAAATAAATTATATATATTACATGAATATAAATTTGTTATATCTTTGTTAAATTTTTTATTATATATACATTTTTATGATTATACTCTAATCATTCAAATAATTTATAATTTCTCATTTAAATGGAAACTGATACAGTTTTTTTCATGATTCTTTAATGAACAGACAGTTCAAAAGAATAGCATTTATTTGAGATGAAAATCTGTTGTAACATTATAAATGTCTTTACTGTCACTTTTGATCAATCTAATGCAATCTTGCAGAACAAATGTATACATTTCTTGAAAAAAAAAAAATCATGCTGACCCTAAACCCTGAATGGTGTGTATGAACATCATGTTTCCTAGAAAAATAAATTATATACTGTGCTATATTAAAATGGAAGCTACAAGTGAAAGTTATGCCAATTAAAAGTTTCCAATATTCAAAAATACAATAGAAATAGCAGTAAATGAGAATTATGATTTAAAGATATTCATGTCATTTAACTTATGATTTGACCCTAACAGTGAGAGTATAGCAAATAAGAAATCTGTTTGGAAGGAAGAAATCACACTGCTGACATGTGACATGGGCAGGGGTCATGCTTAAGCTTTATTAAACCCATCTGTGATTCCTCACAGATTCACCTGAGATTTATCTGGATCTGTGGCTCATCACACTAAGAATGAAAAGAAAAAACGCTGAAACAAAGTGATTAGTTTGCAGCTTAAAGCAGAGCCCTCTCATTACAGAGTAATCCACTGACCTTTTCACACCACTTAACAGTGTTTACACTCAATGACTGCCCTTCAATCAAACGTGCCCTGTTTTTGGACCTCTTGATATATGTGATAACAGCATTAGATGAGTATGGTTGGTGTATAAGCTTAAAGTGACTAAATAAGCATTAATTGGGAACTGGTATTATTTGTATTTGCATCTTTTTTTGGATGTCAAGCTATCAACCAAACTACACACAGTAAGTGACTCAAGACTCGATTGAGATATTACTGTGAAGGGATGATAGTCAAAACAAAGCCCAGGAGTGCACTGTGATGTGCTTAATGAATGCTTTACTCACCCTTGTAATCATGTTGTCTGATTTCTGATCCATTTAATTGGTTATCCAATAATGCCCAGTGGGCTTAATTTATGAAACACAGACAGAATTAATTTTCTAGTTTGCCAAATCATTCTTTATGTAACTTGTTGCAACAGTTTTGTCAACATACCTGTATGAAAAATTAACTTACAAAAACACAAAATACACATATTTTATGAGATAGATAGATAGATAGGCAGACAGGCAGACAGATCTATCTAATAATTATTACTTAAAATTGTTACTATTGTTATTGTTTTTCATCATATAACTTAATTTATTACAATTATTAATATTGATTTAATGTATCTGTCATGACAAACCCTGAAAACCCTTCTACAGTGTCAGGTTTTGTTAATGTAATATTCCGTATATTTCAACTGTTATGTCAAGAGTAGTTTCCTTTAGCATTTTGAAGAAATTAGACAACAACTGCTAAAACAGTCATATATGGTTTTCGGGGAACACCTTGTCCAAAGAAAACAATGTTACCATGGAGACTGACAATCCACGAAAAACAGAAATAAACAACACCAAACAATTTACTTAGCTGTCTATCCCTGTCAGGTTTTTCCATCAAAACAGTCACATGCTTAAGACTCCCTTTTGATAAATCATGTGTGTTTGCATTATCATCCTTATTTTTTGTGTTGCTAGGGTTCCTGACATTTCGTACAGTGTTAAACTAAGGTGAAAAGAGCCATTGCTGTATTGTCTCTACTTCCCGGAGGCACGACACTTACTCCTTGAAGTCTTGTATTAAGATGCCAAGAGTATCCATGTTTAAGTAGACAAAAAAAACAGGCCATTGTCAGCTGCCTGTCTTTGAAGGCCCACGTTGTGTAGAGTTTCAGCAAGTGCCTTCAGGCTGTCAACTATGGGACTTTATTCACAAAAGGGCTGGTCCCGAACAGTGGATACACCAAACCTCTCTGACCTTATTTCATTTCCATTCCACAAACGAAAACGCTCCATAAAAGGACACCACAGTTCACAAGATCTCACAGGCAGAGGATACCTAAACCAACCGCAAGCATGATCCAAGGTGCGTACGTGTCCTAGGACGTGTAACTGTGGGATATGCGCCGAGCTCCCGGGATGTACCAATGGTGACTAACTGATTTTGAATATGGTGTATTTTCTTCCATGAACAGGTTCACGTTCAGCAAACAGCAGGAAAGAATTTCTCCTCAACATCTTCCTCTTACTCCTAACTACAAAATTAGACAAAAGCTTTCAGTTAGCGCTGAGTGACTGTGGATCAGAATACAGACGTCCAGGTACAGTTTTCATTTCTGACTGAATCACACAAGAATGAATTGCTTGATTACATCGTAAAAATATCAGAATTATTTGAATTGGCTTATTTTGATATATGTCTGCGGGTGTTTTCAAGCTTGTAATTCTGTCCAATTTGATTAACAAAACCTTTATTCGATTCAGTGGGGGGTTTTTTGCCTCAAGTTTTGCCTTTATACTGGTTTTTCCGTAACTAATCCTATCGTTCTTGTCACGACAGAGTACACAGACATCTCTGTAGACTGTGGAACGGAGTACATCAATGTGGCTATCAAATTCTGTCCTGTCATGTACACCGGCTACAACGAATCAGAGTTAATCCTCAACAAAGTCATGAATAACCCAGATTGCAGGGCGACCCTTGATACTACAGTCTTACCTCCTATAGCCCGATTTAGGTTCCTGCTTAACTCAACCAATGCCTGCGGCAGCAACTTTGTTGTGAGTAATAGCTATAAATCAAAGTAAAGTTATACCTCAAAAATCATATAACTTAACTTATTATTCAAAGTCAAAACTAAAGGGTCAGTCTGTTTTTATGGCTTTAAATACAATGAATTCCTTACTTTTCTCCACAGACAATAAGGAGTATAGGGACAGGAGTATTCTCGGACTTCTCCAATATCGAGACGGTCAACATCAGTGGAACTGTTCAATCGAAAGACATCACAACAGGCACTGTGACGTATAACGCTGAGCTGAAGTACTACTACTCATGCGTCTATCCTCTGGAGTACCTGATCAACAACACTCGGGTGGATGTGTAAGCGCTCATTTCTGTCATGTTATAGCATACCCGGTCTAAGATCTAAGATTTACTAAGGATAAAAGAACAAAACTCACTGGGGAATAAGTGTCTTGGTGTAGTATCACTCTTTAAGAACATGTTAAATCCAATTGGTTCATCCTCGTTGTTGTCCTCAAAGGACAGGAAGATGAAATTATATTCACAACAGAGAGATACAATGACACATATACACACGTCTAGTCTCGGGGTTGTCCACATTGAGTGATTGTGGGCTTTTTCAGGTAAACTTTAACCTCGATCTGTCTTCTCACAGGTCGGCCTCCTCGATTGCAGTAAAAGACAACAATGGCAGCTTCATCAGCACTCTGAGTCTCAGACTCTTTAAAGTCAGTCCCTAAATCTCCATGCATCTATTCATCAGATCAGTTAGAGACATATGCTTTATATTCATTTATCTGAACATCTTTTCATTTCTCAGGACATAAACTACACAGAGCCTCTCACCATGCCTCCCCTCGGTATTGAGCTGAGGACAAATGTGTTTGTGCAAGTGGAGGCCACCAACTTGACCTCCCAGTAAGACCTGTTTCAATGAGTTTCATCATGGCAGTAAATTAATCAATTTTGCATTTAAGTTGACAATTATTATGTATTTCACAGGTACTTTGTGTTGCTGGACAGATGCTATGCCTCCATTTCCACTACACCCACCACCAGAAACTTCTTCAACCTCTTTGTGCCGTAAGTTTAATCATAAAAGTAGTATTATTCATTCAATTTATATAGATATATTTTTGTATGTTAACCCTTAAAAAACTACTGTGGCAGTACTATGGTACTTTGATCTATACTATGGTCTTCACGGTTACTATAGTCATGTCATAATACCACTGCACAATGTTTATAAGATGAGAGAGAATAATTTGTTGTTTGATCATTTGTTTGATCAGTTGCGGCAGAGAACAGCTCACTAAAATGCTGGTGAATGGGGAGATGCAGCTTGCTCGGTTCTCGTTTGCGGCCTTCCGCTTTACAGAGCAGCAGAACCAGACAATATCTACATACTATCTGCACTGCATCACAAGACTGTGTGAAATATCAACCTGCAGTACATTTAGGGTAATGCCATACAACATATAGAGCTCCGGCAGTTGACGTCACGCACTCTAAACTCCACCATTTTGGCAGGCAATCAGGAGAGCGCTAGAGCATTGGTATCGACAGTTGTACAACAATAATTTAAAACAAGACTATTTAGACCTTACAAACCTTACTATTTCAACATGGTGGACAGCTGCTGTGCGCCAGGATGCCAGAACAGGCAGGTGAAAGCTAGGGCTGCCAACCGTCCCGTATTAGCCGGGACGTCCTGTATATTGGGCTTAATTTATGTGTCCCGTACGTGACCTCCCTTGGCCCGTTTCTTGCCCCTCACACAGTATTCGTTAAGTAAATCAGAAAATCTTGAACATAACTGTTTGAGGAAGGCTGCAGAATCCTCAGCCGGCTGGTCACTCCCGCTTCACAATTAAGCTGCGCTCGCGCTACCGCCAATTCCGTCCGTGTTTTGACTTCAGTAAATCAGTTTTGGCAATTACAAACTACGTGATTATTTTTCATGAGTCCAACATCCTGCCATGCAAGAAAACATGCAATCTACCCGAGACGTGATCAATAAGGGAAGCCGTCTTTTATAGCAAAATAGAGAAAAAACATTTTACATTTAAGTAAGCTTCTTAACCTTGTAGTCTATCTTATTCGTAAAACACACAAAATGACCAATAAAAAAAGTGTCAAGCACCAAAAGTAGCCCATATTAAATCTATAAGTTATCTTTAATTCAAAAATACGCATTTTCACACACACACGCGCGCACACACACACACACACACATATATATATGCATACATACATATGGGATTGTCCCATAAAGCAAAGGGGAAATCATTTGATCATATTCCTAAGGATCCTGATAGACGACTAAAATGGTTCACTGCAATAAAACATGCTAACCGACACAAACTTAGGGATTAAACGGGTAAGATTTCATGACATGTGTGATGTCTACTGTACTCACAGTGATATAGCCATGCTGGGTACCTACAAGGACAGCTAGGGTCGATTACGTTAGCTAACAACACAGTTGACTTACCCTTCCTGTGACGATATAGCAGGTTGAATATTCATCAAAAAATTTAATTGCGTCCATTTGTACCCCTCCATGCTTTTGTAGGCTTTTTAAAGAGTCTCCGGAGTAACGTTAGGAGGGAATGTTGATTAGGTACGTTAGTTGTAGATATCAGGATACTGCAGGTCAGGAAATCTATCCGTTCCTTTATTGATAGGCTACACGTTCAAAGCACCATGGGGGCATTATAGGGATCTGTTATGCTTAATCTATTAAGTTTTGCTATGCACAGGTCTATGACTTTTGAATTAAAGTACGCAGTGAACTCTGTTGCCTTGAAACTCATGCTGGCGCCATTCATTTCATATTCGCTCCCGGCTGTCCCTGCCTGCCAGCATGGTGGTGTAAACAGAATGGGTCACGTGACGTCCGGAGCTCTATACTTCCCTTTCACATAATTTGTTCTTGAATTAGTCATTTTTAATTTATATAAACTAAGCCTAAGCAAAATAGAAACACCTTTTGGATTGGGATGGGTGGGTTGGTTTTTTTCTTGTCAGTGTCCATATATAGTGGTTATGCCAAGCTTCGCTATTTGGGGGGCATTTGAAGATGTTTTGTCTAAACAAAAATAGCAACACATACATACAGTTCAACTACCCAGAGACAATCATTGGCCAAGACATTGCCCAAGACTCACCATGGCTCTTTCCACAGCAATGTGGCAAACGAAAAAGGAGAGACGTGCCTTTGACCACCACTCCTTCTCCAAATGGTGTCACAGAAACCACCACCATCACATCACCTGCCATCGTCATCCGCGCAGAAAACGGTACATTCCTTCCCCTTCGTGAAAACAAACTGAATGAATTAATATGAATGAATCACCAGCACTACTGAGTTTTAAGCTATTTACATTTCTTTCCAGATCTGAGAAACTGACTTTATTCTGTTTATTTCATTTCAGTGGTGGCAACAAAAGAGGAAGGTGAGCTTAAACTGTTTCACATGTAAAGCATGTAATACTTGTCCAGATTCTCTTCATATTTTCCAGTGTTTGGGGGGATAATTTATTGAATGTAGCCATTTTAACTAATTTAACTAAATACTAAGTTAATCAAACAAACATTGGCAACAATCAAGCGCTCTCTTGTAGAATGTTCATATGTAGCACTTTGAAAGTTTGATTCATTTTAGTGAATCAGTTTTGTTCAGATGAATCATCTAAATGAACTAGATCAATTAATCAGCTCGAGACTCTGTGAGGCATTATGTATCTATTTACAGATAAACATTCAGTAAGCACTGCTGTCTATCACTGTTTTTGACATTGCATTCTAGTTTTTGTTGCTGTTGCAAGTTATTTTTCAGCCAAAGAATTACTTTCTGAATTTGATTATTTTCAGAAAAAATTATGAATTTTCAGCAGTCATTCCTCAAGTCTCCAGTGTCACATGATCTTTCAGAAATCATTCTGATTTGCTGCTCAAGACACATTTTCTATTAAATTAATGTTGAAAACAATTGTACTGCTTAATAATATGTTTGAGGAAACCATGATATATTTTATTCAAAATATAATTTATTCTTTATTCAAAAGAAGAATATTTTTTGAAATCTTTGTAACACTATTAATGTATTTTATGTCGTTTTAGACTCATTTATTGCTGAATAAAAGTAGCAATTTCTTTAAAACCAAACTTTTGAACAGTATTGTAGTTAGCTCCTTTTGTTTGTAATGCTAACCTCACATGTCCTTGTTTTGCAGAAGTCACAATCAGCACGAAAAAACCTTCAGACTCCTCTTTGGGTCTTGGCGTGGCTGTGGGCATCCTGGCATTCGCCTGCATCATGACCGTAGCAATGGGAGCAGTTTTCTACAAGAGACACTGGCACAACGCACCTTCAAAAATGCCCCGGTGAGATGAGACACCCTGTTCCTGCTCCAAGAGAGGACTGCCGGTCCCCGCCAGGACGATCTCTCACTGCTGGAAGGCTGAGCAGGGCTCAGCGTAGAACTGTTTTGGACATCTTGATCTTTCCTATAGTGCTTCTTGGTGAATAATCTATAGCATAATGTGGTTTAGAAGAGCAACAGTGCACGATATCAGCTCTACACCTTAAACTTGTGTTTAAGTGTAGCTTGGATCTGGGAATACATGTTAAAAAGCTTATGTATAAAAAAGGTTTATACAGTATATAAGGCAATGTGAATTCTCTGTAATTTTGTATTTTCGAATTGAAGTGCATTAAAAATGAAAGTATTGACCCATAAAATGAATCCAATCCCAATGAGCGCACGCTGTGGTACCTGTAAAACACAAAAAGGAAATAAATCTGAATGTGTGTGGAGGGTTTGGAGCTCCCTAAGACAGTCCCTAATACCTTCTAAAATGTTATATGTGTTATTTATTAAATACTACTCTTTCTGCTTAACTCTCATGAAATTTTGACACCCCCATATAAAGACTACTCGTGCACAGGCCAAAACATCCCTGCATTTACAATGAAACATAACTTTTAAATCAACACTTTTGAAGCAACAGCAGAGTATTATAGATTCCCCTTCAGGAACTCGAGCTGCGTCGAGATCGCTTTGGGAACGAGAATGTCGTGACTGCGTCTGAAGAACGTGTTTATTAAAAGCAGTACAATGGAGCAGCGAGACATCCGAGCGGGGTGAACTGAGCGCCAGGAGTATAAAGCGCAACCGGCAGAAGCGCAAGTTAGCTTCTGCTCTTCAGTAGCGCTCTGTGTATGTGTCAGTCTATTTACTGTTGTCTGTCAGTCCACAAGCATTCAAAAAAATCAAAGTCTATACTAATATCTATTGCGAGCAAATGGCATTACAGACATTGAGGCCTCCCTGCACACACTATCTGGCAGCGGGGGATACACACGATCTGTGTGGTGTTTGTTTAGGAGCGGAGAATGCACGGTTCAGATTGAGGAGCTGATGTCATAAATGGCGAGTACTCTCGATTGAGTATGATCCGCTCTCGACTGGCTGTGTGTGATGGAGAGTGGCCAGCTTGCAATCCCGTGGACAGCTGGTCCGCTGTTGACAGAGGCACGGCATAGACTGTTGTAGCGAGTGATCGCAATTGGATTTAGTGGAGGGATCTGAGATGGGCTTGTCCTTTTCTCGGTCCTCACTCGCTAAATCCGCGGCTCTCTCTCAGTGTTCGGAAGCCCACGCTGCGGTTTCTTCCCACCCCCCCAGAGAGAGAGAAAGCCAGACGCTTCATCTATCTTCCTCCGAGGAGGTTGATGTGATGAGCGTCGACACTGAGGAGATTGTGGACTCGCCACCACAGTCCCTCGTGTATGAGGTGCGATTCGGGCAGTAGCCAAAATAAAATATAGTTTGGCCAGCAGAGAAACAGGATGCTCGTCCTAAAGTAATTATGGGGTGTGGATTCGTCAGTCGCCAAAATAAATATGTTTGGCCCATCCGAGAACAGGAAGCTCGCCTAAAAGTAATTAGGATGAGCGTTTTTCTGAATCCAGATCACAGCTCACAACGGGGCCTTCGTTTTTCTCCGATCTCCCGCTTAAAAAAAGGAGGTGTCACAGATCGTGGGCGAAACCGTACTAACCAGTATTTACAGCCACACAGTCTGAATTATCAAAAGGACATAGTGGGGTGACATGAGGGCTATGGGGTGATGCCAGTGGGGAGCCAGACGCTTGCGACCCCTCCCAGCATCGTCCCTGAAGGCCCGAAGCTTCCCACCAGACCCGTTAGTCTTACATCGAGTCTGGTTGGGAAAGCCATATAGGCGGTAGGTCAGGCTGGCGCATGTTAGCACACCATGGCGGTGTTACAAGCATAACAGGCTGACCTGCTCAGGGGTGGGGCAGCTGAGCAGGAGCAGCCCAAGCCATCAAGCTCCTCATATCGCCAGTCTCAAAAACAGAGCGTTGCAACCCGCAACCCTCCACAGAAAGATTGGGGGTCAGGGCGACGCTCTCAGTCGGGGTCTTCAAGACCGAAAACGAATCTGCAGACCGTTATTTTGTCTAAGATGACCTCGGCTAAATGGTCCTACCATTGCCAGGTCCCTGAGGGCAGCCCACCTGGAGAGGAAAGGATAACACCTCAGTATACGGTACCCAATCCTCTTCAGTGCCCTCACGGAGGTTCATTGATACCCCTGCCTCCTCTGTGCTTCAGGGCTCAGTGAGCTCTGATGAGTGAAATTCCCAGCTGCCGCCTGGCAATGGTACGGTATGGGAGAGCTCGCCCCCTTAAGTGAAGAGGCTACAGCAGTCAGGTCGGTTGTTCCCTAAGTGCCCTCAAGGAGGTTCATTGATAACCCTGCCACCTCGGTGCTTCAGGGCTAAGTGACCTCCAACGAGCGAAATTCCCAGCTACCGCCCGGCAACGGTACGGCACAGGAGAGCTCGCCCCCTCAATTGAGGGTGCTACAGCAGTCAGGTCGGTCTTTCCCTGCCGGTCATCTGCTTCAGGGTACCGAACTGGCTCCTCTAATAATACCTGACGCCAGCCTCGAGAGGCTGGTTCCTTAGTAGATTTTCTGGTAGCGTGGAAACTTTTACCAAATATCTCAAAAATGGGTCCTGCAGATTGTAGAGAAAAGTTACAGAATCCAGTTCGGTTCTCGTCCGCCTCGTTTCAACGGGGTCATCCCCACACTAGTGGGCCCCGAGCAGGCTCTGGTAATGGAACAAGAAGTAGATACTCTCTTGAGGAAGGGGGCCATAGAACATGTTGGGGGCCATAGAACAGACGAGCGCCGTCGGGGTATAAAGCGTTACTCATCGTCCGAAAGGAAAGGATTGGGGGGGTTGCTGTCCGAGCTTAGATATCCGTCGGTCTGACCGCGCTACAAATGGCTTTTTGGTTCAGGATGGTCGCTATCCGTAGGAAGTATATCACATCCAGTCCGGGGATCTGGTTTGTTACGATAGAATCAAAGCACGCGCATTCCATCCTCCCTCAATGCTGGAAGTTCCTAAGGTTTGCTTTCGCGGGCAAAGCATACCAATATCGAGTTCTTCCCTTAAGCCTGTCACTCTCACCCTGCACTTTCACAAAGTGTGTGGATGCTGCTCTGGCTCCTCTGCGACTCCAGGGCATCCGCATACTCAATTACATCGACGATTGGTTAATACCAGCTCAATCGGAGAAGATGGCGGCTCGGCATCGAGATGTCGTCCTCGCCCATATGAGAGAGCTGGGGTTAAGACTAAACGCCAAGAAGAGTGTTCTTTCTCCACTACAGAGAACCACTTATTTCGGCGTGGTGTGGGACTCAACCTCGATGCAGGCACGTCTGTCTCATGCTCGAATCGAGTCAATCCTCACGACAGTCACGAGAGTAAGAGAAGGCCAGTCACCCACTGTCAAACAGTTTCAAAGGCTGTTGGGCCTGATGGCAGCAGCGTCCAACGTGATACCTTTTGGCCTGCTGTACATGAGACCCTTGCAGTGGTGGCTCAGAACCAAGGGATTTTCCCCGAGGGGGAATCCGCTTCGCATGATCAAGGTCACGCGGCGATGCTTACGTGCCTTAGACATGTGGAAGAAACGTTGGTTCCTGGTTCAAGGCCCGATGTTAGGGGCTCCTTGTCGTTGCGTAATGCTAACGACGGATGCCTCTCTCACGGGCTGGGGAGCGGTCATGAGTGGCCGCTCTGCCCAGGGTCTGTGGGAAGGCCATTATCTCTTTTGGCACATCAACTGCCTGGAGATGCTGGCCGTGTTTCGAGCTCTGACACACTTCCTTCCAGACCTAAGGGGGCATCATGTGTTTGTACGCACAGACAACACATCGGTGGTCTCAATCGGCAGGGGGGTCTGCGTTCGCACCCCTTGTACAAGCTGGCGCGCCAGATCCTTCTGTGGGCTCAGGGGAAGCTCCTCTCTCTAAGAGCAGTTTACATCCCTGGGTATCTAAATCAGGGAGCAGATATCCTTTCGAGACAGGGGCTGAGGCCCGGGGGATGGAGGCTCCACCCCGAGGTGGTGGAGCTTTGAGGAAGTTTGGCCAGGCGGAAGTGGATCTATTTGTGTCGCAGGAAACGGCACACTGTCCGCTCTGGTTATCCCTCACGCATCCAGCTCCACTGGGACTGGATGCCATGGTACAGACATGGCCAAGGCTTCATCTGTACGCCTTTCCCCCAATCGCTCTGCTCCAGGGAGTTCTGGAGAGAGTACGCCGGGATGGGGTCCGTCTGTTGCTAGTAGCCCCGTTCTGGCCGGCCCGAGTATGGTTCTCGGACTTGGTGTCCCTCCTCGACGGCTTCGATTCCGATCAGGAGGGACCTCCTCTCTCAGGCGGGGGGCGCCATTCTTCACCCCCACCTGGAGTTATGGAAGCTGTGGGCATGGCCCCTGAGGGGGCACAGTACCTAGCATCTGGTCTCTCAACTGATGTTGTTGAGACTATACTCCAGTTCAGAGCTCCCGCCACTAGGAAACAGTACGCCTGGAAGTGGAAACTTTCGCTTCATGGTGCGGACAGCGACTGCAGGAACCAGTCAACTGCCCAATTGGTACAGTTCTAGGAGTTTTCTAGCAGGAGAGAGTTGCCCTCATGGGACCTGGCTGTGGTTATGGAGGGCTTATGCAATTCCCCCTTTGAACCCATAGAATGAGTTTCAGTCAAGTTGCTCACGCTCAAGACCAACTTTCTCCTCGCTATTTCCTCACTAATAAGGATCGGGGATCTTCAGGCACTTTCTGTTTCGTGCCTGGAATTTGCTCCAGTCCTCTGGCCTCCCGTCTCCTATGGGGGTCAGAGCGCACTTGACAAGGAGTATGGCGGCCTCCAAGGCTTTAAACTTGGGTGTGGCCTTGCAGGACATTTGTGCTGCGGAGGGCTGGTCCTCTCCACACACTTTTGTCCGCTTTTACACCCTAGACCTGGCTTCTACCCCAGGCTCCCAAGTTCTCTCTTCGTGATGTGCTCGTAAGATACACACACAGGCAGGGACTTGGTAGTATGGCGCAGTGGGTATTCTCGTTCCCAAAGCAATCTCGACACAGCTCGAGTTCCTGAAGGGGAACGTCTCTAGGTTACGTATGTAACCATGGTTCCCAGAGGGAACGAGATGCTGTGTCTCTTTGCCATACTCCCTGCATCCCTCCAGGCGCTACTTCATCAAAGCTAACTTGCGCTCTGCTGGATGCGCTTTTATACTTCCTGGCACTCACATCACCCCGCTCGTGATGTCTCGCTGTTCCACTGGACTGATTTTACACGTGCTTCAGAACACGGTCACGCAGGGGCGTTCCCAAAGCGATCTCGATGCAGCGTCTCGTTCCCTTGGGGAACCATGGTTACATACGTAACCTAGAGACGTTACTTCTGAATGTCCAACTTCATAAATAAAGGAATGGAAATGAAAGCAATTTCGAATGAGAGTGGGCCAAAGGAGACAGCAGCAAAGCGTTGATTTTTAGATCTGAAGTTTTGTTCTTGGCTTTGCACTTTGTATCTTTATCATTTCTATGGCAGGCTGAGCTCTTTAAAGTAGATGTATATTTGTGATTCATCCATTAATGCATGCTTCATTTGAATAAAGGCTGCTGGTACAAGAACAAATCACTGTCCTCTCGAGTGGATTCTTACTTAGTAGCATAAAATCGTGACATCTGCAATGGAAATGGAATTAGATTGCCTGAAAATAGCATTTGGGCCTTTTGCATTTGAATTAAAACTATTATGCACACTTAAAAAGTGCCAGAGGTGTGTGTAAAAGGTAGTAAAGTTAGAAAATACATATTTAAAAGTCATCTATATGCTGAAAATGGGCACCTAACTAAAGTGGGTCATGCAAATTCATTCAATAAAGGGGATTTTTGGGTGTCACTACTCCAATACTAGTATCAAAACGTGAAATGAAATCTGATCACAGTCTAATATCATTTTACTGTGACCTGTCAAATGCACTAATGCCTGACCTGTACATTGTCAGGTGCCTTTACGGCTACGATTAACCTAATTTCATTGTTCTCATTGTTTAAGGGTCAGGTTTTCATGTGTCTTGACACCTGAAACTGCTCTCACAGCCAAGCTGGAGAAAACGTGATCTTAAATAACTCACATAATTGTCACCAAATTCCACAAAACGATCAATCAACCTTTCACTTCATTCATATTTTTGCTTTGTATTGTTTTGAGGTCGTGAGTGGGACAGAAACCCTGTTGAGTCCTCAGTGTACAAGAAGTCCAGAGGGGAAAGGACAGATTCGCAGACGGATCCAGCATAGAAGTAGGGCACATGATGATTCATACTGTCAGATGTTGAACTAGGCTATCATTTTGTGGCTCTCTTTAAGTCTCTTTGTTTCTTTTTCACTTTGTTTTGCAAGCATCACTTCGGATATTTTAACGCCCTGCATTCTGACTCACCCGCAAAGGGTACAGTGGTTTTCCAAAGACATGAGGCATGAAAATATTAGATATATTTTATTTTTAGGTTTTATAGTAGGTCATGGACAAGAACGGTGGCTGAAATATGTAGAGACAGAGCACAGTTATACCCACACCAACACAAAACACCATTAGGGTAACACTAAAATAATCCAATAAACTGAAACCAAACACTGTAAAACAAATGTGATGTGTTACTTCTGTGAACATTTCCTCCACACATTATATGAGGTAACTTTTATTTGATAAAATAAACCACTTTAACAATATTTTACTGTAAAGGTTTATGTATTATTTTGTTAAATATAATACACATTTGAATGGTAAATTATATGGTAACTAACATTTTTGTTTACATATATTTACAGTATTTTATTTACGATCAAATTTTTTTTTTATGGTACTCAATCTTAACCAATTAGCATTTTATATTCACAAACCAGCTGTTAAAATGATGAATATTTTTCACTCAACTGAATCGAAAAAGGTTTGTTAAGATGAAAAATGCATTATTTATATTATAAAATATATTAGATTTATGATAATTATATGTAAATTATTAATAATATAATGAATATTAATACATATACATAAATAATAAAATCTAATAATATTTATCATTATAATATTCTTATAGTAACTTATTAATAATATGGGGTAAACAAAATATGTAAAATTTTGCTTACATATATGTTCAGTATTTACAGTATCACCATAAAATCCAAAACTATTTCAGTGTTTATGTTACGAACCTCAAAGATATCCAATAGCCTTTTTACATTCACCCACCAACTGTTAAAATGACACATATTTATAACTGAATTTGCAATATTTTACTTACTGAACAGAATACAACAAATCAGTGCATATTTTGACCGACGACGGGAAAAGTAAAATTTTTTAAAAAATGTAAAAAGTTGTTTTTTTTTGGGGGCTTTTATGCTCTTTTAAAAAACTACAGAAAAAAATAACTAAACTAAACTAAAATAAAATAAAATAAAATAAAATAAAATAAAATAAAATAAATATAAAAATAAATAAAAATTAAATTTAATTTATTCTAATTTAAGCAATAAAGTTTGTAAAATAACAATGCCACTAAACTACTCCAAAAATGGATTGAAGTTAAAGCTCTTCCAAATTTGTTAATGTCAGATTTTCTTCTATCTCTTCTGACAAACTAGACTGAATCCAGTTCAGATTTACCCACAGAAACATTGTCCTTTCATCTCCACCTTTGTTTCAAGCGCTCAAGATAATAGGATGGAATTTCCTATTGAGGAAAGCTTATTCATTATTCAAAGGCCCTGCATCATAGGAGTCATACCCAGTTATTAATGATAGAATGAGTGGGTGAGAGGAGAACTGAAGAAGCAGAGTAATGAAGGAGGCAGAGGAGAGAGAGGGCTGTGCTTTGAACCTCACTGCAGGACCACTGTAAAAGCTTTAAAGCTCTGCGGCTTGAAGGAGACCTGCAGACTGAACACACATAAGGGCTATAGAGAGCTCTGAGCCCAAACCTGCTCAGTAATCCTTTATGCCTCTCTAAAACCTCTTACAACAACGGATATTCCTCCTGTCTAAAGACCACCAGCAGAGAAATATCCTCAGGTCATGGTCACACCTGTAGACTTACAAATAAGAGGACTTTGCTGAAAATAAAGGGCTTCCACTAGAAAACGCTTCACAATAAAACACTTTATTCTTGAGGAATAAAGTTATTCTTATACTTTTGGTCCTGACTGTGATGGAGAGATATCCTTTATCTGCTATGAAGTTTTGATTGAGTGTCTTTGACTAGTGCTCTAGTTTAGTATCCTTCAAAACCACAAGATATCAAAGGCAAATCTTTTCAGAAAGTCTTTTTGGAGATTGCATTGAACTACAAACTACAAACCTTTCAGTTTTTTAAAACCCTGGAAATAGATCAAATTAGAAAGTTCAAACTAGATTTATTTTATTGTATTCTATTTTTTTAAGAAAATTCTTGTAACATGTATTGAACAGTGTTAGTATATTTTCATTATCATTACTGGGGGGGGAACAGTATATTTATCTTTATTTAAATATATTTACCTTTAAAATTTAAAATAAATAAAAAAATATTTAAAACATTATTATTATATTATGGTGGTGTTTTCATGAATTTTGAACCGTGAATTAAAATAATGTGTGCAATATAAATTTTGACTAGGGTTTTTATCATTATTTAAATAAAAAATGATGCATTTAAATAATTCACAAATAAATAAAAGAATTATTGTATCGTCAATACAAATATATTTATGAACATGTTAGTATTATTGTCATTTTATCATAAATGCGTTACTATTATTATCGGTCACATTTTGTATTTAATTTAAATATTTGTAATAAAGTATCAATATATTATTTATATTTTTTGATTTATTTTGTTTTAAAATAGTAATTTAAAAAGTAATTAGAAAATACATTGTATTATAATATAATTTGTAGCATTGATCTAAATGAACTTATTTAAATGTTGTTATTTAAAATAGAAATATTTATGAAATATAAATATATTTTATTATACTAATGAAAACGTAAACGAGGTCATATAAATTACCAAAACATTAAATATAAATATTTTATTTCTATTTTATTTCAATCAAGCCAACAAGGTACAAAAATGAAAACTTGAAATACTTGAGTAAATAAAGTATTTAGCAGTCAAAAGCTATTCTAATTATTCTTGACTGTATAGTGCCTGAAGACCACAAACACAACATCAGTCTTTCTACCTATAAAACTGCACTGCTTTTCAGTCGATGCGTTTCTATTGCACATCATGCGTCTGGTCGATATATTGTGATAAATATTACACTTGTCACCAAGCCCAATAATTGAACTATAATCATTACCTAGGGACACTGATCAATGGTCTCCATCAATGCTGATAGTTCTGGGTTCAGCTCACGGGGGGATATCTCCTATCAGAGCTCATCAGTGTGGTCAGCCTCTTGTGAAAGAAGAGACCTAGAGCATGATTGAAGAGAGAGAGCAAGAGAGAATTCAAGATAAGCTACTGAAGCTCTGTGAGCAGAAAAGCTCCATGTCATTACTTCTGTTCTGCTTCAGAGACAGCAGCCATCATCTCAACACACACACTTTCAGACAGACACTGTGTGCTCCATTGAGAAAGCATCTATTACAGATGGTAATAAAGGTGTAGACGACATTTTTAAATATGCTGCAGTTTTACTTCCCTTGGCTGAAACATTCCCAGGTTCACAGAACCAATAATGTGGTCTTATAACTCCCTCCTTGTTCTGTATTTCGTGCTAGTCAATCAAAGTTGAACGGCATAGCTCACAAACGGTATAGGCCAGGAAATTGGATTGAATCTAAACCTGATTCCTCAACCTGGAGCTGGGCAACAGAGTACCAGAGCCTATTGTTTTTTCTGTTCATTCCAACTTGAATTTTCAGCTTTCAGTTTTGAGCACAGTTCAGGAATGAACCGTTTGCTCAACTCTTTCTCTTTCAAATGCCCTTGATGATCCAAAGGTGATGTGTGAAATATCAATGTGACTGTAATTATGATGTCTGAACAGTAGAGGGCAGACATGCAGCAGAAAGAGAACAGCTGTGTAAATGAGGGAGAGAGAGAGAGAGAGCGGTGTTGCTGGGCCAGTGAATCATAAACAATATTAGCAACATACTATTTCCATTGTTCCCCTGAAAAGATTTAATAACCAAACACTGTGTCTGATGAGGCAGAGAATTGTGCGTTTTGTCTGGAAAAAATACATGTTGCTATTACACTGTTTACAGAATTATCAGTTAGAGGACTAACTCACAAATAAAACAATTCTGTCGTCATTTACTCACCCTCATGTCGTTCCAAACCCAAATGTTTTTTCCTTCAATGGAGAAATAAATGGGGAAATGCATCTCGTAACCGACTGTAAATCGGTTTTTTATTCCATTAAGAGCTTACGGTTGGTTATACTGGAACACTTTATGAACACAAAAACAAACCCAGCACAAGTTGTGAAAGGAGGGAAATGAAAGGATCAAATATGACGCATGGAAGAAATACTTTATTGTTTTTGTGTTCATCAAGTATTTGTCTTTCCACACACCTTGTTGGTTTCGTGAAGTTGCATCAGAAAAGCCCCATAAGAATACTGAAGGACTTTGGAACAACTTGAGGGTCAGTAAATGATTGGTTGAACTTTTCTTTAAAATACAACAAAAAGTTCTTTAAACATGTGCAGATCTAAAATGCTGCATGGCGTTAAACTGCTGTAGAACTTCAACTGCAGATTATAAATGAGCCATGAGGCATCAGCAGATGTGAACATGAGTTTATATCTGCAAATGTGGTTGAGCAGCTATAAATGTAATGTGCATGCAGCAGTCTGATCAAGTCACTAATGTAAACAGACCCCAAGTGCACTTAAAGTTTAATTGCACTTTGTGTTTGTGCAGTCTGAGTGGTTATGTTCATAATTACCATACTGACCAAATCCCATCTATTTTTGTATGATAACAATAGTTATTTATTAAATATACAGTACATACAAAAATCGTTGTAGAGGGGATTTGGGTAAGAAAAGTACAGTTACTATGTACTTTGACATATATACATTTACAGTATTCACATATTTATGGGGGTTTGGGGCACTTTTTAGCTGGTTAGTATGTGAAACCAGATTTAATAGCTGAAGACCAGCTTGCTTAGTCTTAGAGATGCTCATCATGGCTACATTTTTTTTTACTGTATTTATCAAAAATACAATGAACCAGTAATATTGTACAATTTAAAATAACGGTTTTCTATTTTAATATATTTTAAGATGTAATTTATTTCTGTGATCTAAAGCTAAATTACTCCAGTCATCAGTGTCACATGATTCATCAGAAATCATTTTAATATGTTTATTTGCTGATCAAGAAACATTTCTTATTATTGTCAATGTTGAAAACAGTTGTGCTGCTTATTATTTTCTGGAAACTATGATGCTTTTTTTCACAGATTCTTTGAGGAATAGAAAGTTTAAAAAACAGCATTTATTTGAAATAGAAATAATTTGTAACATTATACACTTCCTTTACTGCCACTTTTGATGCATGGATTCTTGCTGAATAAAATTATTAATTAATTTTTTTTTTATTTATTTCATCTATTTAAAAAAATCTTACTCATGATTATATTCTGAAGTTCCTAATCTGCATAACATAAGTCTGCATAACATGTGTTTACAGCATTGCAGGCCGTTCCAAATGAGCGATTATATCAAGTCAAGTAAACTTCTATACACTCTGTTTCAACCCAACTTTGGGTCAAATATGGACTAACTCAACCGTTGGGTTAAATTTTTACATTCAATTTTTAACCAAAAAGTTGGGTTAGTCCATATTTGACCCAAAGTTGGGTTGAAACAACCCAGCATTTTTTAGAGTGTAGATACGTGAATGGGGACGATTAGTGTTTTTTGTGTCTGTAAGTACACGCGAGTGCTTTTATGTGTGTTTGGTGGCAAGGCTCTCAGCAAATAGTCCCCTACTGTTCTGAGTGAAAGGGTAATTGACTGTGAATGACTCTGGCTTTAATAAACACCTGCTTGCTCTGTTACCGGAGTTGCATCAGTGCGCCTCTTCTAGGCTCTCCAAGCTGCCATTTACAGAAAAACTCAACTGAAGAGCCTCAGGCTCTCTCCATAGCTCATTAATCAGCGTCCGCATTGGACATAAAGTCATTTACTTTTGACAAGCCCCCAGTGTGTGCTGTGTGATAGTGGGCTTGGCATAACAGCGTTAATTGGTAATTTACTGGAATATCCATACGAGAAAGTGCAGAGGACAGAGGCCACAGCTAAGACCAAATGTCTAAAGTGCTATTATGTTTGAAAGAACTCTAGAATGGTGTCGTTTAAACAGCAAATGTCACATTCGAAGGATACAAACTCACACAACATTAAGTATGTATAGGTTCAGATCTTTCAGACAATTACCATGGTAACCACCAAAACACCATAGTTACTGCAATTTCTGCCTTAAACTCACATCACTGGTTGTTGTGTCAGGCTCTAAGAACATATTTAATAGAACTGCTATTGTCCAAACAATAAAAGTTAATGGGGTGCAAACAACCACACTGGACCCCACAGACTTGTATTGCACGATCAATCAATCAATCAATCAATAGAGACAGACAGACAGATAGACAAACAGACAGACAGACCACCTACAGGTTAAAATGTTGTATTATTTTATTTTATTTAATTTTATTTTGACAGTGGTGGTAATACCAAGTTAACACGTTCTTGCTCAAGTAAAAATAACTGTAGTAACTTTTTTTTTTTAATTAACTAATAATATTTTGCTGAAAATTAAGGTTACCATAGTACATTTGTGGAAAGTTCACATTCATTATGAGTCTTTATCAAAATATTAAACAATCTTGTATGTATGTTTGTGCCATTTTGATGGATGCAAGTGTGCTCGCTTTAATGGAATCACCTTGCTATATAAAGATAGATAGAGCGAGAGAATTTGCCCATCAACACGTTTGTCTTCCAGCTCACTGTCTCACAGCTGGAACTGAGAGAGAGAAAAGAGTGGTAGACAGAAGGAGAGAAGAACAGCAGAGCAGCAGAGAGACAGAAAAAGAGAGTATGTCAACTTTAGAGTTCCGCTAGATTCACCACACTGCCAAACTCAACACCCTCAGGGTGACAGGCGGGAGAGAGAGAGAGAGGGAGAGGAATGGCAATGATGGAGAGACACAGTAAGATGTGGTGCTTATCAACACAAAAGACAACAAAACTGAACAAGCCCGCAATAGCTGTGTCACACTTAGAATAACAATACAGTGTTTCGCAATTTCCCTGTGTGCTTTCATTGCTCGCAGTAAGATTATATTTAAAAAAATATTTCAAGCCAGATTTTTCAATTTCGTTTGTACCGGTACAATATGAATACATTCAGCACCCCCAGGTTTCATTCTTGCATTGTGGAAATGCAGAATATATTTCTGCACATGAATGCAAAGGGCATTTTCTCCTGTGGATGAACAATCACAAATTTATTCGTGGCGCTATTCACAAGAAGATATAATAAACTCTCGCTCTCTTAGTGGCTATGTCCCACTTTGTTTACTTACATTATACTGCATACTAAATGTGCTTACTTGCTTTCATGTAAACACTGTAGTAAAAAAAAAGACCTTTTCTCATCACAACAAGAAGACGTTTGAGGTACATTTTGACATGGATCTCCTTTGAATAAGTGCATGAATACAATTCTCACTCAGCAAATGCTCTCATCTTCTGATTGTGACTCAGCCATCTGGTGACATTGACACTGAGCGCTGATATCACCTAACCTTGATCCCGAGTGGGATGGCGAGAAAAGGGCCGTCACCCCATTCTGGCTGATTTGAAATTCTGAATAAGTAAATTATGAACATTGAGCAAATTAAGCAGCCTGCGCCTTGTCCGCCTGCCAGAGTGTTAGACAATATGCTTGACAAACGAGAGAGCTTCACATCCACGCCCTCCTCTCTTGTCATCTCGCTCTCACTCCCCAGAGAGACGTCATTTAAAGAGCCCTGGAATAAATCAGGCCGATGAAATTTAAGACGTGGCTCTCAAGTGGATTGCTGTGCACAAATCAACTTGCTTTTTTAGGGTTTTACATTCATAAATTAGATTAAACTAAATCAGGGACCATCATGAGCAGGGCTCAACAATAAAGATTTTTTTTTCTGCCAGTAACAAAGCAAAAGCATTGTTCAATACATGGCAGAAAACCAGCTGTTTAAATAGAGCACATGTAGGCTACATAAGCAGGGATGCAGAAATAAAATAAAATAAAATAAATACAATTAGAAATATTAAATAAAAAACATTTTTAAAACATTACAAATAAAATATTAGAAACAATTTAAAAATCTATAGTCAATGTAGAAAAGCAACTTCAATTTGATAGGAAAAATAAATTATTTTTTAATTTGCTAAAGATTACATGGAAACACCTTCCAATAAGGATTCAATTGTTAACATTAGTTAACTATATTAGTTAACACGAACTAAAAATGGACATCTATAGCATTTATTAATCATAGATAGTTTATTTCAACATTTATTACATTTAATAGAATTATTAATTAAACTTAAACTGAGCGACAGATGATGGCAAAGGTTATGTAGAAATAGGACAAACGAGTGTGAACAAAGAAATATTGACCAAATCTAGGTAAGATGTAGTGACAAAACACACACCTGATATGCCTGGCCTGATGTGATGTGTTGGCTGATCACAAACCATCCTTGCATGCTAGAATCACTCACAAACACCTCTTCTCTTTATCAGCCTCTCTCTCTAATTGCTGTAGTTGTTCACTCCTCTCCAAACATCCTGAAATCTTCCTTTCTCTGTCCCGGCACAGCCTGCAGGGGATAGCTGCTTGAATGGGTACTGAGTGGTCAAAACTGAATAAATCCAATTTCTGTGCATAATGGAATTTCCGTCTGGACTCACCCCAAGTCAATCCACTCTCCGGAGACCTCTGCACAAGGTGGAAAAAGCAGAATTAGAAAGCGGGTAGCCACCTCCATTAAATGTAGATTCATTCAATTCAGTTAATTACAGTTTAAGGATTGGAAAACAGGAAATGCCTACTGTAAGTATTCCTCATGATCTCTGGCAAACACGAAAGCATTTACACTTTTTTAATCCTATAAATTTCCTAAGCATGAATTGTATAAATAAATGGTAAATGTTATGAATCAACTACAATACATAACATTTTATGCTTAAGTGGTCATGGACAAAACTTTTTAAGGCAATACTTTTTTTCTCTTTCCAGCAGCTTCATCAGGGTTTCCAGTGACCCCATAACCTGTCTAGTTACATTCACCAACTCAGAGATCCAATTTAGGGATGTGACCTAATCTTGGCAAGGTGTGGGTGATGTTGTCTTGCAGCTGACCTTTCCCTTCATACTAACTGCTGTAACACAGTTTGTAGACAGACTATTAAAACTGAACCTTCTCCTCACTGGTGTCTACATGCAGTTTTGGCGTGACTCGTGGACATCTCTGATAAGTTATTTGTGTTCACAGACTATCATTTGCTTCCAATGCACTATCTAGCACACAATACTGCTAAATGTATCTCAGCAGTACTTAGAAACAAATGACTAGCTCAAAATTTTTGCACAGGTTGAGTATAATTGCTATTCCACAGAATTCCTGTTTGGAGGATTTGAAGTGATTTTGTAAATAAAAGAAATAAACCATTGGAAATAAACTGGCAAAAGAATCGCTATATACTGGTACATGACCCGGTCCATTGCTACCCACAAACACACACACACACACACACACACACACACACACACCACCACCATCTTAAGTTACAGAGACGTCCCACTGGAGTAAATGGGGTTAAATACATGTAAATACATGCTGTTCCAAAACAAGTATGATTTACTTTCATCTGTGAAACACAAAATAATATATAATATATATATTTTAAGGTGTCAGTGATTTATTAATTTTTTTTCACATTGTTGTTTTGGACCCAATTGACTTTCATTATAAAAACTATTCAAAGCATTCCTTAAAATATTTTCTTTTGTGTTCCACAGAAGAAATGTGCAGTCACCAGTGTTTATCTGTATTTTACAAGGACTTAAGTTAGAATTTAAGGGCAAAATTATTAATTTTATAAACATGATTATATGACACTTTTCAAAGCTCAGTGTAAAAAGAAAATGAAATCAGTCTGAATTTTGTCACTTTTAGTGTTTGATGGCTATATAAAAAAAACTGACAATTGTAGTCAATTAAATTGCTATCTATGTCAGTATACAGTAATAAAAATCAGGAATAGGAGAAGGACATTGAACAGATAAAAGAAGTGTAAATAGCCTAAAGCTATGATTCTCAGTGGAGAACTTGCATAGATGAAAAAGTTTAAAGACTTAAATCTGAGAAAAGAGGAAGAAGCCAGGGATGAAAGAGTAGAAAGGATCGGAGAGAGTCGCTACGGGTTTTCTGGGACCATGGCTTCGAAACTGAAGAAGCTGCCAAAAAAAAGGGAAGAGATTGAAGAGATTTATTAGCACATTCTTCTGATGACCTAACCTGGAGCTACAGACAATTGAGTTCATTCAATTTATTTTTTTATTATAATTATATAATAATTCAGAATGTGCCAACTAACAAGAGATGGGCATTGGACCAAAAATGCATAATTCTCTAAAACCACCAGAACAAGCAATAAACATATGAGTGATAATCTTGCAGATACTTATGCACTATCACACGCACATACCCGAAGCTCTCAGTAAACACAGCTTTATCGGTACAAATGAAACTCGCATTCAGACAGCCTGTTATTGTGAGGGCTTTTCAGCAGCCTCTGCAATCACACAACAATGTGGCACTCTCAATAAAAGAGCAAGTGTTTAAAAAATGCACCCTTTTATAGAGAAATATTGGCCTTTTCAAAAAACCGTCAGCAGGAAATATCTTTATGGATAAACAAGACAAACGAGAGCCCGACGTTGGTTACTGGGTTCAGATTTGATTTATAAAATCAAATAATCACTATATAGAAATCCATACATGTGGTTCCTAAATGCATTCATGGTTCATGTCTTACAAGCTGGCTAAATATATGATTTACTCTGTAGAGTTTGTTGTTTTGAAATGTGTAATTTCTTGATACAGTACAATTTCTAGTTATGTACCGCTTCATTGAAACCAGATCGCTATGCCAGAACCGACCAGCAGAACGCAATCCAATTACTGTTTCTATGGTGAAATCAGTTGAGCAAAATAACACAAAGCCAGACAACAAGAGGAAATCATGCAAATTAGGTAATTAAAATACCAAAAAAGAACAAATGAGAAAGAGGAAAAGGTTGCTGACCTAAATACGTTGCTGCAAGAAGACATGAATACTAACTATTATTGTTTTTTTTTTACATTTGCTGCATTGTTGAAAAGGATGCTTAAAAAAAAAATCAAACAACAGATATTATTTCTGAAAATAGTTACATAGAATGAATCAATCAAATCACCCCTTTCTGAGAGTCTGAAGCCAAAAGAGAAAGAATGAATGAAGCCAGAATGACTGAAAGAGCGAAAAAAAGAGCTGAGATGTGGAAAAGAGAAGGACTGCAAATAAATATAATGAATTGGTTGAAACCATGAAATGTTTTGACATGCATAGTTTTTCACATGAAAACACTTTCAAAATGAATGCATTTCAACCTTTTACCAAATGATAAAACTACTAAGCATTAGCGCACACAGCACACCAACTAACCATGATCTTCTACATCTTCAAGTCAGAGGCAGGTGGCATTTATACATGTAATACACTTGCAGCTAATAAAATAGTTAAATTGATATACAGACAAACCCCCAACCCCACCCCTGTAATATTTATACTTTACTTCAATTTTGACTCCATGGGGTCTTTCAAAAAAGAATATAAAAAAACATAAATCAGTCCAGCAAAACATCTTTCTGTGCAAATTTGTTTTTATTGTGGCAAAGTTTTTTTTTTTTTTTTTTTTTAATGCAAAATGAAACATTAAAAAGCCGATTTGCCAAGGGTTGAAGGTTTGTTTTTCATTTCCATTTTTATAGCCAAACACACTCTACATCAGAACTGAAAGAGAAAAGGGCGGTTTTTGCAACTAATGTTATGACAGAAAACTTATGTTTGCTCAAGCTAATATTATGCTTAAAATACTGTAAATGTAAAAACATCAAAGAGTATTGTCACATTCATCAAAGAACCAGTGCTTAGAATTCTGTGTAGGCTGCAGGCAAACTTGAAGTGTGAAAGATCCCAGCATGCATTTAAGAGCATTCGCCTGCAGTTATAGAATATGCATGTGCCATGTGAGAAGCTCATATGAATATGACTCATGTGCAAATATAAGGCAAACACTGTGCTTTTCAAATGTGACCTTGACAAGCTAGCAGGACAAATGGCTCATAGGCTTGAGTGAACAGGTCTCACTATTCCTTATACAAACACACTGCAATAAATTCCTGGAATAGTTGTACATAATACAACAAGATACTGTAGCTGTTGAGAACTGCAGACATGCATCCTCACCTAAAGAGAATGATGGTAGTTGAGGTGCCACTGAGATCTTCCACTGGGCATAAAAGCCTTTAAAGGTATAGTTCACTCTAAAAATGGCATTTCTGTCATCATTTATTCACCCTCATTCCAAATCTGCATGATTTTTGTTTTATCTGTGCAACTGAATGATTCTTCTGAATCAGTCTCTTAATGAACCATCTGATCCAGTTCACAAAATCAGTTGAAATTATTCACTTACAAAATCTGACTCAGTTATCAATGACTCAATATGGTCACTCTTAAATGTCATTCCAAATCAGGATAACTCAACACAAAAATATTTTAATATTTTCAAATGGTTTTTCCAGATGCAAATACAGCTAATGAGGATCGACCAAAAAGAATGTAAAATTATCATTAAAGTGGTCAATAAGAGTCTGTGCACTATATTTGATCTCGTCTGAATGAACAACACATTCTTCAAAATGGGAGAAATATCATGGGAGTCATACAGGTTTGGAATGACGTGAGGGTGAGCAAATGATGACAGAATTGTAATTTTTCATGTAAACTCTCATTGACTGACTGAGTTTTTACAGGAGCATGTGTGACAATACTGAATTGCTGTCAAGTAAAGACAGCTAAGCAGAGGGGGTTTTCAATAGACAGGGCAAGAGATGCTCTGAGCTGGGTAATCGGTTAATCGTCCCAGTCAGTGAGCATATGAGAGTCACACACATTCGCAGTTTGAGCATCCATTCACCGAACTCATTGTGTAGACTATTACCGTTTCTCTCTCGTCCAGTCAAAAGCACTGTGCCAGCCATTCTATACGAACACGGTCTGATTACAGGGCCTTCTGAAAAGACTCACAGGAGGCTCATTTACGGCCTCTTCAGCGAGCTCAGGCAATTTCTCAAAGACACAAGCTACTGCTTCCTCAATCATAGTCACACAGGCACACTGATCACGAAAATACAGAAAGATGGAAAGCAGACTGCTGAAGAAGAGGGAAAATGAGAGTGCGAACCAGAGCGTGGATGAAAAATGATCTAGCACGACTTTTACAGCAAAGCATTTATCTCATGAATCACAAGAAAGGCAAGGCCTCTCTCATTAAGAGCTGCAACTAAGGGCATAGCAACTGAGCACTTAGGGGAACGTATGCCTCCTGCTTTTAGACTTTGAACTTTGTCCTACTACAATTTGGGCAATGATCATATTTTAAGGATTTTCTTTTGCCCAGCAAGTGCATAACAGTGTAAAATAACGGTCTTTAAAGGAATAGTTTACCCAAAAAAAATGATAATTCTGTCAACATTTACTCACCCACTTGTCGTTCCAAATCTGTATGACTTTCTTTCTTCTGTGGAACACAAAAGAACAAACAGTATTTTGAAGAACTATTTTAGTCCATTGGGGGTCCCCACTGACTTTCATTGTATGGAGAAAAACAGTTCGTGACATTCAAAATTTTTTCTTTTGTGCTCCACAGAAGAAAAGAAAGTCATACAGGTTTGGAACAACAATAGGGTAAACTTGTGTCTATCGCTTTAAGACCAAGCTGCATCAGCATCCAATCGATTGAATGAAGGTGAATCTGTAAGCGATCATCATAATTTGGCTAGCGCCCCTTATTAGCTTTTCAACAAATCAAATACAACTATGGCAACTGTCGTCACAATCACCTCTAGTAATATTCTGAGCAGGCGGACAACCCCCTGGTTGTCATTCCGGCATGGCTGCAAGAACTTTAGTTTCATTAGGCATTACACCTTAAACTAAATGTGCTCAGATGCATAGAGAACCGTTTGTCTAAATGGTTCCAGAAAGAACCTTTAACATCTAAAGGTTTCACAAAAGGTTCTTTGTGGCGAAAGAAGGTTCTTCAGATGATGAAAAGGTAGAAAGAGATGGTTCTTTAAAGAACCTTTGACTGAATGGTTCTTTGGGGAACCAAAAATGGTTCTTCTATGGCATCGCTTGAAGAACCTTTTGAAGCACTTTTATTTTTAAGAGTGTACTTGCTTTGAGTATAGGACTTCATGTTTAAATTATGGTTATTTTAAAGCCTATATTTGATGTTAATGTAACACTAAACATGGTTTTGATCCAAGTAATTGAGATTCTTTTCTGTTGTGGTGTGTTTGTTTATGAAGTACTTGAAATGTAACGCTGGCAGCAACATTTAATCACTCAACTGCTGTTAGGATGTTGATGTAAAAAAAAGAAATCCTCACATTATAAGAATACAACCATAAAATGTAAATAAACATTTGGTCACACTTTATTGTAAGGTCCAATTCTCGATATTAACAAACCATTAACTAAGACTTTGCCTCAATAAACTCCTAATTTGCTGCTTATTAATAGTTAGTAAGGTAGTTGTTAAGTTTAGGTATTGGGTAAGATTAGGGATGTAGAATATGGTCATGCAGAATATGTGCTTTATCAGTACTAATAAACAGCCAATATCTTCATAATAGGTAATAAGAAACTAGTTAATAATGAGAACTGGCCCCTATACTAAAGTGTTACTGAACATTTTTCATTCAAATAAATGTTTTTCACTACTTTAAAGGGAAGTATTCTACAACAGTTCTTCATGAAAAGTGCCAGGAACCGACTAATCAATAATGAAATTAGTTGTTGATAATTTTTTACCAGTCAGGTATTGCAGTCCTACTCCCATCCCTCAACTTCTCCATGCAGAAAGTACCACATAGCTGCTGGTTCTGGGAGTCATACAGTAGGTGAATAAGCAGAAGGATCTGATCTGGGAGGGAGGTTCGGAAATGACCTCTGCCACCTTAACGCCTGAATACTTTCTTCCCCCTGTGCAATCTCGACCCAGCTCAACTGGGCACAGATCAATCCATTCAGCAGCGCTGCTGTGGGCCGCAGCGTGCCAAAGGCTGAGACGGGCCGCCAGCCGAAATGCTCTGTGGGATCTAATCAGACCCCGATCTGACATCACACGAGCATCACGCTGCATTCAGTCAGATGGGCATAGAGGTACAGTAGCAAGATGTAAAAAAGGACCAAGATTGAGTTCTTTAAGGAATGAAATAGAACAGTATACTTTTACAGTGATCAGAATAACAGATTTGAAACAAATTACTAAAATCTGGCTTAACTCAGAAATATCAAAGACTAAGAGAAACAATTAGACAAATGGACAAAATTGAAAAAATTTAAATCAAAATCTGAAATGATTATAGATGGAAACTGCTTTTAAGACGATAGATAGATAGATCGATAGTAAGTATTTAATAGTATCTATCCATCCAAAGACAAATCAAAGTATAAAATAAATGTAAAATAATTTACTGTATATTTGATCAAATAAATGTACCCTTGTTGATGTCTTATAATAAATAATAATTAATTAAATAAGTAAATAAAAAGAAATATAGTAATAGACCTAATACCTAGAAAAAAGAACAGAACAGGCATTATTAAGAGATGACTTATGGGGCACAATATGAAAGCAGATGTGCAGAAATCAGTTGAGGGATGTGGCATTTAAAAGATCAGGACAAAAGCGAGAGTTTGGAGGATCCGATCATCCCTTTGGGAGAAGATAAGAAGCGGCCCGAAGGGTGTCTGTTACTGATAAACGCTCAGTGATATCCACACGGACACACGGGGACCATTAGCAAAGCCATGGCCACATTTGTTGGCCCTGCTCCCTTTCTAAACGGCCAAGCTGGCAGAGTATTATATAGCACTTACTGAAACCCGGTGTTCCTTTCAGCTCCCACAAAACGCCTCGTAACCTCAGTGTATCTGAGGGTCGTAGGGGAACGCTTAGGAACATGAATTTGCCGTTATGCTCTCCTTCAGTCAGACTCTGCAGAGTGTTATTGATTTTCAAAATGAAAGGATGTGCCATCATGTTTGCCGTCATATCTTAAACCGAGTCATTTGTAGCTGTCAATTATGCCTGGCAGCACAGGCCAGTGATATCAAGGTTCTGGTGACTGTAATACGAGAAGGATGACGGACAAAACAGCTACATGCTTTCTGAACACCAGCTTGCAAGATTTTTTAATCAAAATAAAAAAGTAACCATCGCTGCTATGACATCTGATTCACGAGGAAACTCAATTAAAGTGTCAGATGAAATTTATTCTGCTCTCTGGCCTCCTTTGTCTTTGTGAGGCTGTACTCATTACCGGTGTGATTTAATTAACCGGCCAGTTAATTGAGGAAAAAACGGCATCGTTCACTCGTAATCTCCTTTCTGCTTTGCAGCTGCAGACAGATATCAGGACAGTCGTGGGTTATGTTGCTTAGTTTTGTGGAAAAATATCAGTATCTACCGACCAAATACTTGGACATTCTGCTGTCTTGAAAACGCAGTAACAAAACTGTCTCTGTGATCTGAAATGGTCTCCTGAGCATGTGATAAAAAGCAGTTAAAATGAAACTGAACTGATTAGCAAGACATTTGCAGCAACAAAAATCCAAAATGCATTCGCGGCAGTGATAAGTCAATCACTAGAGCTGCTAAAATTGCATAAGTTTCAAGATCTTAAAAGAGTTGTCTCTAAGCCACATATCACATATAAAACAGGATATACTGGAGGCCTAAACCTCAACAGTTTTTCAAAGAACACATTGTGCATATACACTACCATTTAAAAGTTTGGGGTCAGTATGATAATACTTTTATTCGGTAAGGACACATTAAGCTAAACCTAATCAAAAGTAACATTTTTAATATTCATTGTTACAAAAATAAAAAAAACTATTTCAAATAAAAGATATTCTTTTGAGTTTTCTACTCATCAAAAAATCCTGAAAAAACAAGTATCATGGTAAGCTGCACAACTGTTTTCAACATTGATCAAATCAGCATTTTAGAATGATTTCCGAAGGACCATGTCACACTGAAAACTGGAGTAATGATGCTGAAAACTCAGCTTTGCCATTACAGGAATAAATGAAATATATAAAATAGAAAATAGAAAATAGTTATTTTAAATTGTAAAATTACTTTTTAAATTATATTCTCTCCACTACTGACAAATCAAAGTATAAAATAAATAATATTAAATATGATTAAGCATAAAATAAAATAAAATTTATTAACATATAAAATAAGTGACGAGGAAGTGACGTGACATGTGGCCAAGTATGGTTTCCCATACTAGGAATTAGTGCTCTGCGTTTAACCCATCCAAAGTGCACACACAACACACAGCAGTGAACACACACACACCGTGAACCCACACCCGGAGCAGTGGGCAGCCATTATGCTGCGGCCCAGGGGAGCAGTTGGGGGTTCGGTGCTTGGCTCAAGCACCTCGCGTGGTATGAAGGTGGGAGAGAGCGCGGTACATTCATTCCCCCCACCTACAATCCCTGCTGGTATGAGACTCAAACCCGCAACCTTTGAGTTACGAGTCCGACTCTCTAAACATTAGGCAACGACTTCCCCCAATGAATACAATTAAATTGTATAATACAATTAAATTAATTAAAGTTAATACATATATACACATACGTCAATGGAGTTCCAATATGCAATACAATTATGCACTACATTTTTACATTTTGTGAAGAAAATAGCACTTGTGCATGCGAAACACATTGCCAGGGTGTTGCTATGTGGTTGAGCACTCGGCCAAGTCAGTTCCTTATAGCCAGGTTTCAAACAATATATTTATGGACTTTGGGCTTGTAAAAACATGGACAGAAACACCAACATGCTAATAAAATGTAAAAAAAAAAATGTGCATGAAAAAAAAATGTCTGTAGCACAAATGTCTGGGACAAGGCACTAAAGTTCAATACTTTAGGATTATGTTAAAATCCCTAACACTAAATATGAAAAATAGTAGCATTAGTGAGCAAAACTAAACTACATTATTGCAGATTGTTCAGGCTAAACCTGTTCTCTTAAAATGTGTAACACTGACAGTTAAACTAGCAGCTTTACTATAAATACACCAGGGGAACAGATAGTGCCTTGCATCACATTATACCGCAGATCACAGATTTACTCATAACATTTCAAACCACTCACCTCATGGTTTGTCATTAAGATCTTCTCGACTGTTAACCGCCTCCTAGCTATCGCCACAAACCCCTCCATCCCTGTCGCAAAAGGTGGACATCTTAAAGTCTAGCCTTGTCTCTCTCCCTGTCATTACTCACAGCTGTCAGGGGCGCTCTGGAATTGGCATTGAGTAATGACAGGTCTAAAGCGAACGACCTGCCACAATATAATTGCTTTTGACGATTATGCATGGCCCTTTTACCTGTAATCACAGCAAAAAAGTTTTACATAAAAAAGTGAAAGGAGAGCGAGAAAAGGGGACAGAAAGAGAGTACAGGAGAAACTGTGATGAAAAAGTCATTGTTTTTGTAAATAAAACGCTCTATGATTACTGCCTGGCCCTGTTTTTACAGCCAGCACTCTTCTATTGTAAAAATGTAATAAATAACATAATTTGCTCGACTGCTTTTTGTCAATTTCTCTTTCTGATGGCCCGCTTCACACTTGGCCTCTAGGGGGCAATACATCTACCTTCTCGTGGATCTTTCGCATCTTTTGTCGCATGCACAGAATGAGACAAAGAAGACATGCAGAATGAGAGTATTATGTGCATTTTTAAACACAGAAACTTCATGGTGTGAAGATCCAATGATATTTTCAGTAGGGGTCCCAGTATGGGGTCTGTGAAGTGTTGGTGGAAACAGCACTGATGTTTTTTTCACCCGTGGAGTTGGGCTGCAGATAAACCCTGTGGCTGATAAAATCAAGCTTTGTACCGCAGTATTCTTTCAATGTTAAACGGAGGTTGGTGCTCTAATGGCATCACGCTGAGCTGTACTCGATGGGTCTATGATGCCGTCACGACCTTACAACCGCTCTCAAGTGTCATTGTTCTCTTGCATGCTTTCCCTCCGTTATGCCTGTGAAGGTCTTTAAGCAATTCAGCGGTTCTGGCGAGACGATAATTGGTGTAGGTCTCCATCTGTCCTACCTGTGCTGTGAGAGAAGTGCCCACACAATGACACACACTCACAAACACAGAAACACTATTTTTTCCTCTCGTTCTCTGCCACATCCATACACACTCTTCTCTCTATGCCACATTTATCCTTCCAAAAACACACACACACGCACTTGCTTTAGGTGTTTTGGCTCATTAACTCAGAGCTGCTGCGGCTGAAGGCCGCACATGCTCACAGCAGGTTCCATCCACCGGAGAGAAAGAGAGAGAAAAGTGTTGGCATACAATTGCCAATGCAGTTCACACTTCTCATTCCATCTGCTTAGGTCAGAATCACACAAAGAATTAAACACACAGCCAGATATATGTCATGGCTACACTGTTTAAAATTTAAGATGAGCCTATGGAATAGATTGGGATACAGTCCTGGTGACAAAGCCAACCTAAGGTGGTAACTGGTCTCCCAGCCTGGCCGTGCTGGTCTATTTTGATGTTTCATTGGGGTTTAGGGCAACTGTCAAGCTAAGGGACCAGCTAGACTACCTCACACGTACCTCAAACCACCATTAAACTATTGTATCAAAACAGACTATCCTAACCATCTCAGATAGGCTGGGAAATTCATAATAATGTTAGACTGAGGTAACCTATTTAAGGGGATAGTTTACCCAAAAATGAAAATTTGCTGTTAATTCACTCACCCTCAGGCCATGCAAGATTTAGGTGTTTTTTTTCTTTGATAAAACAGTAAAGAAAATATTTAGCTGAAAGCCTGGTACTTGGTGATTCAGGTGTAGCTAATCACCTTATCAATGGCACACAAAGCCATTTGACTTTCAACTGTGATCAGCTGTGGTCATTTTGATTAGCTCAGCATGAAAAGAGCTTTCCTGGAGCATTTCAGGCCTTGGTAGTGCAACGAAAGCAAACAATAATCTATGTGTGGCAAGGCACTGTCAAAAGATCTCTGGGATAAAGTTGTGGACAGGCACAAGTCAGGAGATGGATACAAAAAAATTCAAAGGTTTTATCAATGCCTAGAAACACAGAGAAGTCTATTATTAAGAAGTGAAAGGTATTTGGTACAACACAGACACTCCCTGGATAAGGGAAACTGGATGAAAGAGCAGAGGAAACTGGTCAGAGAGGCGATCAAGAGACCTACAGGAACTCTGAAGCAGTTGCAGGAATTTATGACAAAGAGTGGTCACTGTGTGCATGTGACAACAATATCACAAATTCTCCACAAATGTGGCTTGTACGGAAGAAAAAAGCCACTCTTCAAGAAAGGCCACATGCAGTCATGACTGAGCTTTGCCAAAACGCACTTTGAAGATCCTGAGGCAGATGAGACTAAAATGGAATTATTTGGCCTCAACACCAAACAATATGACTGGTGGAAATCCAATACAGCTCATCATCCAAATAACAGCATTCCTACAGTAAAGCATGGAGCTGGTGATATCCTGTTATGGGGTGTTTCTCTGCAGCAGGGACTGGATGGGGCAAAATACTGTACCATCAAATTCTTGAGGAAAATCTGATGCCCTCTGCCAGAAAGTTGTCAATGAGAAGAAGGTTTACCTTCCAACTTTACAATGACCTAAAGCACACAGCAAAACTGACCACACAGTGGTTGGAGGAGAAAAAGGTGAATGTCCTTGCATGTCAGTCAGATCCCAGGCTTGAACATCACTGAAAATCTGTGGAATGACTTGAAGACTGCAGTCCACAAATGGTCACCATCAAATTTAACTGAACTTGAGCAGTTCTGCAAAGAAGATTGGGCAAAATATTGCAAAGTCTAGATGTGCAAAGTTAGTAGAGACAAATCCCAACAGACTAAAGGCTGTAATTAATGCAAAAGGGGGTTTAACAAAATACTGACACAAGGGGGTGATCCTTTTTCCAAATTCAGTGATTGTTTTTTTTTTTTTTTTTTTTCTGACATGTTGGTGTTATAATCTTTCACTTTGGCTGCACTTACACTGGCACAAAAAAATCAGATTTTTTGCTCACATATCTGACACCGATCATTATTTGTTGCACATGTGTAAACACAAAAATCCGCACGAGATCTGATTTGAGATCAGTCACTTCCAAATGTGGTTTTAAATCATGTCTGATATTTGGACAACCGATCTACGTTTAAACATACATATCCAATTCCCTGCAGAACTCCCATTGTGTGAAATATTTTGAAGTGAAATATTCACAGCTTAAATAAACAACTGTTAAATTTCAGGACCTAAAAATGCAAGCCCTGGAAATACAAGGCATTAAAATGCAAGCACTGTTAATTCAATGCATTATTATTTCAGTTAGTGCAATTCAACATGCATTTTTGTTTCAAAGACATTTGTCATTGATTTTCTTCCATATTTTCAACCCATGCCTGCCCGTGAATTTTATAAATATAACAGCTAAAAGCTACATTACCTTTCTTAGCAATGAGGTGATAACTTCGCAGTTTTTGTAATTAAACCAACTAGCTTCACATGTTCGCAAGCTTCACACTCGCTTGCGCATTCATTCATTCTGTCTCTCTCTCTCGTTAATTCATTCGAATAGATTTCAATAAATATAATCTTGGCGCTACTTTATTTCACTAAATAATTCTACCTCTAACTAGCTGTAGATAAATTAGCCTAACAAATGAAATTTAGCGTTATTTTACATTATTTTACATTATTTATCCGTTCAGTCAGATTTTGTGCTACAAAACATCCCTGACAGCCATTGTCCATGCTGGCTAACAATAATGGCCACTTGACGTGAATTATATAAATAATTTTAATAGCACGGCCATTCAAAACCTGAGGGTCTACCATGTGTATAGTAAAGCAATCACTGCAGGCAATCCTTTTGGGGTGGGAATTAATTTAAAGTGAATGTAAACAGGCGGGCCAAAAAAAAATCGGATATGGTCAAAAGATCGGATCTATGCATTAAGACTTGCAGTGTAAATGCAGCCTTTGTTGTTATAAGTTGTAAAGTTGTTTTCAGAGTAAATGTCTGGATAAAACAAAAACTGTGTCCGTCTTTATTTCAAGATGCAAAACTACAAAATGCCATTATTTTAAAGGGGGGTAATTCTTTTCTATACCCACTGTAAAACACAATAAAAATTGTTCTGGATACCATTAGTTAAAATAAATAAAATAAAATATTGTTATGAAATATTCCTGACTAAAATAAATGTATAAAAATATACAAATAAAACAATAAAAATGGTTCTGTATAGTATCAAATTAGAAAAATAAAATAAAATATTTTTATGAACATATCAAATTACTAAAATAAAAAAAGTATTGTTTTAAGCATCGAATTAATAAAATAAAATGAAATGGATAGTTATAAGAATATCAAATTACTAAAATAAAATACAGTAAAATGTTCTAAGCTTATCAAATTAGTAAAACAAAACAAAACCACTTAAAACACTCTCCCAAGTGCCCCAAACCCCCATATCCCTTAGCACAGACCAACCTAATTTTGGTCAGGCTTCAAAATGAGTTAATTGGGAAAGCATTTTTTTTGGCAGGGAGGTGATTTGTCAAGCCTGAACTACAGTATCTGTCTGTCACTCTATCTGTCGGACAGCGTTAAGCTGTGCTGATTTTTTTTACTGTAAGACTGTCCTGTAGCCCTTCTGTCCCTTTTTCAGTTTTGTCCCTTAAACCAGTGTTTCGAAGATTTGCCCCCTTCTATTATGATCACTGTGTGTCAGGCAAACCATGTGTCCAGCAACTGCCAGGCTTCTGCTGGAGTAAGCATGAACGTAACAACCAAAGAGGACGGATCATTCCTGCCACCGTTCCGAAAACAGCTCACATCCGACCCCCCCCAGCCTTTATTATCCACTCCCATCTCCAAGCAGATCTGAGATCAGCTGAAAGGTTGGCGGCCATGATCTTTGGAGATCTCTCTCCAGCTCAGTGGACATGTCAGAGCTCCAGCAGGGTATAATGAGGGGCTGCTCACTTCTGCAGTGAGTTGGACGAGACGTAAGTTTCACACCCACTCCTTCACACATGCTTCTGCCTAATACTGTGTGTGCGCAGCCCTCATGAGCTTCCAAAGTCCATCTATAACAAGCATTCCTGTCTAGAGGCTGCTATATAATATATGTCCAGCACTACTACAGCTGATAAAAACTTCAGTGTCAAACAAAAAAAAGTCACAGTCCTCACCAAGCCAGAGATGCTGGTCAAACTGGTTAACGTGCTCACTAGCTTTGCCAAGATGGACGACTAGAGCAACCAGTTTGATCAAGCTGCTCTATGAGACTGTCTACAAGGTACATGCTTCATCTGAAGGTATTCCTTCTAATCAACCACCGAAACCATCTTGAAACCACTACTAAACAGTTTCAAAAAGCTAAAAATCCTTTGAAACTAAGCCATCAAAAGTAGATAAAAAAAAAAAAACACAACACATCATTAAAAAAAACAGAACACAACACAAAATCAAACAGAAAACAACAAAGATACTGACCTGGAGCAAAGCAAAGCAAAATAACAAAAAAAACATGTTAAATCATCTTCCACCAAATCCCCATAAAACTATCAATACAGACCAGCTTAACCAACTTAGCCAGGCCATGAGACCAGTAGCTGTTTTTTGCAGGAAGGCGATTGGTTGAGAGTTAAATCTTCAAATCTAATGTACTTTGATCTATCAAATCTTGATTTAATGTTAAATTGAGTCCAATCAAAAGGTACATGATATTCTCTCCACTCCTGACAATATGAAATTCATTCATGCATTTGTTGTCATCCCAAAGAGCTTTACCAAACAATTACAAAGCATTCAGAATGCAGCTGCAAGAATGCTGACTCACACTAAACTGAGGAATCACATCCTGCAGTTAAATCCCCTCCCTGTGTACCTGCGTCTGACCTAACTGATTTCATTGTCCTCTTATTTTGAAAAGTCTCCATGGTGTTCCAACTGCAACTTGCTGGGCACTTAATTTTCAAAGCACACTTGTTTACTTGTGTTTTTCATATTTATGTAAAATGATAAAGACTTAGCTTACTTACTAATCTACCATAGGGAGAGCTGCTTACAGTATATAGAATGGCAAACAACATAACACATACTTTAGCATGACCATTAGCATAAACGTTACCCCCCCAGACAGACAGACAGACAGACAGGTATATTATTGATATATACTATTTGCTTTAAAAAAACATTTCTCATTTGAAAGAATCATTTATTTGCAAACTGCACACTGGTGACACAGTGGTTCTCATACAGTCCACTTCAATGCTGATGAATTCATTATTAAACTAAGATTGTGTACACTTTCACTCTCAATCGGAATAAAGCGCCGCAAACATTACCATAAATTTACATGCACGCTAATGCGCAGCTGTAGGATAACAGCAACTGTTTACTTGTTCTGCATTAAGGAGAAAAAAGAATTAGGAGGAAAAAGGAAGAAGCTTTGAAGGTTTTTGCCGTAAAAAGACGAAGGTCACAGAAGCAAATTTGTAAACAGGGCTTTCTGTTTTTAAGTGTATGCGGCACAAAAGAAAGAACCCATTGATTTTACACCACTGTGCCTTTTGTATTTGCTTTTATTTTATGTTTCTCATTGGCCTGAGGTATTTGTTGTAACAAAATCTGTGGGGGAGCTCTCCAGAGTGTGCACCGGCTTCATTCCTGTGGAGTTTTACAGTTTAATTACTTACAGTCTGTGGTGGGAAGACTGAAAGAATTCATGGCAGTTTAGTCAGCCTTTCTTTCCCATGTCCTCAACCCTGCAATCAAACTCGCCTGGCTCATACCACATACCTTCAGCAACACAACATCCACCACATACAGTACACACAGAAAGGGCAAAGCATAGTCATTGTTGCTGTTGAATAATAGGTAACCAAGGCATTAGCTTTTAGCTGCCTTTTTCTTTTCTGCAGGCACTATTAATGACAGCTCTGCTATTATATGAATAGTTGTGAGTTGCGAATTTCTGATTCTGTTTTTGTTTTCTCTCATCCATTCATTCTTTCATCTTCCTGTAACTCTGCAGAGATTTTATCTGTCGACTGTGACTAAGCAATTCGGCTGCACATTGTAGGAGCTCCCTGCCCCACTTACATGGAGAATATGGTCTGTGTTTAATAGATTTGTGAGGTTATAAATCCTGGAGAGAAAATCTAAATGTTCAGCTGCAGACTGGAGTGTTCTGTGTGGGAATCAATGACTTGTGGAAAATGAAACTTTGAAGAAAACATTCAGGCTTCGAGGTTCATTTATGGCTAAAGGAGAATGACATTTCTTTTTTTTATGCCGTTTGATTTGTTCATTCACTTAATTTAGGGAGAAGCGAGGTGCCCACCTGCTTGAGCGTTCAGAGAGCTGCTGACTGAAATATCGGAACAGGACCAGGAAACTGTCAGGATTCATTTCTAGATGCTCTTCAACATAGTAGGGGAGCTATGTAACCTTTTCCTTGAGATTCCATGGCAATTCCCACAATAATGTAATCATCATTTAATTGTGTCACAGCACCCCATGGTAGCAAACTCAACTGCTAGCCAGAGCTGTGCACTATTCAGAATTTGAATTGAGGTTGCAAACAGGATGCAGCATTTAATTTTGAATTTGAATGTAAAAAAGTAACATTTGTAAAGGTTTGAAAAAAAGATTACAAAGCCTTAAAGTTTAAAGGGTGAGGGTAAACACGTCAAAGGGTAAAGACGTAAAATTAAAATGATTTGACGTTTGAAGGTGTATGTGCCTTCTAATTTTATTTCTTTATGTTCAGTTTTACTACTTTACGTTCAAATTGCAATTCTGGATCCTGGTTGCCACCTCAATTCAAATTCAGTCATTGTCATTGATTACTTTATCATTGATTATATATTTAATAATTGTCATTAAAATTCCAATTTAAATTTTCCTGTGGGAAATGGCCAATCCAATTTGAATGCCGACTCATGAATTGAAAGGAATCCAATTCTTCAACTTTGAATTTTGCTCAACCCTGCTGCTAATAAGAACACACATACAAATATGTGTGCACAGCTGATTATCCAAAGTACCACCACTTGGCCGAACTAACTAATTAACAGATTCGGCTATTTCAACTATATTCATTGCTAACCAGTGCATAAAATCAATCAGTCAGGCAATCTTCTTATTTTTGTGCAATATTTACAGTAGAATGGTGACTGTCAGAAACGGTTTCAAATAAATGCACAAAACACTTTTTTGCGTTTATTAAAAAAATACAAATTTTAACAATGCCTGACCTTTGGTGCTCAAATTCACAACATGAATTTTCACACTTCTCAATTAAACAACACAATCTGATACTGTGACTTCAGGCTGTGAGCGCATATAAGATACCTTTTGATTAGGCTCCTCGATTTTCAGTGCAAGGTGTGTGAGCCCAACACATTGCTAATGTGTGAAAACCAATGGAACATTGAGCTGGTAATTAACAAATGTAATATTCGAAAATTGATAATATAAACCCAGTGCAATCATTCAGGTGCAGTTATGATGTCCAGTTGAACTCTAGGACTCAAACTCTGAACCCGACAGACAGACTAAGTGTGTGCGCGTGCTCGTTTGGCTGAAAACTATAGTTTTGGGTCATCACAAAGCCAGTATGGCTGGCAATGAATGAATTGCTTTCTCTCTGACACATGAAACATAACAACTTGGTGAAATTGGCAAGGTTTGTTACCCCAGTGCTAAATGTGAACATGTTTTTGACACCTACACACAACTTCCCAATTCTTGTGTAGACAATACCGTATGTGGTGGATTTCTGAAATTATATGTTTACTCTGTGATTAGTTGATCTATTTCCATCAGTTTCTTGATTCTCTAAGATGGTTTGCTAAGATGATAGATGGCCATTATCACATCAGAAGGGTAATCAGCCAATCATAGTGATGAAGAGAAAACAATAGACAGGAATTGGGATCTTGATGGATTAATGAGCCAATCAAATCCAACAGACAGCGTTACTTCAGAAAAACTGTTGGTTTATTCGGTATTTGATATTCATGATATCTGTTTTCTTTTAGCGTTTTACTTCAGAATCGGAAATTCAGAGAAAATGCCCCTGCTATAATGTTCCTAAACAGCAAATACTCACAAATAACACATTCCCCAGGGTCGGCCCATTCTGTGAGCACAACATCTTTTGCACAGCACTGCCTGACAATGATCAATGCATCTGCTCTATTATGATGGATTAATGCTGTGGTTATTATGTGTACACACGCACGTGAGAGTCTAGCAGCCAGAGAGGAAGGTAGATAAACAGCGAGATGAAGAAAAAATGAGAGACAGACATGGAAAGAAGGAGGACACCAATTCAGAAGAAAGACAACAGCCAATCAAATGCAGGCAGAAACCAGCAAGATGCTCCTTCAATTTAACTTGCATTAATAATGCATCAAGTACTTCTGAGCTCAGCATGTCTTTGTCTCAATAGAGCTCTCTCTGTTCACACACACACACACACACACACACACACACACATCCACTCGACAAGTCATCAGTTCGGTTCTCTTCCACACATTGGTTCTTATATTTATTCTATTCCTGAGAAAAACAACTACACTACGAGTATGTGTTACTGTCCCCCGTTGGAGAACATGTCAGTGTCAACGCACCTCATGCCAACACCTTTCTGCTTCCTTACGGCTTATTGTACACTAGCGAGCTGTGGGGGATTTTTTTTATGTTCATATATGATCATATATATAATAGGCACACCAGCAGCTCTCTCTCTCTCCTCCGGTCTCCCCCCCCCCCCCCTCTCTCTCTCTCTCCCTAAGGGGTGTGCAGTTGTTAGGATAATTGCATTTCTACTGGGGTCAAGCAAACAGGCATAACAACCCTAAATTAATGATAGTTGATACATAATGATATGGTAATGAATAATAAGAAAAAAAGTATTTGAGAAGAATTCAGCCTATTATATGATTTTAAAGGGCCCTGAGCACTAAGACTGGATAATGGCTCAAAATAATAAAATATCATATAATTATAATATTTATTTTTCATAAGAACCCCTTTCAAAACATTAACAAATGTTTTGACCGGTAGAGTGTGGGTGTGTGTGTGTATATATATATATAATATATATATATTATATATATATATATATAATATAAATATATACATGTAAATACATGTAAATGATTTAAGTAATGAGAATATGAGTAAATGAACTCACTCTTTGAGCTCACACGGCTTACTGAATCATGCATTGATGCTGTATGATACTCCATTCTTTGTTCCAAATAGTTAGTCACACAATCTCTTTTTCATTTGGGCAAAATAAAAGCGCGAGCATGGTGCGGCACTCTAGGCTAACCCGGTGCAATTCCGTGTTACAGGATCATGGAGGAGTAATAGAGTTTAAAAGGCTAAATAAAAAAGCAGACACTGAATCCGTGTAGCAGCGGTAACTGAATTCCAATTCTCTTCAGAAGTCCTTCTCATCTTTCTTTCAGGATTGGGCGTCACGCTCACACGGCTCAGGAAAGGGGAACATTTTTAATGACTGTGGTGAGGTTTATCAGGCATGTAAGTGTACTCAGAGCCAGAGAGCTTGTGCACGTGTTATGTGTGCGAAGGAAGGTTCGGGTTTGTGTTTGAGTGTGTGTTCTGATGCATGACACTGAACTGTGTGCATGATGCCTACTGGGACCACAAGGACCCCCATTTGCTCATTAGCAACTCCGACACTAATAGAGGCCCTGAACGACCACACATCCACATACACTTTTCGGTCCTTTTCCCTTGTTGCACGCACACACTTTTTGCACATTGTTTACCACGAGTGCATTTCCAGCGCGCCCTCCCTCGCACCAGCTCCTGCGGTCAGCACAGTGAGGACAGGAAACATCATTATTCCCTAAACTCAAAATGTCACAGCGGAGTCCGTCACATGTGGATTAATTGCATCTAGAATATGCATGTGTTTACAGTGCATGGCTTTGCCTCTCATAATGAGAAACTCACATTTCACATCCTGGCTCAATGATACTGCCATTAATTAGCGGAAATAGAAAAACACAAATTGCTAAGTTTAGAATGTGCTGTTGTTTGCTGTGTTTCAGTAATGTGCGAACAAAACGCTTAAAGAGACATTAAAGACATTAAAGACATTAAAGAGCTTTCGGGGTCATCTATGAGACGCATAACATGGAAGTAAATGTGTTTATTTTATGTAATCGCTGTATGCAATCAAAGCTATATACAATATACAAGCTGAACACCATAAAACATGCATATTCTTACATTGTGTCACTATAAATTCTAATCCCCTTTAGATTTGCTCATAAAGTCTGTCAAATCATGTTTAAACCTTAGTTGCAGTTTAACAGCTGCAGTATTACCCTGCGAATGAGGCGGGCAGACTAATAGTATCTGAAAACGAGATAGAAAAGAAGCTTGATAGAGTGGATGTGTTGAAAAGAGTTCGATATAGTATCATACTGAGCAATGGTCCAGCCGGGAATATGAGGTGAATAATTCTCTCCAAATGGCAGCAGAGGTTGACACAGATGTGTGAAGCAGGCAGGGAGCCAGCGAAAAAAAGGTGAAAAACAGACCTAAATGTCACTCATTTCCTGGCACTTTTAAAGTCCCATATGCACACTGTACAAGATGGACCATCGGTGGTAGGAAATAATCAGCTGGCTCTGATGCGGAAAATCTGTTTTATGCCCCTGACTGAAATAACTGTGAGTCAGGACATGCAGGATTCTGGTCCAGACCTCTTATCTGGCGTCTTTATGCTAGGTAAAACACAAATATTTTGTGTTTAATATTATTTTCTTATACATAATATTTTCTTGCCGAAAGTGAGCCACAACAGATGATAAGGTAAATTGCAGAGAATATGGATCAGGTTGTGAGAAATTTGAAAACATTTGTATTTCAGTAGTGTGGACAAATTTGATCTCTGATTAAAACTTATTAAAATGGTTCTCAACTGTTAAATTCTTGATTCTGATTGGTTGACAAACAAATGACTATGAAGCAGTTCAAGGCCCGCTACAGACTAAAAATAAAAAGTAACTGAGAGATGAAGTTTAAAATAAGAAATGAAGTCTGGAATTAATGTCGTAATAAGTTCACAATGGGAAAAATTAATCCACATTCTGAGATACAAATTATAATAGAAATATAAAGCCTCATTGTGAGAAATAAAGTCACACTATGATATATAAAGACATATTGTGAACACATTATTTCACATGGTAAAATATAAAGTCATATTGTTAGATACAAAGTCACATTTTGAGATGTAAATTCATATTGTGAGATAAATTCACACAGTGAGATATAAAGCCATATTGTCAAAGATAAATTATTTACATTCTAATGATAAAGACTTCCAAGGCCATATTACAGCTTGATATCTATTTGCCACCTTTAAAGTGTCATACAGTTTATGCAATCAGAAAAGGACCAACAAATTGCATGACAAACAATTTCAGTTTTTCTTTAAAAAAAGAAAGCACAGCAATTTCAGCAGCTGGGCAAAAGTCAGGACGATAACACTGTAATTATATGCAATAATGTGTGGTGTATGAGACCTGGGACGGACACCGGTAATTACTCACATACTGTACACACACACAGGTTTCTATGTTTTATGGGGTTTTCCCATAGACATAATGGTTTTTATACTGTACAAACTGTATTTTCTATCCCCTTACCCTAGCACTACCCCTAAACCTTTCTGCTATTTTAGATTTTTATTAGTATGATTTATAAGCTCATGGGGACCAAAAAATGTCCCCACAAGGACTTTTAGTCCCCCCAAGTGTTACTCTAAAAACTACAGCCATTTAAGAAGGCATTTCTAAAAAAACAAGAGTGATTTAAAGGGAAGTGAAAGTGACGTGTAGCCAAGTATGGTGTCCCATACTCAGAATTTGTGCTCTGCATTTATCCTATCCAAGTGCACACACACAGCTAAAATCTGAAAATCTGAAAAACACCCTGACACAATGTACTAATGTGACAACCATAGTATATGCTGAATAACTAAATTCTGGACTTCTAAATTATTGAAAATGAATGCACACCCAAGGTGTAATGGCCACTTTAAAAAAAAAAACATTTAATTTGCTGAAAGTGGTTTATGCTGATGCCTTGGTCTGGAGGGGATGCCTCCTTTGGCCCTATTCATTTATTTACCGAGCTTTCAGTGCCCATTATCACAGGTGCATGCTGGGCTATGTTGCTCATGGGCGTGTAGAGACCAAGCACTGCCAAAAAATGCTCAACTTCCCCATTAGCCTTCCTAATCCACGGCACCACTGCTGTACATTGCAGAAAATGCTTCGCAGTGTGTGTGCAAAAGTTCACAAATGATTTTGAGTAAATGGGAAAAAGAGAGCAAGAAATGCACATGCAATTAACCTCTTAGCACAATTACAGACAAATTGAGCTACTATTAAGCAAAGGGATTTGGAGGTGTGCACATACAGGATTAAGTCTTTGTTCATAAAATATCTTTCTTTCCTTGTCGCTCTCGCTCTAATTCTCTCACAGATACCATGAAGAACCGTCTAGACCCCTCTAGCAGTTCCATACGTAATGAACAGTGATTAAAAGCAGTTGATTTTGCTATGCAGTGCACATGGGTGGGATGTAAGCCTAGTGAAAAAGTGACAGTGTCTCTCTTTGTGTGTGTGTGTGTGTGTTGAAAGATGGTTCTTACATTCATAGCATACTAAGTCGAGTGTGTATGTATCCTAGCATGCCCAGTGCAGTCAGCTGAGTTTTGGTTAATTAAGACAATGTACGGCAGCTTCAGTGTTGCCTGGTGAAAATGTGTCTCCAATTAGAACAGCTGACATACCAGCTGCAGCAGATAATGGATGCACACACACACACACACACACACACAAACATTTCAAACTTAAATTATGCAGGAACAGAAGAATCATGTCCATTCAACCATTCTTTCAAAAATTCTGACCTACAATATATTTTACCTACCACAACAGCAACAACAATAATAATAATAATAATTGGTATTATAATTATTATTATTGTAGGTAAAATATAATGGATTCACTTTGGGTTCTAGGTGTGCATAAACATAAATTAATATAATAATAATTAATAATAATAATATAATTATTATTATTATTATTATGTGTCCACAAATATAAAAACAGCTTAGTTTATATAATGATGTTGTTAATATTATTGTCTATGATAACAAAGTTGCATGACTCTTGTGAGTAAAAAAAAAAAAAAAGTACAGCAAAGTGTGTTGCTAGCAATGCCAAGGTTCGATTTCCAGGGAATGCAACTGATAAAACATATACTTTGAAAACTCTGGGTAAAAACCTCTGCCAAATGTATAAATGGCATTTATATTGTAAGTGTATTCCTGTAAACATGCTTTTTGCTTGTTTTGAGGGACACATTTTCTATTTAACTCTGAACATTCCTTTAAAGAGAGCGTCAAAGCCACCATACATACTACAACTCAAAACATCAATGTGACCTGAAAGCACCCAAAGACCTCACTCATTTTGCATGCACTTTCAGTCATAATCTTACTGAATGATATACATCAATATTTGAAGAATCGTCTACTTTATTCTATAGCCGAGTTGTTATTTATTCAATTCACAGATTTGGAGACGTTGTGCTTTTGGTGAATGTCAAATACTAATTGAAACTATTTAGCAAGCTGGTGGTCATTAGAGAGAGAGAAAGACTGATGGCCGAAAATAGAAAAAGGGGTGGGGTGTTACATATCCGTCCATTCTGAGATAGAGGACGCTGTCAGGCAGCACAGCACAGAGAAATTAGACCTCGGTGTGTTGTTGTTTGGGATGCTGTATTCTTAGCCTCACATGACACACCCACAGACCACCCACAAACAGACTGATGCATAGTGTGTACGAAAACCGCAAGAGTTGGCTGAAATCGCCAGGTTTAATCTGACTGGCTGGCTTCACACAACTTAAAACAAAAAACAAACAAACTGTGATGGTTGCTTTACATGTCAATCAGTTCTCTCACTATATAAATAGGTGGGGCTTGGCCACAATAAGCTGAACCGATGACCGAAAAGTAAAACGCTTGGCTACTGGCAATGCAGATTTTGACCTATACGAGATGCGCTGTGCATCCTTACCCCACGAACGCATTAATAATTCAACCCAGCATTATCTTTCTCATTAAAAAGAAAGTCTCACTAATACTCTATGTAAATATGAGTGAAAAAAATCTGTGATGAGAGCGAATTTGGAAGTCACACCGTGGAGTCACATTATTTATGATTCCAGTGGAGCGGAGCAGCAGAGCAGACCTGTCCGCCCTGATTCCTTCACCTGCTGAGACGCAGACATGATGCAGTCTCATATTTCTGAATCTGGCAGCATCAGCAGGTCCCCAAGGGCCCACAGGGGGCCCCGAACAGACTCACTCTGCGCCTAAATATAACACGCAGCTCTGCTTGATTAGCGATATGTCTTTCTGACACATATTTACGTTCATCTGCCACATGCCAGCGAGGGGGCATGCCCATTGTGAGGAAAAGATTGTAAAAAATTAACTTCAAAAATGGAAATTATCGATCACTGCTTCTTTTATTACCTCAGACAACCTCTGTGGAGGAGCTCAAGCAATTACAATAAATTATAACGGACTGTGAGAGTGCCTGTCATCTTAGTTCACTGCTTGACTGCGACATACACACATACTCATCTTTACTTTATCTCTCCTCACCCAAACAAGGACACAGCCAGCCTGCGCTGCCCTAAGGCAAGCTGCTTTGTAAAATAACTAAGGTCACAGAGTGTATTAAAGACCTTTTTCGTTCATTTTCAGTGATGTGGGAAATGGGTTTTGAGACTGTTTCTACAATTCAAATAATAATAAGAAAGTCCCAAGGGTCGTTTTTCTCTACCTCCTCCTGTCTTTGACGGTTAGAACGGCTTGTTGAACAGCACAGTGTAAGCTAAAATAATGAGGGATAAGTTCAAGTGCACTTAGTACTGTCTTTTTCTTTTTCATTTAGACTTTTTGTGTTCAGAGTTTTCATGGTCCCATTGGACCCTCTAGGTAAATGTTAGAACTACATCAAGTTTTAAATTTTTTTTACTCCAATGACGGCTATTTAAAAATAGCCATGTACACTGTAAAAAATTATTTTTCGTAGTTGTAAATGAGGATTAAACAAGACTACTGTCTGGGCATTTTACAATAAAATACTATTTCAGTCTTTCTAGCTCTCAACATTTCATGTTCCCTTCAATATGCTAGTTGTGTTACGATTTCCATTTTCGTTAAACAAATTAATTTATGTCGAAATGGGTACTATTACGTAGTGCTGGTTGGAAAAATTGCTTCTTACATTTTTTTTCAGTGTTTAGTACCCAGCCTGTATATCAGGCTGGTCTGAGTAATCAACTTTAATTTACATGGACAGAAAAACATCAAAATATTTCCGAAAAATATTGTAGATTTATTGAGATATAATAATATATATATATTATATAATATATAGATCTATATATATATATATAATAGTATTCAATCCGTATACACGTATTTAATATTCATCTCATATATATATAATATAATCATAATCTATCCGTGATCGGTATATACTATACATATTATTATTATATGATACGCATAATCCAAAACGATGTTCAATAGCATTACTATCAATCTTTCCTTAAATAGCACAACACTGTTCCAAATGTCCATGGGGCCAGTAAATGGCAAAAAAAAAAGAAATGACACTTTTCTTCAAGCAAAATGGCAATTACAGTGCTAAACCTTAGATTAAGGGACAGTTAATACTGTTTGACCCAAAAGATATCTAGTGTCCATAAGACGTTCTTTTGTAGCCTTTTGTGACAATGTCTCAGTCATTTTTAATTTAGTAATTTTTGTTAAGGAGCAAAAACATCTAAATGTTTTGGGTTATGGAGTAACGGACAGTAACCAATCAACTGATCCTGTTAATCCACCCCAACTGCAACCGCCCCATTGAGGGCGCACAATATGAAGTGGCGTCTTTGCCCTTCATCACCTCAGTTGTTTTTTGCTAGGTGCACACATCGATGCAGTTGTGCGGTTTTTTCTGTATTTAAGAGGCGCGTTAGTAGAGGCTGCATCCACAGCCCTACCTCTGCTTATTTACACACACCAGGACGCACAGTCAGCACCAAATATGCCAAGATCTAAAATGACAGAGGGATTGCCCATGTAAAATAATTATTAGTTGTAGGCTATAAATCTATGCCCTACATTCTAATGGATAGTCATTGCATCGTACCAATTTGAGCCTCCTATTTGCTGCGCCACATGAGGGGCCACGAAAAGCAGCTCCGTTACATAGCTCGTTAGCGCTTAGCAAATCGCCTCCGTAATAAATATCGCGTCTCCAGGCGCACGAGCGCAACTGGCTGTTAAAGAGAATTGGGGATGAGACTCTGATTGGTTTATTGCACTTCAATCGCCAGACCATCCCACGTATGCTTACGAGAACAGTGACATCCTGTTAGACCGGTGCCGGGCAGCGCCGACCTTTTGTCCCATCTTAAACTAGTGCAACACGTTACGCATGGTAAAATGTTTGCAAAGTACTACATTCTAGTGCCATCTAAAACAATATTCAGGATCAACCCCAAATATTTAATAAACAAATTTGTGAATGCGTTTTTTTAATTCGTAGAAATCAGCTGAGTTCTGTGGGCACAAATTCCCTTGTGGGTTTGGCCCGATGTTTTGTGCTGACGAGATAACATGCGCCCTGTTCAGCTGTTTAATTCAGCAGTCAATCCGTCGAATCCAGTTTCACACCCCCGTTGCGAGACTTTCTCTGACCTCTGTGGGTCCCTGCACAGGCTACAGACTGGCAGGAACCGCCGTATGGGCGACTCCCCCTGGAGCAGCATGTGGGGAGCGACAAGTGACCACTGACCTGACCTCAGCACCGTCCACTTTTGCCACATGGTCACTCAACCCACTGCTGCTGGCCATGGAGGGCCATCCGATTTTGATCCAGCGTGCCACTGGGAACAAGAGAAGAGAAACAACAGAGCCGAATGACAAAGTGAAGACAGAACGAAGAGAAACATGTCTTGAGATACTAAATATGTTGAGTGTGAACCCTTAGGAGTTCCATTTTCAAACAACTGGGAGCTTTGGGGTACCGAATATAACGAGGAGAGAAACAAGAATTCATTCACGGGGGTTGTGACCCATAGAGGGTCAGGATTGTACTGAGTAGGGGGCCTGTCAATTACGTTTATCATAGTTTTAGGGGCAAAAACTGAATATGTCCTAAACAAAATACTTGCCACCTGAAGTGAATGATCCTCATAACGTTTACACAGGCTTTCTGACACATCAAAGTAAAGAATTAAGTAAACTATTTATATCAAAAAAATTTTATATACCTCTATTTAAGCAATATTTTAAATGTACATCCAGAAATATTTAAACAAGATCAACTATGTCATTAAAAAAACCCTAGGACAACTACTCCGTTGCCAGTTGACAGCATATAAATTTATAAATCAAAAGCTATTGGAACATAATTGCATATACCGCCATCACTGAAAAACACAAAATTGATCATAATATCTATTTTGAAGCAACAAAAAGTCGATTTAAACTTGCTGCATTTTGTGCAATATTCCAATCCTGCTGAAGCCATACAATATGAGAAACAGATCGAAAACCAAATCATTACTCACCTAAAGTTAGATCTAATTCTCTGATTCAATTAACTGATTCAGTGATTCATTGGTTGTTAACAGCTCAAATGAGGGGAAATTATCAATGAAAAGCTTTGAACTTCCTCACACAAAGCTATTGTGTGACATCAGAAGACCTGAAATATAACATGGATTTTTGTACTTTTTTTTGTTGTTCCTTTTGCATCTCTTTTTAAGGCCTGAAAGCCTGAAAACCTACCTAGACACTGCCAATGATGACTTATATGTTGTCTAGGTAAGTAACTCACCAGGTTTTGAGACACAACCCACCCTAAAACAGGGCTCTTGATCTACATGTCACAAAACTGACATGACTAATGTATACTGTATCCTTACAGAGTATTTGTATGGGTGGGAGCAGGAACGTCTTCTAATGCACGAACTGTCACACCTCTGGATGACTCTGAACCCTGTTTCAATTATCACGGGAGACGTAGAGCATTAAGTCCCTATAAGCAAACATGTGTCCAATATGAATGTCACCAGGGGAATAACGAGAGGATACCACACAAAACATGCATAATTGGATAAACAAATCAATAATCAGATGATAATTTGGCAGCTCTGATACCACTGAAGCACATTTACGATGAGTTCAACACAATGAATCAGTAACTGTCCTTGTTGCACAAGCTCAAATACCACTTTGCTGTAATTCATTACTATAATGATAATGCTGAGGCAGAGGCAGCACTCTACCTCACTCTAATAGAACTGCTTATGCCATCATATTTTTACATTAGAGCACATTTATTATAAAAGTCATTGTGAGGATATTTGTCTTGCTTAAAGGGGAAGGAGCAGGATTGATCTTGTTTGCACTGGTGGAATTAATTTTGCATCTCGATAAAGTGCGTAAAGCAACAAAATGATCCGTTAGTTTAATCAATTTTGAACTCAACAGCAACCACCACAACAAGAAATGCAAACTCACTGACAAAGAGGGGATGTAATTATGATTATGCAAGAGAAATTATAAGAGGATGATACAGAAGATTCAGTTAATTATAAGACAACTTCATATCTAAACTCAGGGTCCAAAATGAATTCTTAATAAACACCAATTGAGCCTAAAAATGGGCTTTGGGAAAGAAATAAATCAGAGCTACTCACCAGTTGGCCAGTACATTTAATAAGACCAATGATATTATGATTTCTAAACTGGACAATAGTGAGAATTATAACATGATTATTGCTAATTGGGACAAGTTTTTTTTTTTTTTTAAATGAAGACACAAATGAAATATATAAGAGTTTCCGTGGCAGTGAACTCAAAGGAGCAGCATCCGATAGTCAACCTCACTCTGATTACATGGCACTAGTTTGAGTGGTTGCCTCGTTCCTTATCGGTAGCCATGACTCGCGGCTCAACAATTCACATCTATGACAGCTTGCCGGAGCGTTGTAGCTTGCTTCAGAAATCCTCCACTTCCCCCAGCTCCACCTGTATAGATCTGCAATGAGGTGATTCATGTATGCTATATTTGGGTAATTTCATGTGTTATATTTTGCAGCAGCAATATTTCGTTACATGCTTCCAGCATCATGTTGGGGTGTATTGGCAGTAGCAAGTCTCGCAGCAGCAGCAGCAGCAGCATAGCAGATATATTCCGCCAAGACCAAATACATTAACATTGTCATGTACATTACCATGCCAATCCCTCAAGAGTTGTCATGACAGAAATCTATTTAATCTCTTTAATTACATTAAATATTAGATTGTAAATATAATATATATTTTTAATTTTATTAAATATAAAAATTTTTAAATTTATCTATATCATATATTTATATATACTGTGTAGAATGTATTACTCTAAAACAATAATGTACACATTTTTAAAATATCATTATAGGTCCGAGTTGACGAAGGGAAGAGGGTGAGTGAGAGTGATAGGAGGGAGAGAGAGGGGGATTACAGAACGGGGAACAAGTTTTAGAAGAGAGTCAAAAACGTTTGCGCGATACATGTCAACCCGGGACCTGAGACAGGTGAGCCAACCAAGGTACGACAGATTTCTAGGGGAGACAGAAGGGTTGATTTCAAGGTTATTTCACACTGTAGAGGAACGTCGGGAGGGTATTGATTTACCTGGTTAATGTTAAGCATATTAATTTGTAGCACTTGTACATCGATTACTCTTTTTCGTGCTCCTGGCAGTCTTTAAACTTAGAACGGGGTGGTATAGAGAAAGGATATGTGCACGATAGAAAGATAATTAGGGGGAGGAGGGACTAAAACTCAGAACGCGATCGAGAAGGAAGAGTTAGGGGGAAGGGTAGGCAGGGAGCTGAGGAAGATGGGATGAGGGAGAGAAGAGAGTCTAGGCAGAATGAGGGAGAACAAGATGAGAGGTGGTATAGTAACGAAAGAAGAGTTTTTATAAGAAGAGGAAGAAGAGGGAGAGTAGCGAGAGAAAGGGTAGAGAGAAGACAAAAAGAGACGGGGTAGACGCAGAAGAGGAGGAAGGAGAGACGGAAAGAGTAGCGCGTAGAGGGAAGGAGGGTAGAGGGTGAAAGAAGGAGATAGCATGAGTGAGAGGGGGCATCCCGTCTAGACAGCACTTCCAGAGAGAGATTATATTACCCGGTAGTAAAATTAAGAAGAGCGCGATAATCTGGAGGTAGTCAGGAGTCCGAGTAGGGCGCAGATGACCAATCGCACTTCTCTAGACTACCTCACCTCCGTAGCTAATTGAGATAGGGGATGAGAGCATCTGGTAGGGTTATAGAGATCGTCATCGGCCTAGAGGCTTTACGAGCTCGTCTACGCCGCGACTGTCCACTTTTTTCCCGTTTTGACAGCTCTGCTTTTTGAAAGGGGAGAGAGAAAGGACAGCGGGCTTGATTGCCGTTTTGGCCGCTCGAGGAGCGCTGGGGTGCGCGGTCTCCGCGCTGTCAGCGGGCCGTCTCGGTATCAGCGCCCCTCGTCCAGGGGCTGGGGGGGCGGAGCTTCTCATGGCCTGCTAGGTTCCTGCCGCTTTCTCCGCTCGGGTTCCTTCGCGCCCGTCTACTCGGTTTTGAGTGATTTTTTTTTTTCGGCTCTAGCACCGGGCGTCCCGTGGCGCCTCGCTCGACGCCTCGGCCCCGCAGCTGTTGGCTCGTTTGTGCGCGCCTTTCTGCCCCGGACGGAACTGTTGTTGGGCACGCTGTCTTCCCTCGCGCCAGACGGTCTGGGCCGTAGCGCTGCGCTGTTCCCGGTAGTCTAGGATGGGTCGCGCTGGCACTCGGTTTGGGGCGCCGCCGCGCACGTCGGCGGCCTGAGCTAGCTACTCCGGCAGGGGTCTGAAGAGGAATTTTCTGGGAGCGAGGAAGTTTCCCCCGCGCAGTAGGCAGGCGCGGCCGACGCGGTGGGGGCTCGGGGGGTCGTCGCTCGCGGCGGAGTCTCTCGGCGGCGTGGAGTAGTTTTTTAGTTCGTCGGCTCGGTGCGCTTCGGCCGCCGTCGTTCTCGCTCGCCCCGCGCGAGTCGAGATCTTGGGCGGCCGGCGACCCCGGCGCGGCCTCGTGCGGGGTTCGGCACAAGATCGGGCTGCCGCGGCGCCAGCTCTCCACATCGGTTTTTTTTTTTTTGCCTCTCGGCGCCGTTTTTTTTGCCGTCCCGCCGGTGCCGTCCGCGGGCCGATCGCCGCCTCCCGAGCGACTCGGCCTGCGGCGCGCTTTCTCGCTCAGGTGGGCGGCGTCATCGGCATCTCGTGGCCGCGCGAGGCCGTGCTGGAGCGGCGCGGGCGCGAGGCTCGTTCCGGCTTCCTCGGCAGGCTACCGGCGCCGCGGCTCCGCGGGCCGTGGGAGCAGCAGCCGGCGGCTTGACGCTTCGCTCTTCCGCTCGCGTGACCGCGCGAGCAGCGAGGGGATAGTTTTCCGCGGCGACAGCTGCGTCCGCGTGATGCGTGTTGGGCGAGGCGCCCGTTCCGCCTCGGCAGTCTCGTTTGCTTGGCAGACGCGCCGACGGGCGCGTACGCGACTGGCTGTCACACTCTGCGTCGCCGCGTTCCGCGGGGTCGACCGGCCCGTCTTTTCTTCTACTATCTCTCGTCGGGAGCCCTGTCAGACGGCGTACCCCTGTCGCTAAGGACGCGCTCCGCGCCGTCCGCGAGCGCGCCTGGGCCCGGGGCGCCGTTTCGGCCGTCATCTCCCTTGGTGGCGCTCCGTCCTCGCGGGCGGCGCTGGCCGGGGGGCGTTGGGAGCTCCTCTCCTAACTGCTCGTCGCCGCTCATGCTCCTCCCGGCGCGCCGCACCTCTTTGCGTTCGCTGCTTGCAGCTCGCTTGCTTTCCCGCCCAGCGGTCAGGACACCCGTTACGTTTTTGACGAGGAGGCCACAGGCGACGCGGGCAGCCCGGGCCGCGGCCGCGGCTGTACGCAGCGACCGCCGCGTCGGGAGTGGCCCGGCGGATTGGACGGTGTTTGGCGGCGCGCGTTCCGGGAGGCCCGGGGGCCAGCGCAGCGGCGGGACGCCGTCGTTTTGCGGTCAGCGGCCGACGCCGTGCTGCCCGGATTTCGCTCGCGCGTTTTGGCGCGCGCGGTTAGAGCGGGGGCGACGAGGGCCGCGGTCCGCCGCTGAGAGGCCGTCGGACGTCGATGCTCCGCGGGGCCGTTTTTCGCTTTCGCCGGGCCGGAGGACGTTCCGAGGGCCCGTCTCGTGCCGCGCTCGTTGCTCGACGATTTTCCGCATATCGCGCCGCTGCTGGCGTCCCTCTCCCGGGGCGCGCGGCGTGACATTCTGCCTCGCGGGGCGGCGGGCGCCGCCGGTTTTTTCGCACGGCCTGGAGGCGAGGCCGAGGGCGCGCTCCGTGCTACGCTGTTTCGCCAGCCGACGGCGCCCGTTGTCCCGTCACCGTGGGCCCGTGCTCGGCTCCGGAGCGGAGTTTCCGGGAGCGGCGCCTTCCGAGCGGGCGGGACGAGCGCGGGCCGCGGGTTGCGCGCTACCTGTTGCACGCCACGTCGCCCCGCAACGCTGCAGGTCCTTCACCGCCTGCGCCATCGGGCGGCTCCCGTTTTCGACCCCCTCCGGCCCGGTAGCGGCGGTACGCCCCCTCTCCGGCGTCCCGCGCGAGGCGCGTACCCGTCGCGAGCCCGCCGGAGTCCCGTCGCGGCATGTCGCGCTCGATCCGGGCGCCTGCCGTCCCGGGAGGTCGAGGGGCGCGTTCACGGGTTTTTTGAGCCGCGTTGTCGGCGGGCCTCGCCGTCCGCCGCGGGTTTTCGGCTCTGGCGAGGCGGTGCCGCGGGCGCGATGGCGTCCTGGGCGCGAGGCCGAGCGAGCATTTTTCGCGCGCTGGGATCGCGGGGCGTTCGGTGGCGAGGCGCGCGCGGGGCGGCGTGGGCTGGCGGCCCGTCCCGGTTTATTAGAACGGCGGCGGCGTTCCGTGCCGGGGCGCGAGCGGCCATCTGCGATCCTGCGGTCCGGCGGCGCTGCCTCTCGGGGCGCGGCCGCGGGTTGCGCGCGCCCCTCCGCGCGCTCTCGCCCTGGCGTCTCTCGGCGCCCCGCGGACGGCGTCCGACGCTGGCGTCGTCCTGCCGCTCTTAGGCCGCTCGGCGACCTCGCCGGCGCCGTCATCCCGGCCGCTACGGCATGACGATGGCCAGCGGCCGTTTGTTTGGTCTTAGCGAGGCGCGCTCGTGCGGTCGCTCGCGGCGCGGGGTGCGTGCGCCGCGGCCGTCCCCGGTTGCTTGCCGCGCGTGCCGTTCCGTCGCTGCGGGCTCCTCGCGGGCTTGGGCTCGGGCGCGGCGGCCCGGGTGCCTCGTTTCATGCGCTCGTTTTACGCAGCGGCTCGCGGGGCAGAGGCTAGGAGGCGCCGGCCAGCCCGCGCGCTGCGGCGTTGCTGGCTCTCGGCTTGGGCCGCCTATTACGGCAGACGCTTCCGCCCCTCCGCGTCGATCCGTCGGCGCAGCGCGGGTCGGCTCGCGTGTGTTTTTTTTTGTCTGGTCCGCCTCTTTTGCGCCCGTCTTTCATTCTCCTGTCCCCCCTCTTTTTTCCCCTGTCCTCCACTTCCTCCCCCCTTCTTCGCACTACCCCTCATCCTTGTTCCCGCCCATCTGCTGCTTCCTTGCTCCCCTCTTCGCCGGCCTCCCGTAATTCTGCCTCCGGGTTTTTTCCCGCCCCTGTCCACACCACTCCAGTGCGCGTGCTTCCAGAAGTAGATGGCACCAAATTCTGACCTCACATAAAACTGGAAATAGCTAATGTTCGTGAAGCAAGAGGATACAAGAAACCATTCCGAAACTACAATATGACTAGACGCTCTGAGTCTTCACTGCTCCCCATCATCTGTCGTAAAACTATATAAGTAATTTCCCGTTTACTCCTGAGCCTCGGTGTGCCTGTGACAACGTCTGTTTAGTACCCCTGTTTGAATCAGAATGAAGCTGTTTAAGGTAACTGCCCTAGTACAGAGATTATTGCCATGCCCATATACAGTTTCCTAACAGCTTCTCTCCTAAATACATTGGTAAATTGGTTCTGGTACTCTGGCCAATGCCAATCATCTCACGTCATATTTTATGTATTATACAGAATAAATGTCCTAAGATTCAGGCGCATCCTGCTAAATCATATTGGAACCCAGATAGCACTTAAGCGAGTAATTCTTGACATAAAAGGCACTGTGGATAAAGACAACGGAAACTGCACAGAATATTAATTCAATTTGACAATGTTCACTAAGAAATCACTTTTAACAACCATCGCTATCCAGCAGCAGAATTTAAGACTCTATTCATCCAAAAAGAACCTTTGGTCATTTAATTCAACCACATGTCATTCCAAACCTGACGATTTCTTCTTTTCAATCTGTTTTCATCTATTTAAAATTCTGTCCAGTCCACTCTGTCAAGCTTTCAAGCTTCAAACGTATGTCAGAGCAACTATAAATAATACTTAAAGTGATCCTATGACCTTCTTTTGGTGTATTTTGAAATCATCCCATAGGTTTGTGTGAGGCCAACCCAACGGATTGTGTTTTGCAAGTTTACGGTATTGGAATGAAATTGAATAAATTGACATTTCTTTAAATATATTATGATTTCATACCCCTGTCCGCTGTCCCCATCAAATAAAACAGCAGTATCTTCACAGAGGAAGGCTGCCGCTCTGCACCGGGCCACAGGCCAAACTCTGAAAGCTCTAACGTATTGATTATGTGATCACTCTTTTAAACTCTTTCACGTCGTTAGGGACCTCTGGCACAAATACGTCAGAACTAAAGGTACAACAGCTCTCACTGGGTGGTACCTTTCAAAAGGTACACTTTTGTACCTATTAGGTTTAAATATGTACACTTTAAGTACTAATGTACCTTTTAAGTACCCAAACGGACCCCTTAGTTACAATATGTAACCCTTTGTTTCAAGGTACAATTATTTGCGTATTTCTGAGAGTGAGTATCAGAGACATTGAGAAAAAATACAGTTAGGAAACAGAAAGATCACAGCATCTCTCGCACCAGACGTTAAAATGCCCATTCCCTCATCAATGTCCTGCATCTTGGTACAGAGGCAAGGTAGACAGAATCACACTCATGTGTGTAAAGAGACAAGGAATTTGAAGTCGGGCTCCCATAAAGAGATATGAATCTTTACGAACCTGAGTGAATAATGTCCCCTCTCTACTTTTGTCTTATGACCCCTAAACATCTCCACTTATGCACCTTTTCAGGAGTCAAGGCTGTTAGCAGCAAGTTTCGGACAGGCCCTTTCCTCGGCACTTTATGATAGACTGGTCTTTTTGTTCCTGAAGTGCAGGTGTATTTAATGGGCCTTACGTGGCTGCTGACCACATACCGGATATTCCTGTTTAAGGTGAACCAAAGGCCCAGGATGCCCGTCTCAACATGAATGTCCTGTCAACCATAGTGACTGAGACGAAGGTAAATATTAAAAGGTGTCGATTGATTGTCATTCATCTGTCCAAACTATTAATTAAAGATAGCAGCTTGCACATGTCGTTTTCTCTACTTCAGTAACACTAGATTGTTTTATTCAATGATCTAAATCTTCAGTGAGACCCTCATATCTCCCCCCGAACCCACAGGAAAGAACACACCCCCTATTTTTATTATAGCTTAAACAGACCTATTTCTAGATAGAGAGACGAAATAATTTTTTACTTTACAGATGTACACACACACACACATACTACTGTTACAAAAGTTTGGGGTTAATATGTTTTTGAAAGAAATTCATACTTTCATCAAAGATGCATTAAATTGATCAAAAGTGACAATAAAGACTTTAACTTTTTTTATAACCCTGAATCGATTATCACATTTCCAAAAATTAGTTCTATTTATTTTGTGTGAGTCCACGAATCCTGAATGAATCCCGCTTGTGAAAAAAGCAATCAAGTTTTATTTAACTTTATACAATTTTCTATGTCCCCCCCCCCCCCCCCCCCCTCAAACAAAACAAAATCTATATCCAGAGGATGTTTAAGCATACATATTTTCCTTCATATATGACAATGCAGATCTTTCGTTTTTTCCCCCCTTAATTTTGTTAACTGCCGGATATAAAATTTATTTACTACATTTATCAAGCTATACATAAACAACACCAAATACATCCTAAACAAATTAAATTAGTTATTTTAATAGAGAGCGAAATCAGTGAACAAAATAGGAATAAGTGCATGATGATAGCGAACAAAACTAATTCACTTCAAAAACTACTTCTCAGCTACATCTGAATTTAGCTCCAGTGAAACATCTTGAAATGGACTTTAAACTCTCTAGCATATGAATTTACGGCTGAACTGAGACGCTTCCTTCCTGGTACGGGCGGTTAAGAAGTAGACACTCTCTCATTCCTGCTTACATCACAGAGAAGGACGAATGGTGCATTTTTTGCTAAATAACACTAACATTTGAATCTTTTATTTATGCTGTGCCTGTTATGCATTGGCTGGTATCCCAAAGAGCCTCTCAAAATAAGAGGCGTTGAACTATTTTCAAAGATAGATTATTCAACAACACTTGAAACGCATAGTAAAAACAATTCTAAAAGGTCTCTAAAATGAATCATTTACTGTCAGAAACGAGACCGGGATCCAACAGCATGTGAAAACAAAATCCAAGTTTATTGAAACTGTGATAACAAAAGGTAGATAAGTCAGCCGGATAGCAAAAAACCCCAGCAAAAAGTCAGTTCTGATCAGCGTGGAGGTTAGACCAGCCGCAGTCGAGCCTGCGGGGAAGAGAGAGGGCGAATCGGCAATAGAATGCCACCGCTGAATTCCAGGGGTTGTCTCGAGCATGGGCAGAGAGGAATAGGACGAAACTGCCGTGGAGAGAAAGGCCTATGAGTAGCGAGAGCCAAGGCTGGGAGCCGACCAATGTTCTAGGGAGGCAGGAGGGTAGAAAGGGGAGGGTGACAAAAACAGGAATGCCAGACCGACTAGACTAGAAAAAATAAAATAAAAACGATTCAGACAAACACAGCATGGACAGAGACGATCTAAGCTGCTGCACAACATGTTACGGACTGACACAAGATAGCATTCAAGAGGGCCAGATAAAGGGAAGAATAATGAGGACAAAACGAGGTGCAGGTGAGAAGGGAGAATTAGCTAACAGGAATAACGAGAGGGGCGGGGTGAACACCAGGATGACAGCAGAGCACATGGCAAGCCGTCAAAACAAGAGGCCATGTGCTCCATGATAACAAAGCCCAAGTAGACCTCACCGAAATCGTTACATTTACATAATCAAACATCATTTTGAAATCTTCTTTTCATTGCAGATTGCAGGTATCTTGACAAATCTGAGTCATTGTTGAGATCTCTTCTGAAACTCTTCTGAAAAGGACACACATGAAAAACAATAGTCTTTTTTCCTGAGAAAGTCTCATTTGATATCCATTTAGTCTCATTCCTGTCAGGAGAAACATGTCTTTATCATTATTTTCACATCTTTTATTTAGGATTAGCACTTGAGATGGCAAAGTCATTCATTCTCTAAGATTCTCTAAGAGAAAGGCGGCCCACGATGGCCACTGGCTCAGACGGGCAAACAGTAAGGATTGGGGTTTACCACAATGATAAATTAGTGGGGAAATAAAGATGATGATTCATGCCGTTCATCCATCTCTGCCTTTTATATTATTATCAGCCATATTAATCCTACTAATTACTGATAAAGGTTCTTTCTTGTTCTTGACAGGCCTCATTTCCCCTAATGCTAAATTCTGCATTGCTGTCATTTTTAGGACAAAAAAGAATGGTTTCGAAGGAACAGTTTCCACAAGAAAGAAAAATGTCATCTTTTACTCACCCTTACTAAAACTTGTAAGCAAAAGCACCATAAAAATAAAGTTTCACAAATTTCACAATTTCCACAGAAAAAAAATTTAATTTCACAACCCTCTCCTGAGACAGCAGCAGAATTTTAAAGAGAAAGTTCACCTGTAAATGAACGTTCGGTCATCATTTACTCCCCCTCATGTTTGCTTAAAAATGCATGTAAAAGCATCACAAAAAATATTCTTGAAGTGATCCATATGATTCATACGCTTTATTTCAAACTATTTTAAAGCCGAGAGGTTTGCGCAAGGAACAAACTGAATGTTTTGCATCAAGTTCAGCAGAAGAAAGAAAAACATACAGATTTAGAACGACACAATGTACGTTTTTGGGTGAACTGTCCCTTTAAGAAGAAACATCTCGTTTACTTGTGTAACCCTCGTTCCCTGAAGAAGGGAACGGAGACGTTACGTCAGTCGTGACTGACGAATTGGGATCTCGCCCCCGAGAGCCCATTCACCTTCAAGTGTTAACTAAACAAGTCAATGACAGTCAGCGTGCGTGTTTCGCCACGCGCACCCCGCCCCACAGCGCGGGTATAAAAAGAGAGCGCGTGCAACCGCCGACAGTTTTTCCGCTGAGAGCAGTACCCGCGACTACGCGCCCCAGCCATACAGCGGTGGTACAGCAACTGTGGCAATGGAACGTAACGTCTCCGTTCCCTCCTTCAGGACACATGGTTACAACAAGTCACGGAGAAGCGACAGTCATCGTGACTGGACGATTTTGGTCCAGTCCCATTCCCACGAATATTCCCACTCCCTCGTAAGTGAGCTCTCACTCTCCGAGGGGGCAAGGTAACCGTGCCTGGTAAGCTAAGACTATAGCCTCCACTAACCAGTGGGCAAGTCTTTGTTTGGAGACAGCCTTTCCCTTCTGCTGTCCTCCGAAGCAGACAAAGAGCTGGTCCTGAAGCTCTGCGTACGGTCCATGTAAACGCGCAGAGCGCGAACGGGACAGAGCAGAGCGATGGCTGGGTCTGCCTCCTCCCGGGGCAGTGCTTGCAAGTTCACCACCTGAACCCTGAAAGGCGTGGTGGGAACTTTGGGCACATATCCGCACGGTCTCAGTACAACGTGAGAGTTACCCGTCCCGAATTCTATGCACGAATCGTCGACCGAGAATGCCTGTAGGTCCCCTACCTTCTTGACCGAGGCCAATGCGGTGAGGACCGCTGTCTTTATTGACAGAAACTTTAGCTCTACTGACTGCAGAGGCTCGAAGGGCTCCTCCTTCAAGGGCGTCAGGACCGAGGGGAGATCCCAAGAGGGTAACAGGTGAGGGCGCGGAGGATTTAACCTCCTTGCCCCTCTGAGAAACCTGATGACCAAGTCGTGCTTCCCCAAAGACTTACCGTCTTCTGCCTCGTAATGCGCGGCAATGGCGGCAACATACAATTTCAGGGTGGAGGGAGACAGCCTTCACTCAAACCCTTGCTGCAAGAAGGACAGCACAACACCGATCGGGCATCTCCGGGGGTCTTCCAGGCGGGAAGAGCACCAACCGATTAACAGGTTCCAGTTCAGTCTGTAAGCGTGTCTGGTAGACGGGGCTCTAGCTGAGTTGATGGTGTTTACTACCGCTGGAGGTAGCCCACCTAGAAACTCTGCGTCCTGTCCAGGGACCACAAGTAGAGATTCCACAAGTCTGGACAGGGGTGCGTCAGAGAGTGCCCCCTCTCTGAGAAAGGAGATCCCTCCTCAGAGGAATTTGCCAAGGAGGGGTTGTCTCGGGGAGCATTAGTTCGGGGAACCAAGTCCAACGGGGCCAGTATGGTGCTACCAAGAGGACCTGCTCCTCATCCTCCCTGACCTTACACAGTGTCTGTGCAAGAAGGCTCACCGGGGGAAACACATATTTGCGAAGGCCCCGCAGCCAGCTGCACGCCATAAACACTGGCAATGGACTTGTCCAGGGAAGTCAACATGTCTACCTGAGCGTCCCCAAAAGCGTCTCCAAATCAGCTGGACTGTCTGGGGATGGAGTCTCCATTCTCCCGGAAGCGCAGGCTGTTGTGAGAGCTCGTTGGCTGCACGGTTGAGCTCGTCTGGGATGTGAATGGCGTGAAGCGACCTCAGATGCTTCTGATTCCAGAGGAGGAGATGGCGGGCGAGTTGCGACATGCCTTGGCAGTCAGACTCGCGCTCTTGAGACTTTTTGCCTTAACGCAACGGTCGCAGTGTTGTCCGTACGGACCAGTACACGCTTGTCGTGCAGCAGCGATTTGAAGAGGCGCAGAGCCAGCCATACTGCCTGCAACTAGAGGCAGTTGATATGCCACTGCAGCCAGGGCCCCGACCAGAGCCCCGCAGCTGCCACTAGTGACTCCATTGCACATGCACCCAGACTGCCTACTGTTTACCCAAGCACATCCTGGCTCCTTGCCAAACTGGAAACCCCCTGTCCGAATAAAGCAAGATCTGGCCACGGCTAAAGTCTGATGGCAACGGGTGAACAGAAACTGCGGTAAGGGCCGTGTCGCCATGCCACTTCGTTACCCCCGGTCGTGAAGCCAATCTGAAGTGGTCTCATTTAAGCAACCCGAGCGGCGTGCAGCGGCTATGGATCCATATGCCCATAGCCTCGACACTGTTTCAGTGAACCGCGTCTTGCGCTGGAATGCCGCAAGCGTTCACATCGACTGTGCCACGCTATACCGCTGATAAAGAACATGCTGATACGTTTGATCGAGTTCGCTCCATGCCGAGAAAAGAGATACTCGGCCACCGGGGAGATTTGCTCTTTTTTCCCATTTGACCCGAAGGCCCAAACCGGCTAGATGACTGAGCACCGTATCTGTTAGCACAACTGCCTCCCCGGCTTGCCCAATATGAGCCAGTCTCGAGGTATTGATAATGCGAAATGCCCGCCTTCCCATGGACGAGGTCTGCCTCCACTACCTTGTGAAACACATGCACAGGATCGAGAGCCTGAGGGGAAGAATGTGACTTTCGTCCCCTAACGTCGAAGTTCCGTTGCCATGCGCAGTTCCACAGCCACCTGGTTCAGCAACAACCCTCTTGCAACTGCTTCAAAACGCTTGCCTGGATGACTTGCATGAGGGCATGGCGTGCAGCGCGGAGCGCCTGTCAGCGAGCAACTGGTAATCCTTGAGCCGTCCTATCGCACGAGAACTTCCACTGTCCGGACCTGCGTGGACTACCTCTCCAGGCGGTGGCATTTTGCGGGCAGAGCTGCATAGCAATAGTGCGCTTGACTGGGGGGATGTCCACATACCCTTTGGCCGCCCCGCCAAGTCTGTTTCGGGTAGAAAAAGGTGCCTTCCACGACTTTGTAACCTTCTCATGCACTTCCGGGAAGAATGGAAACGGAGGCGGCTGCCGACGCCCAGCCTGCACCCCCAGAAACCAATCATCCAGCCTTCGAGCGTTCGGGAGAAGGAGGAGGCCTCCAGTGCAGCCCGACACTTTCGGCGGCCCGGGAAATCATAGCTGTCATCTCTGGATTCTGGCCGGCAAACGCCACCGTTCTTCCTTACGGATGAAGCGGGGGGGGGGGGGCAGCCGATCCTCATCTCCAGAGCCTAGCTCGCACTCCGATGCAGCGATCTACTCCCTTTCACCTTCCTGTGCTCCGCACAAAGATACTGGGCCCCCGCCCTGTCCGAGGATCAGCACAACTCATCCGGGAACACCAGTGGTGCCCTGCTAGAGGAATTAGAGGCCCTCTGAACGTACCGACGGTGCAGCTCTCACCGTGATCCTCAAGTCTCCTGACCATGAACCGAGGAGCCCTCTGGAACCGTAGGACTAGAGCGCGGGGCATGCACGAGGAGTACCCCCCACCGTTTTCTCGAGAGGGATCTAGACCCGCAAAAACGGCTGCGCGAGTCGTCCCCGCACTGAGAACATACTCATCCATGACGCTGCTCTCACAGCGTGCTGTAAGCCCAGGCACGAGACACACCGATCATGACCATCAGATGAAGCCAGAAGGCGACCACATCCAGAAACGCACGAGCGGGAAGCCATCTTTAAAAAGATGCCCGTCGCTCTTGAAGCTCTTTTAGAAATTGCTCTTTTTTGAGGAAATACTCTTTTAGAGAGCGCTGAAGCGCCCAGGGGAGATCGCGGCGAGACCCCAGAATGGCAGCTGCAGCTCGCCGAGGTTTCAGCAGCCTGGATGGCAAGCCCCGCTGACACGCCGTAACACCAACGCCAGCTATTTTCCAAAACACTCGAGGAGATTAGTCATATAGAATGCTCGGCTCCGATGCGAAAAGCTGATGTGCGTTTGCACGCGCTCTCCTTTTATACCCGCACTGCGTGGCGTGGTGCGCGTGGCAAACCGCAACCCAACTGTCATTGTGCTTGTTTATTACACTCAAAAGTATGGGCTCTCGGGCAAGATCGCAATTCGTCAGTCATGACTGACATAACGTCGAACGTGACTGACTGAAAGGGAACTATTTATACTTTGCCAATTGTGTTTGCTTACAGTATTTGTCTAAAACTCTCTGGCAAGATTTCTGTGAACAGGTTTGCATGCCATCCCTCAAAAAATGAAATGTCAGAGTACATGATCACTGTCTTTCTTATTGTCACCATTTCTATTATCATAATCATCAATGTTTTTGTCCTGTCTTCCTAAGAGGTGTCGTATGAGTAAGATTTGTGGGTGTCCATTTGCACGCACCTGCTGAAGGAGAAAAAGCCCCATCATCCCCTCTGACAGATTGCAAAATGAACCATTCGGAGCTCCTTCTTATCCTCCACTTTTAATTTGGAAAGGAGAAAATGACACAGAGAAGCTGTTATTTATTTCCCGTGCTATCATTCACTCACCAGTGAGTCAGACATCCTGAGAGGACCATGCAGTGCACCAAGATGAAGAGAAATGGCATGAACACTCATACTTACAGGCCACGTTACTACACCGCAGTGTTTCCATTCATTAACCTGTGCCAGCTGTAATCGTGGCATTCTGCCCCTTTTCATTTTGATGCAGGATAAAGCCGCATGAATGAAAGGAAACTCAAACAATCAGAAGCGCAGCATTGAGGATGATTTTTCTGGAGAAGCACTGTATTAGAAAATAGAGGCATGATAGATGACTAATTATCAGGGGCCGAAAAATTTCACTTATAGCCAATCAGCTTGCGCTTTGTCTCTATCTGTGCTTCATCCGCTCTAAAGTGGCATGTGAACACAGTGCAGCAGTTACACAATCATCTAAATTACATTTGATATTATAGCCTCTCTCAATATATTATTCAATGATGTGCATGGATTGTCGGCAACTACTAAGGAGGTGAATGACTCTCCAACTGTCAGACACAAATGTTTCATCTTTTTTTTGTCTTCTTTTCCAGAAAGACATCAAAACATCCTTGAGACAAGGCCAACTTACTTAAGCAAAACTGCTATTATGACTTAGAGAATTTAGAGAATTCATATTTTTCCTACCCATTGGCAAAATATTTTCATTTCTTATTTTAACCTCTGTAAATGTTGTAAGATTTCATAAAGCTAAAAATAAGAAAAAAACAAAATGCTAGTGGGGAAGGGGAAAAAAATTATTAGATCAAAGAATCCTGAAAAAAAGTGCCGTAATGTACACAAAACTTTTAGACAAACCAACAGTTTTTTTATCTCTCTCTCTCTTTTTCTTTCATAATAAGAAGCAGCAAATCAGCATATTAGAATGATTCTTCTCTGGAATTGAATCCATTTCCTGAAACTGGATATTACTGCTTAAAAATATTAGAAGCCATTGCCATCGCAGGATAAATTACATTTTAAAATATATTAAAACAGAAAACAATTATTTTAAATTGGAATAATATTTGTCAATATTACTGTTTTACTGTATTTTGGATCAAATAAATGTAAAATCCAAAAAAAAAAAAAAATTTTTTAAATGGTTTAAATCTTACTGTCTTATGCAAGTGCGTTTATCTTGTTTTAAGAATATACAATTAAAAAGATTACGTTCTTCAGGTCTCATTATCTGCCAGTCTTTCAGTCTTTATTCTCTCTTTGCCTACTTTGACCGTCTCCTTCCAATTCACCCTTTTTCTGTCTTTCTTGTTCTGCTATCTCACCTCACCTCACTCTCTCTCTCTCTCTCTCTCTCTCTCTCTCTCTCGCTCTCCGCACGACCACACACACACACCACTTCTCCCCCCCCCCCCCCCCCCCCCCCCCCGTCGTTTGTCCCTCTGCACGCTCTTCCTCTGGTCTTCTCCCTTTTGTTCTCTCTTGCTGTCGCCTATGACTGACATGTAGGAAAGAATCTATGTATTTTTATTAGCATTGTGATTGAGACCGTTGCACGTCTGCTGAATTTCATTATTCGAAAGGCCACTGATGCTCCCGGATACTAATGATGCCATGGTGCACAGGCATATCTGTCTTTTTCGTTTTCTTGCAGCTGAGCCTTATTAAAACGCTCAGTTGAATCTGCATGGAGGACATGCTCTGCTTTTACAGGAGGTCACTCTACCTCATAAATGCAGAAAACAGCATCACAAACCACCATCGGATTTAACAGACTTAATGAAGCGAGGACACATACTGTAAGCACATTCAATAGACACATTAAAATATATGAGATTCTAAAAATACCAGTTTGTTATTAAAACATCTTGCAAGTTAGCAAGAGTGTGTCTTCGAGGCTGGAACATAAACATCTTATCACTTCTGCATCTGTTACAGAAATTCTCTCTATTAAAATTGTATGAGGAGAGCTTTTCTGTTGGATAAGCACTCTCTAAGAACTCCAGACCTGGGGGATACTAAAGCCCAAGTTAATACAGTTGTCATGTATCTCTTATTTATATTTTTTATAATCATTTATATTTTAAGAAGAATCACACAACATAGGCTGAGGCAAGCAGTAAACATTTTCACAACTCTTTTTAAAGCACTCAGCCTCATGTTCTGACTACAAAACACGTGGTGAGAAATATTAATGGCTGTGTTCCGAGGTAGAACTTCAAGTCCTGTGAGAATGCGAGTGTTGTTTAATGCAGTTTGCCGTAAAGGTCTGATATAGGGCTGTCAGTTTAACATGTAAATTTAGTGGGATAGCTATAAATATATATTTAAAAAATAGAAGTAAGAGTCTTGTCCTACCAATGAAACTGAACAGAATGCATTTTAACTTCTAACATTCAATGGTGATCTGCACTGAAAAAATATGTTATATGTGATGCAATGGCCAGAAAATTTTGTCTGTATATGCATCACTAAAAACAAAATACTGTTATCTAATTTATATATAAATGTCATTTAGTCCTGTGATGGCAAAGCAGTATTTTCAGCAGACATTACTCCAGTCTTCAGTGTAACATGATACTTCAGAAATCATTCTAATATGCTGATTTGCTGCTCAAGAACATTTCTTGTTGTTTCAATGTTGAAAACATTTGTGCTGTTTTTCAGATTTGTGTGGAACTAATAGATCTGCCAGGGGTTCTTTTTGAATGAAAGTGTAGTATAAATAATTTGAAAAAAAAAATCAAGTTGTGGCATATGGTTAGTAATTATATTTTGCTTACAGTTCCCATCATGTATCACGTACGCTTTGAGAAGCCCAGGAGGCAACCGTCAATGAGACTGTCTTTAATCAGGAAACTCAGGAGATAATCCACATAAGCTTGATCCACAATGCGAGATAGAGTATAACCTACAACCACAAACTGGAACAGACTAGTACTTTTTAACTACACGGGCATCAGGTAACACAGGGTGTACAATGGAACAATAATCAACTAAACGGAGGGACTAGGAACATGACCAAATAAGTAACCAGGAAGGAGCTACGGGAGCCCCAGGTCAATAAGTCTGACATTTTCGCCCCTCCCGGAGGGCGTCCTCGGCCACCGTACCACCAAAACATAGGGATGGCATATGTAGGAGCTTTGGAGGAGGCTCCATGAGGAGGACGGAAATGCCCAGGGGGGGGCCGGCGGACAACCAAGACCAGAAGGCCACGAAGGATGAGGATACAGGAGGGGCCCGAGCAGGAGGAACAAAGCAAGAACCAGGCCACAGCCATGATGGCGACCCCACCGTTGACCAACTTAGGTAGAGCCATGAGGAGGAATGAACCGCCACTCAGGGGGCTGACCAATGGCGGCGAGCACGTGGCGGAGGAGCCAGGGTCCGGCAAACGAGAGCCAAGAGCCAGGGATGCCAGAGGATCCAGGGGGGCCATTGTGGAGCCGAGGGCTCTGGCGCCAAGGCCGTAGGCTGAGATCCTTTAGATCCCGCGAGCCGAGCGACTGAGGACCAAGTGGAAACTGGCAGGCAAGGAGCCCAAAGGACCGTGGGGACGGAGTCGCCAGGAGCTCCCTTGGAGGAGCGGAGTCCCTGAGGCTATTGCTGGTCGATGCCCTACCAAGGCGATCTGTAGGACGAGGGAGCCCGTTGGATCTGTGGATCGAGCGGGTGCCTGTGGAGGCGATGGAGCTAGGCCGGTAGAGCCCTGGGTCTACGGGCCGAGGTGGAAGTCCGTGCCGAGGAGCTGGATGACGGAGTGAGGGATTCTCAGCCATGGCACCTGGAGGATGGCAGACCCCGCTAGCTCCACCGAATTAATGGTGTCTGAGGGCGATCAGAGGAACTGCTCATATGCCGCGGTGTGGGGGCATGATAGCGGTGGAGGTTGTGCATTGTGATGCCTCCCCCGGCATTTCAGGTTAACCTCTAGGCTAAAAACGGGAACAGGATGTCGCTCTGGAGGAGCGGACACTTGAAAGGTGTCTTTCAAGCTCATGGGCACTGAGTCGCTCTGGACTGGATTCGGGGACTGGAGCCCCCTTCTCTTTGGTGTGGGCCCATAATCACCACGGCCTCCCGCCCCACACACCCCCCCCCATACGCAAGCTCCCCTCCCCGTGCAGGGGGTGGAGCTCCTCTCCACGCTAACACTGTCCTCGGCTTTCTCCCTTGTGGTTGGCATTGTCGCCGGCTCTCACACCTGGTCTGACAGATTGAGCTCCACGTCCGGGGCAATCCTCCGCTCAGTAGCTCGGCTTTGCGCTGACAAACACAAACTGAACAGACTAGGGCTTTTAAACAGGGCAATCAGGGGAACACAGGTGACATCACTGGAACATAATCAAACTAAACGAGGACAAGAACATGACCAAATAAGGAAACACAGGAAGGACTACGGGGGCAAAACAGGTCCAAAAGTCTGACAACATGTCACCCACTTTACAGTTTTACAGTAAATTACAACTTCAGTAACTATGCTAAAAATGACCAGTAGTACTGTTTTTGAGAATATGATTTAGTATATCCAAGCTCTGTTGTTAATATGTATCTTTAGTAATGTCTCTAAACACTTCACTAACTCAGTGAATCTGATAGAAAACTGCTTTATGAATCTTTTTGACTCATTAAAAAGGACCAGTTCATAAGAGTCATTTGTTTGAAAATCAGACATCAGAGCTCTCTCTGTTTATTTTTGCATCCAGTCTAATGATATCTCTGAACATCTGGATGTACACAATGTTTTGCCAAGTGGATTTTAAATTATTGTCCAAATGTTTTGAATTATCTTCATTTGTGGGCTTTTGCTTAATTTGCTTATTTATTTTTCAGATTATGATGTTATTAAATAAAATGTAATCAACTAATAGCCACACTCTGTAACCATGGCACATAATTTATAGTATTTCAACATGGTTTGAAATGCTATTTTATTACCTTCCCGCCAGCACACAACACTACAAAAAACTAACAATGTCTGTCCTTTCAGCCATCAAGGGAATGAACACATTGGGTCAAAGTCTGGCGCATGAAGTCTTTTTTGATAGGTCTGCTCTTTCAGTCACAGAGCAGACGATAGAGCACTCAAAGGCAGTGTAATCCCCTAGATTACCTATTCCCACATCCAGGTCACGACTGTTTTTTCCCCCACCCTCACTTTTTCATCAGGACTGGTGTTCTGTGGCTCGCCGTGTGCCTGACTCACAGGTGAGCTGCCAAGGTAGGCTACGGAGGCCAGAAGGCTTGTCTTTTTCAGAGGAAAATAAATGTAATCTCTCAGTTGGGGCTGCTTCATATTGAGACTCTTCACAAGGTCATTTAAACAAAATGGATGTGAACCAGTGGCGCCACTGGGCTATCCATCACAACGGCTTCCTCTGATGAATGGTACCCAAGTAATATGCTTCTTAGTCCCCAGACTTTCTAGGCTTAACGCTGTCTTCATTCTGAACACCGATGTTTACGCTCACAAAATGGCTAAAATGATTAAGAAAACATAGGCAGCTCTATAACAGCCCAGTGAATCCAAGTGACTTTAAGCCATTTGACCTTTCGTGACAGACTAAAAGAGGACGAAATAAGCCAGCAAACAACACTAATAAGAGACAGGGGTCATGCTGAATGGTAGTAGCGAAATAGCTCTTTCAAAGCTTGAGTGTCTTACTAAAGATCTCAGTTATGCATAATTTGTAACTCATAATCTACAGCTTTGCAACAAAAACATATAAATACAGTGGGGCAAAAAAGTATTTAGTCAGCCACCAATTGTGCAAGTTCTGCCACTGAAAAAGATGAGAGAGGACTGTAATTTTCATCATAGGTATACCTCAACTATGAGAGACAACATGAGAAAAAAAAAATCCAGAAAATCAAATTTTTTGATTTTTAAAGAATTTATTTGCAAATATGGTGGAAAATAAGTATTTGGTCAATAACAAAATTTAATTTCAATACTTTGTTATATACCCTTTGTGGGCAATGACAGAGGTCAAACGTTTTCTGTAAGACTTCACAAGGTTTTCACACACTGTTGCTGGTATTTTGGCCCATTCCTCCATGCAGATCTCCTCTAGAGCAGTAATGTTTTGGGGCTGTCGCTGGGCAACACGGATTTTCAACTCCCTCCAAAGATTTTCTATGGGGTTGAGATCTGGAGTCTGGCTAGGCCACTCCAGGACCTTGATATGCTTCTTACGAAGCCACTCCTTCGGTGCCTGGCCGGTGTGTTTGGGATCATTGTCATGCGGAAAGACCCAGCCACGTTTCATCTTCAATGCCCTTTCTGATGGAAGGAGGTTTTCACTCAAATCTCATTATACATGGCCCCATTCATTCTTTCGTCCTGGTCCCTTTGCAGAAAAACAATCCCAAAGCATGATGTTTCCACCCCCATGCTTCACAGTAGTTATGGTGTTCTTTGGATGCAACTCAGTATTCTTTCTCCTCCAACCACGACAAGTTGAGTTTTTACCAAAAGTTCTATTTTGGTTTCATCTGACCATATGACCTTCTCCCAATCCTCTTCTGGATCATCCAAATGCGCTCTAGCAAACTTCATATGGGCCTGGACATGTACTGGCTTAAGCGGGGGACACGTCTGGCACTGCAGGATTTGAGTCCCTGGCGGCGCAGTGTGTTACTGATGGTAGCCTTTGTTCCTTTGGTCCCAGCTCTCTGCAGGTCATTATAGGTCCCCCCGTGTGGTTCTGGGATGTGTTCTTGTGATCATTTTGACCCCACGGGGTGAGATCTTGCATTGAGCCCCAGATCGAGGGAGATTATCAGTGGTTTTGTATGTCTTCCATTTTTTAATAATTGTTGATTTCTTCACACCAAGCTGCTACCTATTGCAGATTCCGTCTTCCCAGCCTGGTGCAGGTCTACACTTTTGTTTTCTTGTGTCCTTTGACAGCTCTTTGGTCTTGCCATGGTGGAGTTTGGAGTGTGACTGTTTGAGGTTGTGGACGGGTGTCTTTTATACTGATAACGAGTTCAAAAGATGCCATTAATACAGGTAACCAGTAGAGGACAGAGGAGCCTCTTAAAGAAGAATTTACAGGTCTGTGAGAGCCAGAAATCTTGTTTTTTTGTAGGTGACCAAATACTTATTTTTACCGAGGAATTTACCAATTAATTCTTTTAAAATCCTACAATGTGATTTTCTGGATTTGTTTTCTCATTTTGTCTCTCATAGTTGATGTATACCTATGATGAAAATTACAGGCCTCTCTCATCATTTTAAGTGGGAGAACTTGCACAATTGGTGGCTGACTAAATACTTTTTTGCCCCACTGTATATATTAAAATTCTTTATTTAATTACACCCTTTTTCTGTGATTAATCGCAATTAGTCACACACTTCATGAAACTGAGCATAGACCATATATCTTGTTTCCATATATGTTTATTTTGTAATCATTTGCTATATCCAGCAAAGTAAAAAAAAGTCTCCTTGAAGAGGATTCTCAAAATCGGTATTTTCTGCAGCTCTTTTCAAGAATAATTAGGGATTTTCTTAATATGAGCAGACACTGATATCAGCATTCAATTAAGTTTGCTGATCCCCCAGCACATGAATCCCATATTCTCGGTTGATTTTCTGTCAGTATGGTAAACTCATCTACTCATGCGATCTAAACTAATTTGATCAGGAGACGACAAAATCTTTCTTGGTATCAAGGACTGAAAGAGTTCATTCACAACCTATAGAAGCCCCCATGTCTTGGGACCCACCAATGGATGGAACCATTATCTCCAGAACAGGAAAAGGATTAAATGACGCCCTCAGGCAAGCACAGGATATACAGCGTGATGCCACATGACTATCCCATGTTTAACCACTTGCTTCCTGCATGACCGAAACCCTTTCTTTCTTTTGTCACAGACGAAGAAACAGAGTGTACACAGACAATCATAAAAAAATCATTGAAAGTATTGAGCAACTATTCACAAATAATATGTTTTATGTCTTAATGTGTGTGATGTGTTATTGAAACCATGATATTTTAATATTTGCCTTATAACTTTTCCTTTTAGTTATTACGATTACTGTGTATGCAAAATACCTGTTGTTTGAGTTTGAATGAGAGCTGGTTGTATTCACAGAACATTGGTGTAAGTGAAAAATTTATATTCGGCATAATTTTCCGGTGATGATATTTTTATAAGAAGTTCTTTAAAACTTGCAGAAATACTCTCCCAAACAACAAACCACACATGCCACCCATCCTGATTGGACTCGACCTTGGGCTGGACTAAGTCAGCCTGCTTAAATTCCACAAAAAGCCTCTGGCGCAGTCTTCAGCTCGGGCCGCCTCTCACGCAAAAGAACGTTTGGCTTTCACCTTGGTGAGCGCGCTAAGCCCCACACGCCATAACCACCTCGTAGGCAGACCATCTAAGAACTCAGACATTTCATTAACTTCGCGATCTTCAGAGAACTTGAAAGTCTTGCAAACTCAGGCTTTTAGCAGAACTGCTGAAGCCTCTTCCGTAAACCGGCAACCAACTACTCCAAGAGGGCTTCCCCAAAAGGACGTCATCCATACGTCATTCCGACGTCAAAGCAACAGCCAATCAGCGAAGGAATTCCCCTCAACAGACATCCAGGAAGTCCGCTACAGCGACTGAATCACCTCTGCTTTCAGCTGTCAAGCCAAAGAACGCAAGTAACGAAGAAACTCTTCAACTCAGCTGAACTGGTGTAGAGCTAATTTAAGCAGTAAAATTAAGACCGATTCTCTGCTTGGTTTTTCTCCTAGGTCGAATATAAAACCACTCGTTAAACGAGTTAGGACTTTGAAAACTTCATGCAACTCCGTCAACTCATTTCCTTGAATCTTTGTGTGTATGTTTTAGTTAGGTTTTTATGTAATCTAGATTAGCCAATAAAATTCATGTTTCATTTATAAACAAGAAGTTTCTTGGCTCATATAATTTTAAGGTTAAACCTATGCCAAAACGATCCTTGCTTGCTACTTATCTCGTAGCTTACTTATAATAATTACCTCTGTTAAGAGCTTACAAATAATCTTAATTGTGTTGACTGTGGCCAGGAAAACACATATTAAATTTGTTAAAAGATACTAAGAATCACCGGCTCGCTGGACGACCTTGATTTGAAGTAAAACTAACAAATTTGGAATGGTTTAATCAGGTGGACTTGGAACATTCAGACCCGAGTTCTAGCAAAACCTGAATTAATAATGATTAATTCCCTTACAACTAAGTAAATATATTACAATAAATTTAGATGTATTTCCAAAAAAGGACTCCAAAAGAACTCGAAAACTCCAAAAGGAAACTTCAAAAGGACACCAAATAACCAAATGATATAAGGAGCCCATATAAGCACGTGTGAAAGAAAAATATGCTAAAAAAACAAAACAAAAAACAGAATTGTATAGTATGTGTACAGTGCAACAGCAAAGAGCTTTTTTACATTTTAGAGAAGTCAAGTTGAGATACCGAACAGGACCACATGGGAGGGGCGTATCCAGAATTTTATAATTGGGGTGGCAAAGGGTGGGCAAGAGCAGAATGAGGGGTGGCAACTAAGCTTGCCACGTAAAACCGTTTATAGTGGTAGCTAGCTAGTTCATTGAAAATATACATTAACTGTAACAATCACCACTGAGGTAATTTATTTAGATCAACGAGATAGACATATGATTGACTTTACCTACTTCTATGCATCAAAATGAGAATAAATATGAATAAATATGGAACTGATCGTCTCGGTCACGGTGATGGCTGGCAGTATGTTTTTTTGTTTGGCACCTTAAAAAGTTAAGGAGTAGGGGAAGGATGACAACAATAAGCGTATAGCGATAGCAATATATGATGAACGCTACAATTATTATAAGAATGATTTAACTCTCCGCTCACGCTGACATTTTATTGTATTATATATATTTATCTTATTTCATATATATGGGCCATTCTACAGAATTGGTCCAAAGTCAGAGTTGGAAACGTCTTGAACGTCTTTTACCTTACAGAGGTAAATCAATAAGTTACATTTTTAACAATATTTCAAGTGTAATTTATGAGATTTGTTGTATTTTTTATAAATGTATTTTCTTTGTAAAAGACAAAAAAATTATCATACTGATTTCAAAGTTAAAGATTCATTAGTTTCAATATACATTGAACCAAAAACTTTCATAACATCTTTCAGTATACTTTATTTTTGACAAAACATCCCATGTTTCGGTCGTGACTGCACATTTTCGATAGTGACAGTAATGCTTTGGTAGCCACCACATCACATTACAGAATTTTAACTTGCATACCAAAGCACTACTAAAACATACTAAAATACAAAAAATTTGCATAAATGTACTAACATTTTGTTTATTTCCCCCAAATATGAGATAATGTGTTCCTTTTTGTCACTACCGGAACAATGATGACATGTTTCAGTCGTGACTGTTTCAGTCGTGACAATTTTATGGGGTAACACCCAAAAAAACAAAGATGTCAATTTTAGATACTTTTGAGCCAATCTCAAAGATGCTAATCAGCACATGTTTAGCTAGCACAGTTCTGAACAGTTGTACACACAACAATTAACAACAAATATTTTTGAGCTTCCGGGCTTAACTTGGGACCAGGAGCCCTCTGAGGGCTGGACGTGGGAACAGGAACTCTCTCTGGGCTAGACATGGGAACAGGAACTTTCTCTGGGCGGTTATTTTTGAGCTTCCGGGCTTAACTTGGGACCAGGAGCCCTCTGAGGGCTGGACGTGGGAACAGGAACTCTCTCTGGGCTAGACATGGGAACAGGAACTTTCTCGGGGCTAGACATGGGAACAGGAACTTTCTCGGGGCTAAACTCGGGAACTGGAGCCCTCTCTGGGCTAGACATGGGAACAGGAACTTTCTCGGGGCTAAACTGGTAACGGATCTTTCTCGGGGCTAAACATGGGAACGGAACTTACTCCGGGCTAAACTCGGGGACTGGAGCCCTCTCTGGGCTAGACTCGGGGGACTGGAGCCCTCTCTGGGAGGAGGAGGAGGTACTCAGGGCGGGCGAGGGGATCCATGGGGAAACACTACGGAAACAAAACACGAGAAAAAAAACGGAAACAAAAATGGAGGAACAAACCGGAGTTACAGTTTCGGTCTTGTATTCTGTGACGATGCGCTACTGTGAGGAGCACGGAGCGAGGAAGGAGGAGACATGGAGAATACTTCAAACAAACTGACTTTAATTAACATCCAATGGAACCAGGAACACACACGTAGAGACGAACATTCAATACCAGATACCGGAACTCTGAATAGGACTCACTTTAAATACACAGGACTTGACGAGGGGATAACGAGACACACCTGGAACTAATGAAACAATTAACATGGGAAAACTGGGTCAGGGCAGGCACATGGAAAGGGAAAAACACACAGATAGAGTCCAGAGGGGCGTGACAGTGAACAGCAGTTTGCAGCAATTCTGTAAATGGCCCATATATGTACAGTGGGTACGGAAATTATTCAGACCCCTTTAAATTTTTCACTATTTGTTATATTGTAGCCATTTGCTAAAATCATTTTAAGTTAATTTTTTTTCCTCATTAATGTACACCCAGAACCCCATATTGTACAGAAAAAAACAGAATTGTTGACATTTTTGCAGATTTATTAAAAAAGAAAACTGAAATATCACATGGTCCTAAGTATTCAGACCTTTTGCTGTGACACTCGTATATTTAACTCGGGTGCTGTCCATTTTTTTCTGATCATCCTTGAGATGGTTCTATCCTTCATTTGAGTCCAGCTGTGTTTGCTTATACTGATTGGACTTGAATAGGAAAGCCACACACATGTCTATATAAGACCTTACAGCTCACAGTGCATGTCAGAGCAATTGAGAATCATGAGGTCAAAGGAACTGACTGAAGAGCTCAGAGACCGAATTGTGGCAAGGCACAGATCTGGCCAAGGTTACTAAAAAATTTCTGCTGCACTTAAGGTTTCCTAAGAGCACAGTGGCCTCCATAATTTTTAAATGGAAGACGTTTGGGACGACCATAACCCTTCCTAGAGCTGGCCGTCCAGCCAAACTGAGCTATCGGGGGAGAAGAGCCTTGGTGAGCGAGGAAAAGAAGAACCCAAAGATCACTGTGGCTGAGCTCCAAGAGATGCAGTCGGGAGATGGGAGAAAGTTGTAGAAAGTCAACCATCACTTCAGCCCTCCACCAGTCGGGGCTTTATGAGTGGCCCGACGGAAGCCTCTCCTTTGTGCAAGACACATGAAAGTCCGCATGGAGACTCCAAGATGGTGAGAAATAAGATTCTCTGGTGATGAGACCAAGATAGAACTTTTTGCCTTAATTCTAAGCGGTATGTGTTGAGAAAATCAGGCACTGCTCATCACCTGTCCAATTCAGTCCCAACAGGGAAGCATGGTGGTGGCAGCATCATGCTGTGGGTTTTTTTTTTCAGCTGCAGGGACAGGACGATTGGTTGCAATCGAGGGAAAGATGAATTACAGGGATATCCTGGACGAAAACCTTCCAGAGTGCTCAGGACCTCAGACTGAGCCGACGGTTTACCTTCCAACAAGACAATGACCCTAAGCTCACAGCTAAAATATCGAAGGAGTGGCTTCACAACAACTCTGTGACTGTTCTTGAATTGCCCAGCCAGAGCCCTGACTTAAACCAATTGAGCATCTCTGGAGAGACCTAAAATGGCTGTCCACCAACGTTTACCATCCAAGCTGACAGAACTGGAGAGGATCTGCAAGGAGGAATGGCTAGAGATCCCCAATCCAGGTGTGCAACACTTGTTGGCATCTTTCCCAAAGACGCATTGCTTGTATTATATCAAAAGGGTGCTTTCTACTAAATACGAGCAAAGGTCTCGAATACTTAGGACCATTCTATATTTCAGTTTTTCTTTTTTAATACAACTGCAAAATGTCAACATTCTAGTGTTTTTCGTCAATATGGGTTTTGGGGGGGCCTGTGTGTACATTAATTAGACAAAAATGAACTATAAATGATTTTAGTAAAAATGGCTTGCACTATAACAAAGATTGAAAAAGTTAAGGGGGTCTGCATACTTTCCTTACCCACTGTATATACATTGTAACTGAAATATCCCTAATGAATGCATTTTTTATTTTTCAGAATGTAAGGTTCCAGCCGGAACACCATGGCAACCATATAGAAATGCACTTAAAACCTTTTAAAAAACATTAGTAATGGCAATGACTTACAACACCCTAGCAACATGGAACGACTTCTGCATGGACAAGAACCAAAGAATGCTAATTAAATCTAGTTAGGATTGAAAGAGAATACAAATAAACAGAGTAGCAGTGACATTCAAAATGAGAATGGCGAGAGAGATGGATGTTTGATGACTAAATATTCTGATGAGGGAATATGGATCACTAACCTGAAGGAGGCATGTGTTCTAAGGCCTTAAGTGTGAGGCGTTAACCCTGCTTTTGAAGTTGTTTGTTTGAAGTCGAGCTTTAAGACTTAAAGACACCATTAGGAGGGTTCAGGTAGAGCTACATTTCTTCTCCTACAGCACTGTGTCCAGTCAATCTCTAGTCACCAGAGAGGGATACCTGTCAGACAGAGAAGGAAAGTCACATAGGCCTAAATATACTGTGATGTCTTTGTGTTTGTGTGCACCTGCTTTGTTTATTTCTTCTCACTGATATATTAACCTTAGTATTTTGAGCCAGTTCTACTCTCAAATTGAATTCTCAATTAGCCTTTGGCCTGCTAGCACACAAACAAAAAGCAGCAAATAATAAAGCTGCTGTTTCATTCAAAGACTTACAACAAAGCACTATTATCCTTCAAAATATAAGAGAAGATAGTCTAACGATCACAACAGAGGTTTAATTGCAATTCAACTGCATTAACGTCCCATATTTTAACGTGGCACACTCAAGGCCATCCATTAGTAAAGACACAACTGCATTACATTTTGACATTTGCATCACATAACCCGCTCCATATGTGTGGCTTTTCTGATGTAGTAAACTTGCTCAGTAACTCACCCGGTACAGCATTGCATTTGTAATACATAGCGCTCGGGTACGAATCCTGTGAAACACCAGGCTCACTAAAATAGTTCAAAGACTTGCAGAAGCAAGCTAAAGTGTCATGGTTGCTTAAAAAAATTGATTTTTATCTTTTCCATTTTGCTTTTCTTAACACTTTTAGTTAGGTTCAGGGTATAGGGTCTAGTGTAGGTGGTCTGTTTTTATAGAGCATTAACATTTTAGCACCAGTCACCAGATAGTTCGTTCATACATACAACAACCAGTGTAATAAATTGTTGCCAGATTAACATTCATCTGGTTTGGAAAAAGCTCTTGTGCTCTTTTAGTGCCACTCAAAACGTGCAAAAAGAAGCATAATATCATTATAACTAATATACTGTACTAAAAACTACGACAGTAAATGTCGGACTTCACTGTGCAGAATGACAGTGTCAAAGCAAATGTTTGGTGGTCATACTAAAACAGCTTTTTCATCCAGGAGAGCGAAGCTGACCTTTAGAAGCATTGAACCTAATTCACACTCTCCGTCTCTCTCGGCTACATATGGCACATCAGCTGAAAACACATTAGAGTGCATTAATTTACCTGACAGAGAAACAAACATAGAATTAAAGAGGAAGAGAGTGAGAGTGGAAGGTGGAAATAACCTTTGGACGCATCTGACTTAGACAGGGAAAACATACCTCTTTAAACAATCCCACTGCGTGCTATAATTACATCTGACCCTCTCTCAGCAGTCGAATATGAGTAAAGTAAAAGTGAGCGAGGGTGGCTGGAGTCATTCCACGTGGTTTAGAGTGTACAGTACGTTCCTATGGGGACAGGAAATAGGGTCACTCTTAGTGATTAAAACAAGAAAGAACAGGTTAATACACCAAAAGACAACATCATACTTTCAAACTATAGAACAAGTTCTGGTAAATGCTGGTACAAGCATTCTTCCCGTATTTGTGTTTCCATATTTGTCTTCTGTAGTTTTTACTGCCATTTTCTGTCTTCTTCAACTAGTTTTTGAAAGCAATGGCCCAATTGTGAGTGTTGCCATCTAGTGGACCAACCATATTGTGCACACGGTTATAGAAACTGAGCTGCACATATACAATCTGCACAGACCCAATTGATGGCTAAATTAGCAGCAAATCAAAACCAAACCATATTTTGCTGTACCTCTTTTTTGTTCAATAATGTTTGACTTGGATTTACATCATAATACAGAAGATACTTTATGTCTCTCCTCTTTTGTTACATCATGACTTTGAGAATTTGAGCAATAATAATACCATAACCCCAAGTATGACTTTTTGGTGCATCAATTATCCTGCACTGTTAGCTGCAAAGCCCATTTTAACTGTTAACTGTTAAAAATGTGTTTCTTTTCATATTGTCCATCCAAGTCATTATATTTAATTACTTTTTTCCCTATAAATAACATTCAATGGGCTTTACTTCTGAAAGCAATACAACTGCATGTATAATTAATACATTTCCTACATTGCTTCTGTTCGTTTCCTATCACCAGTGCTGTTAATGGGAAAAAAAGAAAGCGGGAAGAAATATTTATTGGATTAGATGTAAAAAGAGCTGGAGTGAAGATTCATAATAGAGCAAAAGGGAATGGATGGGATTTTCACTCTCTCTTGCTCTGTGACAGTGGCTCAGCACTGCTTATAGTGTGGCTGCAGTTATAACCAGATTAGGTAAGAGATTATGCCTGGGTCATGGGAAAGTCGCCACATTGAGGTCTGAACCCAAGCAGTAGCCCGCTGAAGTAAAAATGAGCTGACTTGCTGAAACACAACGACCTTCAATACTTCTTTCTCCAGCCAGTCTCACTCCACAGGATTTGTTTGGGGTTTCAACAGAAACCAAACCAATACACCAGAACAACAAATATTTCAGTCACAAACAACACGTGGCAAGTAAATTGAGAGCTGAAGCTTCAAATTCTAAAAAAAAGAAAAAAAAGAAGGATTATTAGAGGTTCAAGAGGGATCTGCCACTCAATACATCTAAATCGTACTTTTAGAATTTAAGCATAATACAAGGCTTTAAAGGAATGGCACATAAAAAGATGCATCATGCCAGGTTTCATGTTGATTACAAAACATAAAAATAATATAAAATGTATTACCCAGACAACATTTTGCTGTAAGTTTTTTATTTTCTTTTATTTTGGTGCATATATTTTAGCAGAATGTTGACACTGCAAAAGTGTTATTTTAGTATTATTTACAGACACACACACACACACACACACACATATACAGGTGCATCTCAATAAATTAGAATGTCATGGAAAAGTTCATTTATTTCCGTAATTCAACTCAAATTGTGAAACCCGTGTATTAAATCAATTCAACGCACACAGACTGAAGTAGTTTAAGTCTTTGGTTCTTTTAATTGTGATGATTTTGGCTCACATTTAACAAAAACCCACCAATTCAATTCTCAACAGATTAGAGAATACTTTCATAAGACCAATAAAAAAATAATTTTTAGTGAATTGTTGGCCTCCTGGAAAGTATCTTCATGTACTGTACATGTACTCAATAATTGGTAAGGGCTCCTTTTGCTTTAATTACTGACTCAATTCGGCATGGCATGGAGGTGATCAGTTTGTGGCACTGCTGAGGTATGGAAGCCCAGGTTGCTTTGATAGCGGCCTCAGCTCATCTGCATTGTTGGGTCTGGTGTTAATGGGAAAAATACTTTTTTCTGAAGTCCACAGTCAACGCAGCCATCTACCAGGAAATTTTAGAGCACTTCATGCTTCCTTCTGCTGACAAGCTTATGGAGATGCTGATTTCATTTTCCAGCTGGACTTGGCACCTGCCCACAATGCCAAAAGCACCAAAAATTGGTTAAACGACCATGGTGTTGGTGTGCTTGACTGGCCAGAAAACTCGCCTGACCTGAACCCCATAGAAAATCAATGGGGTATTGTCAAGAGGAAGATGAGAGACACCAGGACCCAAACAATGCAGAGACTGGGGAAAAAAGGCCACTGTCAAAGAAACTTGGGCTTCCATACCACCTCAGCATTGCCACAAACTGACCACCTCCATGCCACACCGAATTGAGGAAGTAATTAAAGCAAAAGGAGCCCCTACCAAGTATTGAATACATGTACAGTAAATTAACATACTTTCCAGAAGGCCAACAAGTCACTAAAAAATGAAAAATGGTCTTATGAAGTATTCTATTTAGTTGAGATAGTGAATTGGTGGGTTTTTGTTAAATGTGAGCCAAAATCATCACAATTAAAGAACCAAAGACTTAAACTACTTCAGTCTGTGGTCATTGAATTTATTTAATACACGAGTTGCACAATTTGAGTTGAATTACTGAAATAAAAAAAAACTGAACTTTTCCACGACATTCTAATTTAATGAGATGCACCTGTATATATATATATAAATATATATAGTCTTATAATATATTATAGTATATATTATTATTTTTTTAATTAGCGTAATTATCTGTAAAGTTTAATTTTAACTTTATTATTATTTTTGTTATTTATTTATTTTTATTTTTTTAGTAATTTTAGTACTTCAACTTATACTTATTTTATTTCAGTTAGATGCCAAGTGACATTTTTTGTTTAAATTAAAAAATTAAATGGTTTAAGTTGAAATTTTTCATCTTTATCTTTTTTCATTTATGAAACATTTCTATAGTTACAGTTGCTTTTGTAACAATGGTTTGGAACGACATAAAATGTATAGTAAATTATGACTTTTTTCCCCCCATTTTTGGGGCAAACCATCTCTTCAATTTGCTGGAGAATTTTTAAAGTACACTACCTCAGCTATTCAGCAACAGAGAAAGCACATTACTAACGGATATAGTTTAGATAATTGTAGCATTTGGACCAATCAGACACACAACTTTTTGTTATATTTAACAAATAACATCTAACTCCCCCTCACTTAACCAAATGACCAATTACGAGGGTCTATGGACCCTTACACCGAAATGCACCTAACACCTCAGAAAGGCAGAACAGGCCTCTGGTTCCATGGTAACCAATGCTGATATCACTGGTTTTATGGCCTAAAGGAATGCGGGATGATAAACTCCCTCATTTTCCTCATAAGAAAGACACATAATGCCCAGAGAAATGGACTGTTCTCTAATTAATTCATAGGAAAACCTTTCTTTGATTGAATACACATATCCTTTAGGTCATTGTGTATACCATTACTGTTCTTGTATATTGTCTGTTGTAGTGAATGCTGTTTTATTCATGTTATCATAGAACACTAGTTAATATAACCTCACCTATAACATATTTGGTCTCCATGAATTCATCTTCAGATTATCTAATTGAGAGTGCATATTACATGCTGATACCTATGCAACATATTGATGTTCTAAGAATCTTTACTAATTTGTGCATCAACACCCAAGCGAATTACATATGCGAAATACCATGCTTAGAAACAAAGGGCCAAATAAAACGCAGAACTCCCACTTGAGATTCCGGACTCCCTCATTGGACAAGCCCATCTTGAGAGGCGTGAATCTCTGCAGGCTTTAAAGGCCACACTTCATGTGACCCGCCCCAGTCGGTGGGTCGGTCAGAAGCAAAGATGAAGATATGAGAAAACGCTTCAGGATACCAAAGCATCAGTGCCAGGCCTTTTCTTCGCTTGTCCTTTCCATTCTTCAAGTTACTCTGACGCAAATTGGTTCTTTTTCATCAACTAATTTCAGCAAGATTTTGGGCCTTAAGATTGCATCAGGAATATTTTTCAGACAGACTCGCAAGTATCAAACTTAGTCGATTTAATTGATGCATTAAGTATCAGTTACACCTTTTTACAAGGTGTGTTTGAACTAAGAATCTGACGTTTTCCCTCAGGTTTTAGATCTGCTGAATATGCAAAGTGTTCCATAAAATTCATTCTTTATGCCTCTTTCTGTGCTGAGTTAAACTTTAACCCTTTCTTATACCAACTTATGTGTGTGGGTGTGTGTGTGTGTGTGTGTATGTGATGTTAGACCAGTTTACGTGTGATGTAGGATGTTAGACCGGCTTACTGTGTTTATGTAGTATGTTGGACTAGTTTATGTGTTTATGTAGTTAATAAAACTTTACTTGTATCACACTTGACGTGTTCATTGTTTGCTCATAACCGGAGTCACTAATCATGCAGATTTACGTTACAAGCTTGGTAGAATTGTACAGTAAGAAAGTTATTTCCCTTAACCAGGAAATTAACGTTCTTAGAATTGACAAGACAGTTGACCCTGAGTGTTCAGCTAAATATCTACAGTGGATCTAGTATATGAATAGTTAATTATAACTAGTTATGGTTAATTATTCTTATTTCCTGTTGTGAGCTAAATTCGCTACAGATTTTGGTGGAGAATGCGGGCATGATAAAACGAAAGTTATGAGTTTAAACACTGGCAACTTAAAAGTGTGTGCGTGATAGCCTAGGTTAAAATAGGGCGTGACTTCAGATGCCCTGTTGTGTCCCTATTTGCTGGCTTGTTTAGATGCAGATAAAGTGGGGGTTTGAATTGGTACCGCTATTATAATGGTGAGAGTCTTTATGTATTTCATGCTAAATGGTATCAGTGTAAGGTTAATCTGATTTTAGCAAAGAAACCTAATTTCAGTATTAAAGCATAAATCTGTCCTGACAAAGCGTAAGTCTGAATCTCAGCTCAGCGGCATGTCCAAACTGTACCATAATGTAATATGCTTTAGTGAAGAAATCACAAAATTGCAGTATTGTTTAAATTGTTTCTTTGAAGAAGAAATCTCAGTACAGTTATATCAAGGTAGATGTGAGCGCTGATCCCCTTTCTACAGCATAAAGGCCTTATAGTTTATAATTAGATTGATGCAATTCATCTACACTTTCACTGTATATATATAAGCCGAGCAACCAGGTGGTCATTACTGTGTTTCACTCGCTGAGTGAAATTAAAGGTGTAATACTGTACTTTAGTACTCATGTGTGAGGCAAACATAACTACATATATGTTTAAACCGGTTTTAACTTACATTCTTTAAACAAGTGCAAGAAGTTTATTGTTACATTAGAGAAGCACTCACCGAAGTGCTTAGTTAATGCAACAAGCCTTGAAGGACTGAAAGCACCACGTTTTAAAACTATGGGCAACTTCTTGGAAATAGGCAGACACTAAACTATTTGAATTACACTGGCATGCATTGGTTACCGTGACAACAACTGTCACAGGAAGCGCTAACGTAACATAGCACAAAACAATTCTTTTTCTTCTTTTTCTATGTTTCTCAATCTTCAATTCGTCTCAGAGAATTTAACTATCTAGATGTATCCTTACTGAATGCTATCGCTTAGTTACTAGTTAATTAAATCTAAATTTAATTAAATCTTAACTGTCTATCAAGAAAAGAATCATTAAGGTATTGGGTGCTTTTAGTAACACACTAATCACTAGTGCTGCTATTTGTTCCTAATACCAGATTGATCACCTTGTTTTAATAATAGCAGTCAGCCAATTTTAAATCCATTTACATGTTATGCCCCCTTGATGTTCTCTCTGAACCTCAAAAGGAACCAGAGACATTTCTATTTTTGATTTGTTTATTTTCAAACATGTGCCCTAATTTTTAAGACCCTGTTACAAAGTCATCTAGACAAACGCTAGGGCATAAATATCATCCTGAGTACCAAATAATAGGCATAATATGAATAGAAATGCTCTCCTTTCCTTCTGCTTTTCCCTTTTCTCCATCATACCTCAGGTGGATGTATTACCCCCCCCACAGCTGGTTGAGAACCGTGCCACCCCACACAGGACACCACCATTACCCCGGATGACTCGATGGTTGAACACATAGAGTATCGATAGCCTTTAACCATCCCCAAACGGTATGACAAGAAGACATCAGTATACAGCAAGCCCTTTTCAGCAAAACATATGCTGACCCAAAACTATTTTAGCATTCACACTCTGTTTTGATCTTGTAGTAGTCTCTAGCCCTTACGCTCAACACAAGTGTGTCAAAATGTTGCAGATGCTCAGACTAACTGCCCAGAATGCAGAACAGAGAGGGCTGGCAAGGCGTCGTGAGGAACACCCCCTTTACCCAGGGCCGACGACCACCTACTGAGCCGAAAGCAACTGGACACAGAGAGAAGTGTACCTCAGACTCAGGACTCAAGCGAGAGTTATGGCTACAAAAAGCTCACCAAGGTCATCATCTTCCTGACCCACAACCTAATGGGATTGAAACAGGAGGAAATCGATAGATTTCAAGAGACTCTGATCCAGCAGCTGAACAACACTCAAGACAAGCTTGACATGCTCCGAAGAGAACTCAGGGACTCCTACAGGCTGCGAAAAGAAACGCAGTGGGAGAGACACCCTACTCCTGCATCCTCATTCAGCCGTGCAAACTCCCTCATATGCAACAAGCTACGAAGGGGAGAGCCAACACTTCCTGCTTAACAACTGACAGAACAGAACGGTAATACTTCCAAGCATCCCCGCAGCAGCGCATGATTTGACCCCCAGAAACTTTGACAAGCTAACCAGAAAAATCCCGGCATTCACATTGCTGGGGAAACAATAGTTTCCTACTTTATGCAGTACGAGCAGTAATTTAGAACGGTGGAGTCGTTTTAAACATTGCTTGCAAGCAGACCCAATAATCAATCTTATGTGTCTGTTTCATAAGTTAGTAACTTCTTCTCCATGCGCATACCAGTTCCTGATCAAAACCAGATAAAATTATAGTTTGAATGCGGCTTCCTACAAGCAGTAAGAAGTTTTCAGTGCTATAATGTGTTTAAATCGTACGATAAGAAACTAACCTGACTTTAGCGAAGAAATCCTAATTTCTGTGTTAGTAGAGCACAAGTCTATTTTCTGACGACGAAATCTCAGAATTATCAGCTCATATAAATGGTACCAGAATAAATCGGTCTGATTTTGGGCGAAGAAATCCCCTTCTTCAGTACTGTGTAGGTGATCTGAGCGATGCTCCTCATTTCACTGATTTAAGGCCTTATTATGTGTTATGTATCATTGTATTCATATCGACCCACTCATGTGAAACATTTACGTAACTCTTATACATGCGCGCACCAGGTTCTGATCAGAATCAGATAAAACTATAGCTTGAATGTGCCTTCCTACAGGTAGTAGAAAGTTTCAGTGCTATAATGTGTTTAAATCGTACGATAAGAAACTAACCTGATTTTAGCGAAGAAATCCTAATCTCTGTTGTTAGTGGAGCATAAGTCTATTTTCTGACGACGCAATCTCAGATTAGCAGCCCATATAAATGGTACCAGAATAAATCGGTCTGATCTTGGGCGAAGAAATCCCCTTTTTCAGCACTGTGTAGGTGATCTGAGCGATACTCCTCATTTCATTAATTTAAGGCCTTATATGTGTTACGTATTCTTTTGTATTTAATTTTTGAATCTCGCTCATGTGAAACATTACGTAAAATTAATGGTGTTATTCTAGCGTAGCTAACTACGAATCCACCATTGCCTGTGAAGTGAATGTGCTGTTTTGAGTAATGAATGAATTTGTACGGGACATGCATGAGTTTCCCATGCATGCTCACAGCAGTGCAAGTCTGCTCCACGTGCACCTGTTGTGAGCTTGCATTGGTCTCCTAGCAACACGTGACCCCGGAAGTGTGAGCAGACTCTTCCGGTTAATCTGACAACAGCACCCACTTCACAGACCTGTGTGTAAACAAAGAATTGCGTGTAACTAACGCTAACTCTTAAGCTAAGCCCTTTACCTCAACTGCTAGCTGTTAGCATCTGACTAACGCTTAGATAGGCGTGTAAAGTGTAACTTTCTAACCACACCTCTCTCTCCCTCTATCTCTCTCCCTCTCTCTCCGTCACTCCAGGTGTCACTTCCTGTTGATGCCATCAAAGGTCCCTGTGGTCCCTACCCACATACAGTAGTTTTACTTGTGTTATTGTTTATTTTTGTTTTGACTTTATTCTACCTCTTTTTAATTTTATTGCATTTACTTACATTTGTTTAGCACAAATGTACCAATTCAGCTAAATTGATTTGTATTAAATTTGAGATTTAATTAAATCAAATTTTTTTTTTTTTTTTTTTTTTTTCTATTGTTATTTTTATTTTTAATTTATTTTATTTTTTTATTTAATTTCTTTCCCTTTTAATTTCTACAGCTCTTAGGAACCCTTGTTTATTATTTATTAAATTTTTATTTTTTGGTGTGGTGTTTTACTTTACTTATTTGAGTTATTTCCATCACCATCTTCGCTTTTGGATAGGATTACATTAGTTCTAGCAACTGTCGTTTCCTTAAAGAGTTATACAGGTTATTAGTAGCCTAATCCCTGTTTCCTCTCTACTTCTCCTCACGCCTCAGTGCCAGGCCTAATACATTGAAGGGCAGCTACCATTCCACACAATGTAGGCTAAGATAAAACTAGAAACAATTCCCACTGTTTCTTTTTCTTTTGACGAGGTATTTGGTGGGTCCCTGCTAGTTTAGCTAACAGCCTAACCCTAGGGTTATGAAGTCTATTGCAGAATCACACACAAGTGACACCTGCTTAGCCATATCTCTTAAAATAAAATAAAAACTAAATAGGTAAAATCTTCCTTTTCTTTTTTTTTTTTTGTTGAGTTCATCTTATTTTATTTCAGTCTCGTCATAGTGACCAAACCCGTGAACATCAGTGCTTTAAGTAATAGTTTGACCACATGTATAGCCCGGTCATCAGCTGACCCCTGCTTACGGCCCCCTCAACAAAGTTACTCAAACTCTCCCTTTGTGTTCACGAACACAAAAACATAGCACCCTAACTCACTAGCTGCCTCCCACCAGCTATTCATACCTTACACGGCCTACACAGCCGTTCCCCTAAGAGATAGTTTAACACCTCTGTACGTACCTGCATGTGCCTTGTGCCTCTCTCTCTCTGGTGTTCCCACAAGTTTGCCAGTATGTCGCAGACATTCCACATACATCCAGCCCTGACAGCTCACCCGGGCCACCTGGAAACTTAGCAGAGCACTGGAATGGACATCCTTCAGCTCCAAGCAGCCAACTACATGCGATGGCAAAGAAAGGAACAGCGAGAATGCGACATAAGCGTTTTTTTGGCCGAACATTTGAACGCATCATCCTCTCCTCGGCCCACACCCTCAAGGGCCTCAGACAGGAGGTATATGAGCTGAAACTGCAAGTCACAGAATTCTGCACAGAACTGACACCTGCTCAACGAGAGAAAGAACAGAACGGATGCAAAGAACCTCACAAAATGGTGCGACAGAAGGAAATCACCAGTCTTCACAGAGGCTCTAACAGCTGCTAGACACCAAGCGCCGCTGGAAAAAGCCATCAGACAGGACTTGAAAAGAGAACTGTTTCACACAAAGTCACTCTTAAAAACAACATATGTGGAACTAAAGGAGAAATACACCACATCTTAGGCCTTACAAGGCAACCTGCATACAGACAGAGCTGAGGTCAAAACCCTGACTCAGCAATTAAAGAGGAACTTGACATGGTTCAGAAAGAATTTAAACAGTACTACCGACTGCGCATAGACTTAAGCAAAAGACAGCCGGCCGAACATCATGTCGCCAGCAGTGCAAGCCCTCCACGCCTGTGCACAGTACCGAGGGGGGGAAAGGGAGCCAAAGCCTTCTGCTTGACACTTCACAAGTCAGCTCCCTGAAAACCTCTGCACCTGCAACAAAAAAAAAAAAAAATTCAGGCGAACCAAAACAACGCAACAAGGGGAATTCAGTGTCACAAATGAACTGAAAAATGCTTGCAGACCACAAGGCGAACAGAAAGGGAAAACACGAAACAGAACTCCCCCTGACCAGCAGGCCCAGACCCCCTCAGCCAATAGTCCGAACCTGCGAAGGGGGGGGGGGGAGCCCACTGTTCACACATCACCAACCATCAGCCACAAGGGGGTGGGGCAGGGACCTTTCCAGAGGATCACTGCAGACACACACACCGTGTGACCCCACAGACCCCAATGAGCTGGCCAGAGACAATACATCTGGCAACCTAAATACTGCAGAGACCTTGAGGACATCAAAGGAACTCATCCTGCAGTCTCACCAGCAGTTTAAACAAGCCATCATAAAGGAATTCTCAGACACAGAGTCTGAACATGGACTGATCGCTGCTGATTCTGAACTTCACAACTCAGAATCCAAAGAGGGCAACCAGAAGGCACCCAGCATTGCCACAAAACCCTTCTACAGAAAGCCCCTAACCAGAAGAGGACAGAGCCATCACCATAACAACAAACCCAGGTTCCAGACCAACCACTGGGAAAAGCCATCCTCATCCTGCAAACACCACGGTATGTCCAACAGCAGTCCACCACAACATCCTCCTCCACACCCTTCACACAGGTGCCGAACAGAGGCTACACAAGGACAGCTGGACACGCCTACTTCTGGGTTACAGGAGCTGCTGACACTCGCAAAAGAGATCCTTGAACAAAACTCAACTAAGGAGTATAGAGAAGGACAAACCTCTGACTCCTTGCCTGCTGCAACACAGCATCAGGCACCTCCAAGGGAGGAGCATCCCTTGAAACCGTTCGACACCCCAGAAGCAGCCAGACAACATCGGATTGAGCAACGGGCCCACATGCCCAAAAGCGAAACCTCTACCAACACAACTCAAGCAAGCTCAAGTCGGTGCTTGCTGCCACAACACATGACGCAAAGGACACCAAACATCAATTTCTAGTGCGTCGGGAGAGCAGGAACAGAGAGCTAACTAAACAACCACATGCTGCTCGCAGGCATCATCACTAGGTCAGTCTGGAACCTCTGCACACTCAAATCTCCATAACAATTCCTGCAAGCCCTTGGAACCACCTGCACTTCACAGTGAGAGTTCTAACCCGGGCCTCCTTTGGGGTTTTTTTTGCCACCATGTGGGTAACAAGGATAGCCTACTGGCTAACAAACCTCGAAAAACAACCTCCCATCTTGACCACAGACTAACTCACAGGTACACAGCCCATCCGAAACTGCCTTCGCACAAGGCGACCCCCGGGACCCTCACCTTGCTTACAGCATACATCAACACAAAAAAGCACAACTGACAGATCCAACATGGCACCACAACCATCCGGATTTCTTTTGGCAAACAATAGGCCATGAGAAGCCACCACTGCTCTGGTCTCTCCCAGCCGTGAGTGGCAGGTGCGTGTATGGATTGTTCTGCACCTTTGACGTCGCTCGCTGTTGTCTATTCGACGGACAACAACGTTCGAAAGGGGGGACTTTGTAGCGTCTGGACCAATCAAGGCACCAACTTTTGTTATATTTAACAATAATATCTAACGCCCCCTCACCGAACCAAAGGGCCAAATGAACCCGAGGCTATGGACAAAAAAACCCCTTTTTCACCCCCGACAATGAACCTAAATTCCTCAGATAGGCAGAAAGGCAGAACAGGCCTCTGGTTCCATGGTAACCAAGGCTGATATCACTGGTTTTATTGCTTAAAGGAATGCGGGCAGAGCAACTCTCATTCATTTTCCTCATAGAAAATACACATAATGCCCAGATAAATGGACTGTTCTCTAATTAATTCAGAGGAAAACCTTTTTTTGATTGAATACACATATCCTTCAGTTCATTGTGTATACCATTACTGTTCTTGTATATTGTCTTTTGTAGTGTATGCTGTTTTATTCATGTTATCATAGACCACTAGGTAATATAACCTCACCTATTTCATGTTTAGTATCTATGAATTCGCCTACTTATGATCGAAACAAGCGTGTATATTAAATGCTGATACCTATGCAACATATTGATGTTCTAAAATCTTTATAATTTGTGCATCAACACCCAAGCGACACAAAATTACATATGAGAAAAATACCATGCTTAGAAACAAAGGGCCATATAAACGCAGAACTCCCACTTGAGATTCCGGACTTTCTCATTGGACAAGCCTATCTTGAGAGGCGTGAATCTTTGCGGGCTTTAAAGGCCACACTTCATGTGACCTTGCTCAGTCGGTGGTTCGGTCGGATGCTAAGGTGAAGATGTGAGGAAACGCTTCAGGATACCATAAGCATTGTGCCAGGCTTTTCTTCAGCCTAGTCCTTTCCATTCATCAAGTAACACTGACTCAAACTGGTTCTTTCTCATCAAACAACTTCAGCAAGATCTTGGGGCCTTAAGATTTGCATCAGGAATCTTTTTCAGAACGCCGAGACTCGCAAGTATCAAACTTAGTCAATTTAATTGATGCATTAAGTATCAGTTACACCTTTTTAGAAAGGTGTGTTTGAACTAAGAAGCTGACGTTTCCCTCAGGTGTAGATCTACTGAATATGCAAATGATTCCATAAAAATTCATTCTTTATGCCTCTTTCTGTGCTGAGTTAAACTTGAACCCTTTCCTATACCAACTGTATGTGTGTGTGTGTGTGCATGTGTATGTTAGACCAGTTTACGTGTGTATGTAGTATGTTAGACTAGGTTAAGTGTTTATGTAGTATGTTAGACAAGTTTAAGTGTTTATGTAGTTAATAAAACTTTACTTGTATCACACTTGACGTGTTCATTGTTTGCTCATAACCGGAGTCACTAATCATGCAGATTTACGTTACAAGCTTGGTAGAATTGTACAGTAAGAAAGTTATTTCCCTTAACCAGGAAATTAACGTTCTTAGAATTGGCAAGACAGTTGACCCTGAGTGGTCAGCTAAATATCTACAGCGGATCTAAAATATGAATAGTTAATTATAACTAGTTATGGTTAATTATTCATATTTCCTGTTGTGAGCTAAATTCGCTACATAATACTTGAGTTACTGTTGAGAGTGCAGTTCTTGCAGGAGGTTATGGCAGCCTCTTTAGATCAACTCATTCATTTCTCTTGCTCGCTTTTTTCCCCACTCTCTCCACATAACAGACACAATTACAGAACTGTTCAGCAGCAGAACTCTGCTCTGTCGCATAAAATTTCATTACCTGCATACTAAGTATTAAGAGCTGCTAGATGATTGCTGTTCTCCCCGCTGAATCAGGCCTGCCAGTCTGGAACCAAATAAATAATAGTAGCTTTTCCCAATAGGGCCCTAATTAAATGGGCAGAGAACGCAGGATTACTTACCTTTTCCCTGCTACAAAAATCAATGCAACTCTCAGGTCATTGTAACCCTGTCTATTTGGCCAAGTTCATGCGGAGAGGTCTAAGCATTATCTGCCCTCATACTTTACAAAAAAGGAGGATATGGTGCCCAGACCTATCGGTTTTATTTGTTCACAAATGGAGAGAAACCAGGCCAACCAGTCAGCCTCTCTCTTTTACTCTCTCTCTCTCCCTGTCCATCTGTCTCCTACCAATCCATCATGAGAATGAGGAATATTTGTGGCCATTGTCAGCTGGATAATCAGGAGATGTTTATGATCAGTGAAGGGGAGACAAACGGAGAGGAGGCTATTAATCAACTGGATCTTTCTCTCAGTAAACCCACCCACACAGACTCTCTACATACACTCACTCCCAGAAAGGGCAGATCCTGGCCCTTCTTTTTAATTAGTCATCTTACACAAAAAGAATCCAGAGATGTTTGCATCAGACAGGCCGGACGTTCAATGAAAATTAATATTGCTGCATGCATCAGAGAGCAGCCAGGCGGGTAGATGAGGTACTTGAAATTATAAAAAGCTAACTAAATTCACCGCTGAACTCCAGGGAATTTAATTATTCACTTTGATTGGGAAATGTTTTAATTGCTTGCATTTTGCCACATGCATGAACGCCTTGATCTCAGAGGTCTCGCGCAGAATGTGAAATGTTAGGAATCTTCTTGCTGCTCGCTCATAAGGAAACATACTGCAGACAGCTTTAGCATCAAATGAATGCTTAATAAAATCTGCTATTGACACGATTTTATTTATTGTTATTGGCAAATAACAGCTCTTTCAGTCCTGCTGTCTCACTCTCTTCCTTTTCCATTCGCACTTTCACACATGCGAGTAAATAATGCATAAAGAGCTTTCTCATGTTTGCTAATTTTAACTTAGCTCCGCTCCTCTCAGTTACTGTTGCTTGCTCAGAGAAGCATTACAGAATGTCCCAAGCAACGAATTGAAAATTAGCATGAATTATATCTGCTGTAAGTGACAGGCCTAATAACGTGACGGATGTTATTATTACCGATGCTGAAATGAATTGTGAAATTACAAAGCATTTTATCAGAAATTATGCAGTAACGTCATTAAATTTGGGAGTCGACAGAACAGATTTATTCCTGACGTTTCTACAATGCATTCATTGTTACTGTAAACTTTTATTTTAGGCTAACTACATTACTTAAAGTGTGAGCTAAATGAATATTAAAAATGTAAACGCAAAATGACAAGAAATTTACATTTCATCTTCACTATCAAAATGTAGATGTTTTACTTGGTCAATTGAAAATGAAGACTGACACATGTATGCCCATAACTGTGATGCACCAACTCAATCTGCAGATTTGCCCATCAAATTAATAAATGACTCCTACATGCTCAAAAAATAAAAAAAAAAAAAAAAACCTTTCCTTTCTTTATGAAACAAATCCTTTCCAAAGCAAAATCCGTCCCAACTCCATGATCCTCATATCAAATGTTGGTACTCAGCCTTCAAATGTTGTAAAATCAGACGTTTTGCAAGTAACATGGTGAGGGAAACAGCTTGTGATTCATATTTGTCCAGTCCCCACTTCTGTGCCATACACCAAACAATGCCATGATAGGAATCCGGCTTAATGTTCTGTTGACACATCTAAATTAATTGTATTATAAAATAACTTTTAGAATTATCTATATATTTGGTAGGGCCGAATAATTCATTACAATCCTGATCAATAATTGTATTATTCTTATTCTTAATTTTATCACAAAACCCGGAGGCTTTTATAGACTTCTATTAAAAAAAATAGCATCCTGTATGAAATAGCCTAATCTGGATAATATAGTTGCTACAGCAGGATTAGGGAGTAAAAAAAAAATCATAATAATAATACAAATAAAAAAATCAATAATTCTGACTTTTTCCTCACAATTCCGGACTTTTTTCCTCAGAATTTTGAGGTTACATTTCGCGGTTCTGACTTTTCATCTCAGAGGTTCGAGTTTATATCTCACAGTTTTGACTTTTAGTGTCAGAATTGCGATATAAACTCGCAATTGTGAGAAAGAAAAAAAAAGTCTTGCAAACATCTCGCAATTCAGACTTTTTTCGCTGAATTTCGAGGGGGAAAAGTCTGGATTGTGAAATAAAAAGTTGCAAGTAGCCTACTTTTATTTGATTTCATTCAAACCCAGGCAGAAACAAGCTTTGACAGAAGAGAATACAAAACTCTGATACATTTAAATATGTTGTTATCAACTGTGTTCTTTAATTACATTGAGTTTTTTAATGCAAGCAAATGGCCCGTGTGTATGTACCCCAACACGTCATTTGCCCAGTAAATACAACTTAGGCCTACTGCAGACGGATCTACGAAGCCCTGCTGCTAAATCTCATGAGCAAATACAAACATATGAAAATTGAGATGAGGGGTTGTAGAGGAGCTGTCCTTGTCACCTAGAAACTGAGGGATGAGTCTCCTTATTTGCATAAATTAAAACAGGGACAATGGCTCTTCTGTAGACTCTCCACATCAATCAACACGCATGCTTTTGTCTCACCTATTGTCAGGGCGCTGTCAGCGCGGGCCGCGGCACGCTAAATGTGAGCAGCCGGTCTGCGGTCTGCTATTTGCATATGGGTTATTGCTATTCTGCGACTCCAGAACACATTATAAATAATTCGGTGTAGTCTGTAAGGGCACGTGGATCAGAAGATGTTTAACCAAAAGGAGTCCTGTGGTCTCTTTCATTATGGAAATTAAAGGCTAAATTCAGATGCGGAAAGGCTAATGAAGGATCTGACATCCCTTGACATGACTTTTAAAACTAGTGCAGTTTGTGTGACTCACAGCTACAGACGAGAGAGCTGAGAATCAAGATTGGACTCTCATTTTTATATTCTTTCTCAGGGTGTTTTCACACTTGGTTTGATTCAGGGGTCTGAGGGTTGCTTGCATAAATTGACATATGTGAACGCTTCAAACTAACTGAACTGAGAATTGGGAGGTGAGGTTTGAATATAAAATGCCTATTGAGCAAAACGCTCTAGATTCACTTTATTTTCATATTTGCTAATAAATTCTGGCCTAGTGGCGGATCTAGCTTGTCTGGCACCCTGGGCGAACCACCCCGTCTACCAACTTTAAACGAAATAAATTTTACATAAATGTCTATCTTAGGCCTATATAAATATAGATTTAGATTACAAATTCAGACAAATTAAAAAATACAATAAATCCCTCCAAAACAGCACAACTGTACAGTAAAAATAGCCTAATAAAATGAGTGATGTTACATTTGTTTAAAAAAAAACTACATTATGTTGCAATGTGTCTGAGGATGTAAGCTAGTTGTACAGAAAAAGGATTGTTGTCCTATATGTGTAATAACAGCAAGCAACATAACATTAGAGATGTATTAGCCTATTTTAGCTAGATGAGTGATAGCTGCATACATACCAGTTACGGAACTGCTCTGAGTGAGGATCCAAATGCAGTGTTTATTAGGAAAGTCCAGAATCGAAATCAGACAGCAGGCAAGGGTCAAAACACAGGCAATCAGTCCGACTAAACAACAAGGCAGAGAACACAGGCAAAAGGGTAATCCAGAACACGGGCTAAGAGTCCAAAAACCAAGATACATATAAACAGAAGAAACGCTCAGAGATGCAGTGTAACACTTACAAGACTTCACAAAGAATGACAAACTAAACCAGACTAATATAGGGTGAGCAGACAGGGTAAATGAGACACAGGTGCAATCAGTGAATGTTGATGAGTCTGGGCAAAGGATTATGGGAAATTAAGTCTGGGATGGAGTGCCCTCTAGCGAAGCTCACGGGCACTCCAGCTAGAGATCGTGACAATACCATTTTTTTTTAATTGACGTAAAATAAAGGGAATAAAGTGAAAGTGAAATGAATGAGTTGAAACGCCGGAGTTTTGTTCAGTGCGTGCGCTCACTGACTGAATTCTGCACTCTCATGAATTCTCTCATCATAAACAAAAAACTGCAGATATACTTGTGATGTAAGTAAGAGATTCATTTCACAGTGTAGACAGCTTAACAGGAGGTTTTTGAGAGTTCTTAAACTCGCGCTAGACTATTGTCAGTTTCTTTGATAATTTAAATGTTCTTTTCTAGCTTTAGGTATATTTTTTATTCGCTGTTTGAATAACTGTGGAAATGAAAGCGTAGATTACAATGTTTTTATTAAACTGATATAGTTAAATACAAATTCAGTCGTGTTATAATATTTTATGACATGATTACCTCCATATCTGGTACTTGCAAAAAAATGGGTTTATGATGCGCGTTGGGTAAACATTAGGCTACTTTTAGCCTTAGCCTACGGTCCGAATCTTTTATGATGGACCAAAGTTTCGGAGACAGTGTGTAAACGTGATTGACACAACGTATTTATTTTTTAACGTGCGAAAATTTCTGGATGGGAATGAATTTTATACGAAATATATGTTTTACAAAACATGTTTTACTTTAAAACTGCACAAAATAAAATCCATAAATTATTACTCCTCAAGCCAGAAATATACAAGTTGTGTTCCAAGTTTGAGGTTGATATCTCAAAACAAATTAGCTTTTAGTAAGATTTTGTTTGGCCGCAGTAACAAAATATTTCCACTAGATGAAATTTGTTTCCCATTAATTTCCCGTGTGGTCCACGAGGAGTACGATCAGGATTTTCAGGACTATTTTACCTTTTTGAATCATAGGCTATACATGATTTCTTTTTCACATATGACAAACCCTTAAAAAAAATGACAAAACCTTCACCAAGTTTCATACCAATGAAATAAAAAGAAAAAAAGAGTAAAATTTTTTGCACCTTGAATAAGTAAAATATTTTGTTGAAGCTTGTATAACTTCACAACTTGTATAACTTAAAAATTAAATTGAAATCGGTTAACTTATTTTGATTACAAACAATTCTATATAAACTGTGAAAAGGATTCAGTTGTAAGCTATTGTTTTAATGTGAAATACACACACACACACACACACCCCCTTGTTTGGTATAGAGAGAGCACAAGAGAGAGAGAGAGAGAGAGAGAGAGAGAAGTTCTCCTTCCGGATCCCTCTTCTACGCAGCCATGATGTTGTAATTGATGCAGTATGTGGTCTGGCATTGTCATGTTGGAAAATGCAAGGTCTTCCCTGAAAGAGACGACGTCTGGATGGGAGCATACTGTATGTTGTTCTAGATCTTGGATATACCTTTCAGCATTGATGTTGCCTTTCCAGATGTGTAAGCTGCCCATGCCACACGTACTCATGCAACCCCATACCATCAGAGATGCAGGTTTCTGAACTGAGTGCTGATAACAACTTGGGTTGTCCTTGTCCTCTTTAGTCCGGGTGACATGGTGTCCCAGTTTTCCAAAAATAACTTCAAATTTTGATTCGTCTGACCACAGAACAGTTTTCCACTTTGCCACAGTCCGTTTTAAATGAGCCTTGGCCCAGAGAAAACGCCTGCGCTTCTGGCTCATGTTTAGATATGACTTCTTTTTTTGACCTATAGAGTTTTAGCCTGCAACAGCGAATGGCACGGTGGATTGAGTTCACCGACAATGTTTTCTGGAAGTATTCCTGAGCCCATGTTGTGATTTCCATTACAGTAGCATTCCTGTATGTGATGCAGTGCCGTCTATGGGCCCGAAGATCACGGGCATCCAGTTTGGTTTTCCGGCCTTGACCCTTACGCCCAGAGATTGTTCCAGATTCTCTGAATCTTGGATGATATTATGCACTGTAGATGATGATAACTTCAAACGCTTTGCAATTTTTCTCTGAGAAACTCCTTTCTGATATTGCTCCACTATTTTTCGCCGCAGCATTGGGGAATTGGTGATCCTCTGCCCATCGTGACTTCTGAGAGACACTGCCACTCTGAGAGTCTCTTTTTATACCCAATCATGTTGCCAATTGACCTAATAATTTGCAAATTGGTCCTCCAGCTGTTCCTTATATGTACATTTAACTTTTCCGGCCTCTTATGCTACCTGTCCCAACTTTTTTGGAATTTGTAGCTCTCATGAAATCCAAAATGAGCCAATATTTGGCATGACATTTCAAATGTCTCACTTTCAACATTTGATAGCTTATCTATATTCTATTGTGAATAAAAAAAAGTTTATGAGATTTGTAAATTATTCAATTCCTTTTTTACTCACAATTTGTACATTGTCCCAACTTATTTGGAATCGGGTTTGTAGTAACACGGTAACACTTTTGAGGTTACACTTTATTTAAGTGGTCCGTGGGTAGACACATGTTCATGTACAATCTATTATACAACACTTATTATTAATTAAATTAGGTTATTTGTATAGGCCACGTTTCACGATACAAATCGTTTTGCAGCGGCAGCTTTAAGGGAAATTAATTTCTACGATATATTTTAGTAGAATTATCTAGTTATGCATAATTTCATGCAAGTAACCCTAAACCAAACCCAAATCCTAACCATATAGTAAGTACATGTACTCATGTAGTTAGTATGTATAATTACCAGCAACAAGGACACCTTAAAAATTTGGTAACACTTTAGTATAGGGACCCATTCTCACTATTAACTAGTTGTTTATGCATACATGTAGGCAAAAGTATTTAGTCAGCCACCATTTGTGCAAGTTCTCCCACTTAAAAAGATTGAGAGAGGCCTGTAATTTTCATCATAGGTATACCTCATCTATGAGAGACAAAATGAGAAAAAAAGGATTTTTTGTAGGATTTTTAAAGAATTAATTGTTAATTTCCTCGGTAAAATAAGTATTTGGTCGCCTTCAAACAAGCAAGATTTCTGGCTCTCATAGACCTGTAACTTCTTCTTTAAGAGGGTCCTCTTTCCTCCACTGGTTACCTGTATTAATGCATCTGTTTGAACTCGTTATCAGTATAAAAGACACCTTTCCACAACCTCAAACAGTCACACTCCAAAACTCCACCATGGCCAAGACCAAAGAACTGTCAAAGAACACCAGAAACAAAATTGTAGACATGCACCAGGCTGGGAAGACTGAATCTGCATAGGTAAGCAGCTTGGTGTGAAGAAATCAATTGTGGGAGCAATTATTAGAAAATGGATGACATACAAGTCCACTGATAATCTCCCTCGATCTGGGTCTCCACGCAAGATCTCACCCCGTGGGTCAAAATGATCACAAGAACTGTGAGCAGAAAATCCCAGAACCACACGGGGGGACTTAGTGAATGACCTGCAGAGAGCTTGGACCAAAGTAACAAAGGCTATCATCAGTAACACACTGCGCCGCCAGGGACTCAAGTCCTGCAGTGCCAGATGTGTCCCCCTGTCCAGTACATGTCCAGGCCCGTCTGAATTTTGCTAGAGAGCATTTGGATGATCCAGAAGAGGATTGGGAGTATGTCATATGGTCAGATGAAATCAAAATATAACTTTTTGGTAAAAACTTAACTTGTCGTGTTTGGAGGAGAAAGATGCTGAGTTGCAAAAAAAAAACAAAAAAAATCCAAGAACACCATACCTACTGTGAAGCATGGGGGTTGAAACATCATGCTTTGGGGCTGTTTTTCCTCAAAGGGACCAGGACGACTGATCCGTGTAATGAATGAATGGGGCCATGTATCGTGAGGTTTTGAGTGAATACCTCCTTCCATCAGCAAGGGCATTGTAGATGAAACGTGGCTGGGTCTTTCAGTATGACAATGATCCCAAACACACCTCCCGGGCAACGAAGGAGTGGCTTCGTTAAGAAGCATTTCAAGGTCCTGGAGTGGCCTAGCCAGTCTCCAGATCTCAACCCCATAGAAAATCTTTGGAGGGAGTTGAAAATCCGTGTTGCCCAGCGACAGCCCCAAAACATTACTGCTCTAGAGGAGATCTGCATGAGGAATGGGCCAAAATACCAGCAACAGTGTGAAAACCTTGTGAAGACTTACAGAACACGTTTGACCTCTGTCATTGCCAACAACGGGTATATAACAAAGTATTGAGATGAAATTTTGTTATTGACCAAATACTTATTTTCCACCATAATTTGCAAAAAAAATTCTTTAAAAATCCTACAATGTGATTTTCTGGATTTTTTTTTCTCATTTTTTCTCTCATAGTTGTGGTATACCTATAATGAAAATTACAGGCCTCTCTCATCTTTTTAAGTGGGAGATCTTGCACAATTGGTGGCTGACTAAATACTTTTTTTCCCCACTGTACATATTATTAACATACTGGCTGTTTATTAGTACTTATAAAGCACATATTCTGCATGACCATATTCTACATCTCTAATCTTATCCAATACCTAAACTTAACGACTACCTTATTAACTATTAATGGGCAGCAAATTAGGATCTTATCGAGGCAAAAGTCGTTGTTAATGGTTTGTTAATAGCGAGAATTGGACCTTAAAATAAAATGTGACCATAAAAACGTTTTTTTTTCAGTTTAAGTTACAGCAAAGCAATGTGGAATAAGAAAAGAAACATATTTCTCAAGAAAAAGGCTGTCAAATGTATTAAACAACAAAACATCTATTAAAACATCAGTATAATGGCCCCATTTTGAAGGACACTGGGTTAAATGTGTAGGAGGGGTGACTGGGGGAGTTGGGTTGGGTGATAGACACCGGCTACTTGCTCTCTTGGCGTCAGTGCAACTCTATCATCCTGGGCCAAAGAGAGTGGAAGCAGCAGGCGGCTTATTGCTGAGTAAAATTCAATAGGGGCATAATGATGTTTCACAGCCACAGCCAGAGGTGGGCTGATAATAACTGCTGCTGTAAACGTGCATCATCATTCTCTTCACGGCAGAGAGGGGATCTTTCTCTCTCTGCTTCACTCATTTCCTTTTCAGTGAAGAGAGTGATATGCCAATCACGGTCCTAGTAGGAGCCCAGTCATCACATAGAGCAGCTCTGCAATTAAACATGACTCACACTCTCAAAAAACGACTGCCCGCACTGATATGGAGAAATAAACACACTCATTATTCAGTTCATTAATCAGTGAATTAGCGACCGTGGATCAGAGATGAAGTACACGCAGAACAAGTTGGGTTAACTTTGAAAGTAAACGTTATCGCAGCCTCTCTACTATAATGAAGCTGAATCCAACATAATGGTCTCTGCGGTGATTCTTAAAGTGCACACACACTGACAGCAATTTGCAGAAAAAGCAACCAATTATAGCTTGAGAATCAACAGCAATCAGTGGCAATTGGACAAAGCTGAAAGAGTTCAACTACTGTACTCGTATACTCAGTTACAGGCTATCAGTATATTATTCTAAAATAAATTAATAAATAAATGCACACACATAAAACAAATGAAACTATCCACAATGAATTTGAATATCGAACTAATAAATAAAAAATGTCTGTGTGTAATTTATTTATATATATGAGATCAACTGGAATTAATTTCCATTTATATATATATAAATCAACAGTTAAGCCCTTGTTCAGATGCAGTGCCTACTAAGGCTCAAGTTGAAAAGCTAATATTGTCAAGTCATCAGCGTGAAAGTACCTTTAGAGTTTCAAAAACAGACCATAACCCATCCTTCAAGCTGGCTTTAACAGATATGATACTGAAATGCTTGCGGTTTTATAAAACATTTTAAAAAGACAGTAAAGACAAAAAAGACTCTTATGGAATCACACCGGACTGTTTCTGTGAGGGTGACTAGTTTTGGCATAAAAACCAGCCTTCCTCTCCGAGTGTGTGGTCTATTCATCTCTGACAGACTAGACGTGTCCCCGTGTCTGTCGGTAAAGAGACATCTTTCTACCACCATCTATCAGTCTAATGGATATTACTGACACCAGGACAATGTGGACAGGAAAAAGAGACACTTCATCTTCAGAGATAGAGAGAGAGAGAGAGAGAGAGAGAAAGAGACATCTTTGCACACCTCATTCTCAGCGAATCCCGGCGGTGTGACAAATCCCGGCACCAGATAATTTCATGATTACCTTTTCTCTTCAAAAGAAGTCGATGGCTGTGAAGAGCTTGAAGAGCTGCAAATGTTTACAGAATCAATGAAGGTGAACTCAGACTGAGACACAGACAGGTAGAACCACAAGAGAACCTCATTTGCAGTAAGACGCCTCAGAGATCACACAGAATAAGACATATTTCTCTTCCCACCTGCCTCCCCTCCCCTCTCCCATGTCTTCTTTTTCATACTCAGGCCACGATGACTGAGGATAGAGCTCTAATGATGCTGCATCTGCTGCCATATTAATGAAATCTCCTGGGGTTTGTTCACCGGCCAATCAGCATTCTTTACTGGTGCACCATTTATCCCAGCTCCATCCCAGACAATGGAGAGTCAATGAAGGGCAAGGGGCATCGGATGAACTTGATGCTGACTAGTTTGCTGTTTGGAGGGGAGTGAGGTATCAATGGTCTCGGGTCTAAAGGCCACTGTGTTATTAGAGAGGACAATGCTGTCGCTAGTTATCCTCCCGCAAGAAATGGACAGAGAAGGACTGTGGGTGGATGGAGACTGGGGGTCAGACACTGAGGGGCTGGAAGACAGAAGAGCTCTGTGGCACTCAGATGTGATTAAATATAGTAAAACAGGAACATCATGACAGTATGGACACGGTCAGACAGCTGTCAGATGGTCTCTTCCTCTGCCATGTTTGAAGAAAAGAAGCAATAACACTTGAAATCAACAAAAAAGTGATTGCTAGTCCACCCTTGTGAAGTCACATACTCTCTATTGCATGCAAATGAATTGTGTGTTTATCTATGGTGAGTTCATTTTTAAGAAGACTCATTTATTGTGTTTTGACACTGTAGATTTTTTATAACATCGGCTCAGTATAAATGCACTCAGTACTGAATCGTGAAAGTGCTACTGAAACAGCTACTGTTGTTGTATAATTTGCATACTTATATTTTCCCTGTCACATTTATTATAGAATGCATTTCTCATTGCTGTTTGTCTCCAAAGAAATTGCCTTTGGAGAGAAGCTCGCATTCGTTGCATCTGTTGCAACACATCTGCGGCAGATGCGCATGTAAAGTTTTGGTTGTAAATCCAAAATACTCAAGGATCCAGAGCAAAATAAATAGATGCCAAGGTATCCACTGTTTCAAAAAATACATTACATTACTTTAAAGTAAAAAAAAAAAATCACTCAAAGATAGTTGTTCAGAAGCGAGTTTTAAATTGTACAAACCAGGGTTTGCATTATGAATAAATTTGTTTTGCATCAGAATCATCTAAAAAATGCAAGAGGGTCTAGCTGCAGCCTCGCACTTGCACTCTCAGACGTGCATTCTCAGGCTTGCACTCTCAGACATTTGCGCTTCCGCTAGCGACGTCACTTGCATCCTTTTATTTTTTTATTTTCTTTATTTGATTGATTCTTTTGTTTGAATCTCTCAGCTTTTACACATTAGCCAGTGGTAAACAAGAAAAAGAAACTAAATTCCGCAGTCCCTTGCAGATCGCCACGTGCACTCTCCGATACCTGCACTTTCACACTCAATCGACACCAATCGGCTGTTTCCATGAAGACAATAACTCTGGAGTGTGATTAAACGATTACAACAATTTTGTACTAATACTCAGGAGTCCTGCAAGAAAAAGACAAGACCCGCAAATCCGCGACCACAGCAGAATATGAATGCAATGCGCAAAGTATCTCATTAAGTGCTTTTAAACCTCCCGTAGAAAACCATAAACACTTAAAATGGCTTAATGTATTAAGATAGTACTATTAAAAGATCAAATTCGATATACAGTTATTATTTAATTTACTACAAGGCAAACAGATGGCTATGAACAAAATGCGCAAACTTTCATTTGTCCTCCCATACAGCAAAACGCTTAATGTTGATACAGACAATGTACCTATATGGCCCTTGTTTGTGACTCAAGTCTATACTGAACAGCAATTCTTACGTGCATTTTTGAAATGCATTAAGTGATTTTAAAAGGATCAACTCTCAATTTTCCTCCCATAGAAAATCATTATAAATGAAACACGTAATGTAGCTTAATGGACAGAGACAATGATATAAAAGAGCTGTAGATGGTTTATTCTATATGGAAAAACGCTTAAAGCTAAACTGTGCGTGTTGCATTTATTCTAGGCTCACCTGCTTGCCTGTATATTAGTTATGTATATTAATAATGTAGAGGAGCATATTGAGTTTGGCCTTTTTAGTCCATTATGCCACATTATGCCACGTACTTTTTGCGGTATGGGAGGAAAATACTATATACATATTCATTATATTAATACATTTTATATTTAATTTGATATTTTAATAGCATCTTACATTACGCCATGTTAAGTGGTTTGTTTTTCTACAGGAGGAAAACGCTTAACGAGAGACTTTGTGCATTGCGTTCATATTCTGCTGTTCTGTGGCGACGGATTTGTGGTCTTGTCTTTTTCTTGCAGGACCCTGTAGGTTATGGTACTAAATTAGTTTTTATCATTAAATCACCACCACAGCGTCTTGTCTTCATTGGCAACACACACCATTTGTGTCGACTGCAAGTGAAGTCGCAGGTAAGAACAAGGAATACACGTGCAAGATGGCAGTGCAGTGACATTGTCTTTAGTTCTTTTTTCTCCCTTTCTTCAACTCACCTGCTACTGTGGTAAAATGTTGAGAGATTCAAACAAAAAGTAATAAAAAAATAGAACAAAATAAAAAATAAAAGACTGCAAGTGACGTCACTAGCAGAAACGCAAGTGTCTGAGAATGCAAGTCTGAGAGTGCAAGTGCGAGGCTGCAACTAGACCCTTCTCAAAATTGACTCACAGTTCATTGAGGGAGTCAGTTGTGACCTACATAACAGCTGTGAGTGATTTACTGAATAAGTGAATCAGATTCAAACCGTTAATTCAAAAGTGAGTTAATGAATCTTATTGACTGATTCAAAAAGAAATGGTTCAAAAGGGTAATATCTTCTCAAATTGGACATCATAGCTTGTGTACAACTTTTGTGTACACACAAAGTTTTCCCAATTGACTGTCGATTTTATTTTTATTTTTTTTGTCACATTTTGCTACCATTTTAGTGGCCGTCTGGAACCCTAAATCATGCATGCAACAGTGAAGAAATCACTGTTTTTTTGTTTTTTGGTGATACAAACGTACCATGGTTGCAAAAATACAAAGTGAAACAACGTTGGAGGGGGGCTGAATCGAACTAATTGTAAAAACAGACTAAATATGGTAAAATAGAAACATAGTGTCAGAATATTTTACCTATAGACACAGACATGCACTTCTCTGTTTTCACTGTTTCATTTAATCACCAATATTTGAAGAAAATGAAAATAACACTTTAAATGAACAGAGCAAAGATTGCTGGTCCACCTTTGTGAAGACTCACATACTCTCTGGCATACAAATGTACTTTATCACTGTCACCAGGGAGAAAGCTTTTAAATGCCAAGACACTTAATGAACAGATGAGAGTTATTCAAAAAGGAAATGCATTGCATGCTACATAAATTCCCACACCAACACTGGAGTCTGATAGGGCTCTATGTTCCCTTAATGATTGCTTTGTAAATATAGGCAGTAGTGGACAAGTGGTTTTTTTAAAAGCTTCAAGGTTCTTTTTTCTTTATCTTAACAAAAGAACAGTGCTAAGCAACACCAGCCAATCTGTTTCATCATGAACCACATTTCATCAGCACCATGGAAACCAATTGAAACTATTTAAACAACACTTTCAGTGGCTAGGATGACATAGTTTCCAGAGCTTTCAGTGTCTTTTTCATGGTATAGTGAGGATGTTTCTTCATACCAATCCCCATCATGCATAAACCAACTTGAGTACCGCTAACAAATTGGTCTAGTCCCAAGGTCAATTATTTTTTTTCAGTAATTTTGTTCAATTTTATGGTGATACACTCATCCAGAATGGGCAGAAGAGTAAAGGAAAAAAAGATGAGAGATCTAATGTGTGCTTGGGCAGATTTTTCATTACAGCATGACGTCAAAGAATAAGAGAACTAAAGTTAATTTGAAAATCTGATTTGAAAAAGGCCAATGTGAAAAGTCTATCATTTGAAATTTTCTCAGTACTTTCATCAACATTACTTTTCTAGCATTTAGTTTGGACCTTTATTGACCTTGTTGGATGATTTGTACTATTTGTATTTCCATTAAATGTAGGCATACAAAACAGGATAGTATGTGCTTTGCCTAAAGAGAACAGAATAAATGCATTCAAAATAGCACCCTCCACGGCAGCTACATTTGTTTATTTACCACGTCTTATCATCAGACATTATTGTCTATTTACAGAATTAAATAGTCACCAAAATTCTGCAGTATTCCAGTAGCATGAATAAAGCAATGAGGGAAAGCTTTGTAGCTCATTACTGAAAATGTGACTTAATTTGAATGCAGCTCCTTCAGACAGTGTTAAAGAGCCCGCTCATTTATCGATTTTCCCCTAAAAAGCACAATGAATTAATTTAATATACGTTATCTATCATAATCTATATCTATATATATATATTATTACTATATATATATATCAGATATATCACACTGTATATTTGCACTGTATTTTGCACAGTTTCTAATGGATATTTTTTTATTTTTTAGACCAATTCTCACTATCAACTTAGCTTATTAGCATGTATATTACTAGCATATTGGCTGTTTATTAGTACTTATAAAGTACATATTACATTTTGAGTATATTCAGGAATAAGTCATAGTAAATAGCTAGTTGATAGTGAGAATTGATCCCCAAACTAAAGTGTGACCCTAACGACTGACAGTGACATATTTTAATTTGGAGTACTAAATTAAATTAACTTCAATTTAAAAAAAAAATGCTCAAATCAATTTAAAAAAAAAAGATTCACATAGTCCCACCACAAATGGATTAAGCACAGTTCCATTGTACAAATTTAATGAAATTATATTAAGCTCAAGAATCATGTTTCATTTGCACATTTTAACAGCAATAATATCCATTCTTATTGCTGTAAAACGCACCAAAAATGGTTCTTACTGAAAAATGCATCACAAGCAGAAACACCAGCCATGGTCAATGGCGTTTCTGCCAGTGCCACTCAGCCACGCTATTTTTCTGTAATGGCACACTGCTGACCACCTTCCTCACTTCCCCTTTTCACTCTCTTTGCCTCCTTGCAGAGATCACACCGTCAGTAATGAAAAACTCTGCCTGAATCTACCAGAGCAGAGAGAAAGGGATAAAATCTTTACATTTAATTGATACAGCCCCAGGCATCCCTCAAGCAGAAAAGCAATAATTCTGGCCTGCCATCAGAAACAAGGAGAAATAAGATCATATTTCCCTCTGGCAAATTTAAATACAGCATTGTATTGAACAAATTAACAAACTTAGCTTCAGCGTGCAATGTGCCAGACATCCTGTTGACTAACTAGACATGGATTCCCTCACCACAAAAGACCCTGGGCATTATTCTGGAATGATTTTAATACACAGATCTAATTGGGAAGGAGGGCTGCTTTGTTATTAAAATGAAGATGGAGGCCACCACAAACAATTTTTCTTACATTTCAGCATGTAAGCACTTAAGTTACTCTCAGCACATACAAACACTTTCCTAAAAGAGGAAAAAACAGGTATTTCTTAATTAGCCGTCTATTTTTGGCTTGCATGGTAAGAAATGTAATTAACCTTATAAAATACACTCATAACATTTGGCTGTCCTGAGTTTCCCAGCTGCAACATTTACATTAGCATGAGTTAGCTCAAGCAGCGCTGAGCACTCTGGTCCTTCATTGCAGCATTCATATTTGCACTCTTGATCAGTAAATAAAAAAACTCCCAGTGTAAATCTAAAGACATAGTAAAGAACTGTAATACAATTTTAAAGTGCAGCTGATTAGAGGGCAAAGTCCAGTTTGAAGAAGTTCACTTGGATGCCATTTCTTTACACCCTCGGGCAGCTATGTCCAGTCATGCAAGTTCCAGCATGTGAATGGGGAAAGACACTGTTTTTCAAACTTGCATTTCCATAACATGGCAAACAACCATTCATCAAATGATGTAAATTGATGTAATCCGTTTTCCCAACCCCTCCAGTGTTTTGTTTTTTCTTTGTCTGACATGTTGGTGTTATATCTTTCACTTGGATGTTATAAGTTGCACTGAGTAAACACAGCTGGATAAAACAAAAACTGTCCGCTTTCATTTCAGGCTGCAAAGCAAAAAAATTTGATTATTTTAAAAAGGGGTGAATTCGTTATCGTATATCCACACAGTGTGTTTGTGTGTTTTTGTGTTTGTGTGTGTGTGTTTGGTGTGTGTGTGTGTGTGTGTGTTGTGTGTGTGTTTGTGTGTGTTGTTTGGTGTTGTGTGTGTGTGTGTGTGTGGTGTGGTTTTGTGTGTGTGTGTGTTGTGTGTGTCTCTGGTGTGTCACGAATCCGGTCTGTGGACTTCCATCCAATCGCCACCAGAGGTCACTCGTCCATCATATTGACTCTCGCACTACACTGACTGTTGCACGTCACCACGGACTACATTTCCCATGCACCATTTCACTAATCACACGCTCACCTGAGAGCCATTACTCACTCTATTTTACACCCACTCAGTTCCTGTTCAGATCGCTGAGTATTGTTTAGTGTGTATCACTGCTATAGCTACCTTACGGAGCCTGCTTAGTGTTCCTAGCCTTAGCTGAGTCTTGCTTTGTCTGCTTTCTCGTGTTCTTATCTTTGCCTGTGTACCTGGATTTATCCCACTAGTCTCGCCCTGTTGGATACTGTTTGCCGTCGACTGACCCTCGCTAGTTTACCGGATTGCCCTTGCCTTGTCTTCTCCATACCAGTTTGCCATTATCTGACCCATGCCTGTTTCTGACCACGCCTGTGAATAAAGTTTGCAAATGGATCCGTATGTCTCACGTCTTGTTTGCCCCGTAACAGTATACTCGGCCATTCAAGGATCCAGCGGCTTTACCGAAGGACATTGGCCAGGTATGAACACAGCAATTCTACTACTAGCTCTCAAGCAGGGCACATGATCACTTGAGGGTTACATTGAGGAATATTTGGCTTTGGCTAATGGCTCAGAGTTACCGGAGTGTATGTTAATTGACTTTTTCTCTGATGTACAACCTTTAAACCTCACCCACCACCACACCAAACCCACAAAAAACCCCCCGCCTTTAAAACAAATCAAGAGTGATTTATGAGGGTCCTTGTTTGTCACTAAGTAGTTTTTTGGATCATGTTTTGTGGACTGTTGGTTCAGCGTTCACAGTGGGTGTCGCGGAGGAACACGACCCCGCACTCACTCGTGTAATGGCAGCTGCACTAGAGCATGCTCACAAAATGGCAGCGACATGGAGTCCTGTTCGCAAGCTGGCGCCAAAGCAACGTCCTGTTATGTCACAGCTGATCTTCATGAGTCAAGTCAAGTCACAGCTGATCTTCAGGAGTCAAGTCAAGTCACAGTTGATCGTCATGAGCCAAGTCAAGTCACAACTGATCTTCATGAGTCAAGTCTAGTCACAACTGATCTTTATCAGTCAAGTCGAGTCACAGCTGATCTTCATGAGGCAAGTCAAGTCACAGTTTATTGTCATGAGTCAAGTCAAGTCACAGCTGATCTTCATGAGTCTAGTCAAGTCACAGCTGATATTTATGAGTCAAGTCAAGTCACAGCTGATCTTCGTGAGCCAAGTCAAGTCACAGCTGATCTTCGTGAGCCAAGTCAAGTCACAGATGATCTTCGTGAGCCAAGTCAAGTCACAGATGATCTTCGTGAGCCTAGTCAAGTCACGGTTGATCGTCATGAGTCAAGTCAAGTTATAGTTGATCTTCGTAAGTCAAGTCAAGTCACAGCTGCTCCTCATAAGTCCAGTAACGTCTCAGCTGATCATCTAGAGTCACGTCACATCACAGCTGATCATCCAGAGTCATGTCACATCACCGCTGATCATCCAGAGTCACATCATAGCTGATCATCCAGAGTCACGTCACATCACGCTGATTCATCCAGAGTCCCATTCCCATCACCGCTGATCATCCAGAGTCCAGTCAAGTCACAGCTGATCATCCATTCACATCACAGCTGATCATCCAGAGTCTTGTCACGTCTCAGCTGAACATCCAGAGTCACGTCACATCACAGCTGATCATCCAGAGTCACATCACATCACAGCTGATCATCCAGAGTCTCATCACGATACAGCTGATCGTCAGGAGTCTTGTCATGTCCTGTCTATTGCACCCAGATCTTCAAGGTCAGTATTTCGGTATCCCAGTCTGGTATCTAGTGTGAGGGATTCACCGCTGGTGTCTGCACGCACAGCTGGTATCCCCAAACCCACTCACTCTAGCCCTCCTGTTCCTGAAATGATTCCCCTATCTGAAGCGCTTCCCATGATGGGAATCACTTTTTGGTGTGTTTGGGCTGCATACACCACCACAGAACCTCCCGAGGTGGCGACGTCCACTGTGATGTCTCCAGAGGTGGCGGCTGATGCTGCAGAACCTCTTGGGGTAGTGACGGTCGCTGCTGTGTTCTCCGAGGCGATGGTGCCTGCCGCAGCTTCACCAAAGGTGGCAGCACATGCTGCAGAACCTTCTGAGGCGGAGCCGTTCGCTTCAGCTCCTTGCACGATGGTGGCGCCCAGCAACGCACCTTCAGCCTGTCTTGTCACGGTCGAAGGAATCATTACTGAACTCTTCTCGTATCCTGATGGTCCTACTGTAGAACCTCCAGAGGTGGCGGCATTTCGCTGCAGAACCTCCAGAGGTGTCAGTGGTATCCACTTATGAACTCTCGTCCTGTCCTGTCCTGGCCAAGGAGGCCATCTATGAACTTTCTGCCTGTCCCGTCACAGCTATGAAGGCCGTCTGTGAACTCTCTGCCTGTCCCGTCACAGCTATGAAGGCCGTCTGTGAACTCTCTGCCTGTCCTGTAATGGCTATGGAGGCCATCTGTGAACTCTCTGCCAGTCCTCTTACGGCTATAGAGGCTGCTTTTGAACTTTTGTCCTGCTCTGGATCGGCCGATGAAGCCATCTCTGAACTCTCGTCCTATTCTGAATTAGCCATGGAGGCTGATTGTGAACTGTATGTTCGACTAAGCGCTGCTAATGAATTTGTTTCTGAATGGTATGTCTGTCCACTAATTTCAAATAATATGTCTGATGCACCATCTGTTTGTCCAGTTTCAGTCACTGATATGTCTACCAGTCCAGTGTCAGTTAACACACCCACTTTTGAACTGTCAGTCTATCCCATATCAACCCATGAGTCTGTTTGTGAACTGTCTTCCTGTCTAGCTTCAGTCAGTGAGCCTGTTTTTGAACTGTCTGCCCATCCAGTTTCAGTCAATGAGCCTGTTCATGTACTGTCAACCCAACCAGTCTTTGTCAATGCACCCAATCTTGAATGGTCTGTCTGTCCGGCCATTCTCAAGGAGACCAACACAGAACTTGCCCTGTCTGTCACAGCCCCAGAACCCACCTCTGTACTCTTAACCCTGCCTGTCAGGAGCCCAGAAACCAAGAACGCACACCATGTCTGCCCTGTTAACCCTGTCACTGCCAATCCAGTTCCCGTCCTGTCTGTCAAGCTCAAGGAGACTGTTAAAGAACTATCTACATGTCCTGTTCCGGCCCTTGAGACCGTAAATGCACTGTCTATCTCCTGTGTTTCAGTTTTCCCTAGACTCCAGTTCCCGCCATGGGCTCCTGATCACTCTGGTCCAGAAACCTTACCTGAGCTCCCTGTAGGCTCTAGTAGTCTTGTCACAGCCCAAAGATCCTCCTTTGAACTCTTAGCCGTGTCTGTCATGAACTCAGGAACTAAAAATAAACCATATGTCTGTCCAGTTTCAGTCAAAAAGCCTGATTATGAACTGTTTGCCCACTCAGTTGTCATCAGGGAAACAGTTGAGGGACCTGTTATATTTCCTGCCTCCGTCCTTGGGGCCATGAATGTTCTGTCTGTGTTGTCTGTCTCTGCTCTCTCTACGTTACAGTCTCTGCCATGGTCTCCTGATCAGTTTGGCTCACCGTGGGTGTCTTCTGCTCTGTTGAAGCGTGTTGGGGTGGGGGGGACAAAAAAAAAAAAAAAAGAAAAAAACGGAGAAAGAGGAAAAAAAATGCAGCCTAAAAGTGGGGAAAAAAGAGAAAAAAAAAAAGGGGGATTCGACAAGGGCAGGGGGGCTCGGGGGGCGGGGGGGAAACACATGAATGGAAGGAAGACGCCTTGGAGGGAGGGTCTTCTACTCCATCGGCTTTGGTCTGGTGGTCTTCTGTCCTGCTCTGGTGGTCATCTGCTCCGCCGTGGAGATCTTCTGTTCTGCTTCTGGTGGTCTTCTGCTCCGTCGTGGGGATCTTCGGTTCCGTCTGCTCTGCTGTGGTGGTCCTCAACTCCACCTGTACTGCCGGCTCCGCCCTGGCTCCCTGCTCCGCCAGTCCTGCCTCAGTCCCTGGTCTCTCCACTTCCATGTGGACCTGGCCCTCCGTCCCTCCCCCTGTTCTGCTCCACCGCCCTCCTGAATCGTAAAGAGTTTGGAGCGTCTGGAAGCCGCTCCTTAGGGGGGGGCTCTGTCACGAATTCAGTGGAACTCAGTCGTGACTTCATCCGATCGCCACCAGAGGTCATCTTCATCATATTGACATCTCTCACTACCCTGTCTGTTTGCACCCAGTCACCAACTGACTACATTGGACCATATCACACTCACTATTTAACACTCACTCTGATCCCTTTCCACCGCCGAGTATTGTTTAGCGGATATCACTGTTTAGCTGATAGCTACCTTACGGAGCCTGCTTAGTTTTCCTAGCCTTAGCTGAGTCTTGCTTTGTCTGTTTTCTCGTGTTCTGATCTTTGCCTGTGTACCTGGATTTATCCCTCTAGTCTCGCCCTGTTGGATTGCATTCGCCGTCGACTGACCCTCGCTTGTTTACCGGATTGCCCTTGCCTTGTCTTCTCCATACCAGTTTGCCATTGTCTGACCATTGCCTGTTTCTGACCACGCCTTTGAAATAAAGTTTGCAAATGTGTACATCTCACGTCTTGTCTGCCCCGTAACAGTGTGTGTGTGTGTGTGTGTATTTTTCAGAATTATCTTGAGCATATGAGCCCTATTACACGAGAAAACTAAAATATTAGAATTTAGAGAAAAATAAAAAAATAAACATTGTGACAAAATAAGGGAATATTAACATATTGCACTTCTTTTAGTTTACTAATCAAATGTAAGTTAATTTGTAACATCGATCATGTTGAATCCTTAACATTTAACACAACTTTAAATTTTGCAAGGAGAAAGACAAACATGGTTAATGCTACAAACTCTGCCTGTCTTTTCACTTGGTCATCAGTGCTTCTCAGTGAGCAGCAAAAATATCTCTCATCAGATATGGCCTTTGCCTGCTGAGAAGCTGGTCTGACAGAAATTAATTCCTTTCATTTGCTCTTTTCTGCTGACATGGAAGACAGCGGCATGAATCAATTGACAAAAGATCTGGACCTCATTCAGTCTCCATTTCAAGGCTTTAGCATCACAATTAATTAATGAAATAAAATAACACCAGATATGTGATGAAATGCCATGGTATTTGTGTTTATGGAGCTCACACAAAGAGATGTTCACAGTGCTACTGAGTTCGGCCCAACAGCTGAAGTGTACCTTGTGTCACTGAGATGAAACTCACACAGGTATGTGCCCTGTTGCCCAGAGCATCAGAAGCAGGATCACAGCCGACACTCCAAATTTCAGTCAATATGAGAGATTTTCTCTGTATCTGAAACAGGGTATACAGGGAGTGACACATCCCATCAGAACAAGATGAAGAGAATAAGTCGAAATTTTAAAGGATGTGGCAGAGTGCAAGAGTATGCATGTGTACATAAGGTGTTAAACTCCCTACAGCTCTTCACTGGCCTCTAATTGCTTCACACATTGAACTTGTTTCTGTCAGAGGTAATTACACAGTCTGCCGAAGCCTATTAACAAAGATTCGTTCATTCTATTAGGCCTGATTAACTAAGGCTGTTCACCATCATACATTTTAGATTCAACTTTTCAATCAATACATCACTGATAAATCAGTAAGAGTCCTTGCAGGGACTGGAGGAAAGAATGTTCCCAAATAAGACACTATTTAATATCTCAAATGCATCTCCTTAACAACAGTAAGAGCATATTGACATTTTTGCAGGAGTCTTCTCAGATTTTGAGAAAAAGAACTCGGGTAATCTCACAAGTGTTTCTTCTAGAACAAGAACTTGTTAACAAGGCAAAGAGAAGAAAATAAGAAAAAGACCAAGACTAGAGCTGAGTTTTTGATCCAGATTTGATTTCATTCCAGATTTATTTCAATTTCAGTTATGATGTTCATTTAGCTTACAAATGAAATACCTCTCAGATAATGTTGTAAATTATTAGTAATTACAAGGAATATTTCTAACTTCAAAAAATATATATTTTTTAACAGTAGCTACATGCATTTTTAACAGTAAATTATTTAATAGACATAATAATCAATACAACAACAAAAAAAGTAAATTTAAATAGCATTTCTTGTGAGTCTTTTTGAATGAATAATTAAAAGGACCTGCTCAAGAGAGTGATTTTATAGTAAATCAGACTACATTGATCATGCTGTACACTGCAAAAAATGACCGTGAATTTAACGGTAAAAGACTGTAAAAATGCTACAGTATAAAAACCTGTTAAATGGTTAACGGTAAATTCCCCTACTATATACGGTGAAAAACTGTATTGGACATTACATGTATTGGACATTAATTTTACGGTAGTATACCGTTTTTGGAAGTGAAAAAAAGTCAATTGACTTTCCCAGAATTCTCTGCGTTACATTTCAAATTTGAATTACTGTATTTAACTGTAAATTTAAGTTAAAACCGTAAAACCTAAAACATTGCTACCGTATTTTTTTCGGTAAAATTCAGGCAACCACACATCTGCCGTTTTTTTACCGTAAATTTTACTTTTTTTTTAGTGTATGTTTATGATTCACAAAAAAAAAATGGTTCAAAAGAGTTATTCCTTCCTGAATCAGACTGTGCTGTGTTACTGCAAAAGTTCTTTGGATCTTAAGAATAAATGTTGAGATTATTCAAATGAAGATCATAAAATTGATATTTTTACTCTCTGGGGTGGTAATAGATATAGCTGTCTCAAAGTATTCCTTCATAAAAGGATATATTTTACCTGCTCTTGCACAGGAGCTTGACGTGATATATGTTTTTGTGGAATAAAATAGGGCCAAAGGTCCACAGAGGAAGCTTAAAAAGCCATGCTTCACTTACTTCTGTGAGCTGTCATTCAAAACAGGAGTTTATGAGTCAGAGATCAGCCCTCCTCTCACTAGTGTGAACTGAAACGGCAGAAAATGTGAGGGTAGAAATGCAGCGACAACCTATTCATTTACCAAAGGGGAATCATAGTACTTGTAGGAAGAAAACAACTCTGAGGTCTGAAGTGGAATAAGTAAGAACTGAACATCTGACATCCTCTTGAATTCTGAGAGGCCTACGGACATCCCTGAATAAAATGTTGACCCTGGTAGAAAATGATCATTTCAACAGATTGTACCACAGGTTCTCACGGTTGCCGCAGGCCTTCGCTAAAATCCCAGATGATGCTGATCCTGAATTGTACTGAAGGCCACACATCCCTGTGAGCAGCCCTGGGGACATGAAGCACCAGCTGAGGAAAGTGAATCACAGGTTACATGTGCTTCCCTGGCTGCCATCGCCCACATCCTCCAAGAATAGCGCGACCTCAGAACACCTTTATTCTCTTCAGTATCAGACACTGAATCTTTCATGATTGGCTACATTCCAGCCATGAAGTGTCAAGAGCTCTCCAAAACTGGTATGATAGCAGCAATGAAAAAGAACAAAAGGTCTGGGAGGAGAGCAAATCCATCCTTGTGGAAAAGAGGAGGCAAATTGATCTCTGACTGATAGTAACCTGATAATCACACCACTACAGGGAGTTTAAATTCACCTGCTCTCTTATTTAATGCTCTAAGCAAATTCATCAGAAATATTAAAGGGCAACTTGAGAAATAAAAACAGCTGTTACTTTGATAATGTGGGCGCTTGGTGTCTTTCTATAAATATCCGACTAAATAAACACAGAATGAAGATCACATGGCGGAATAGGCCAATTGAGAGCATAAGCATTTAAAGAATGTTTCGTTAAACATGCTCTATTTCTACCGTCTCATTTAGCCTACAGGATTCAGATGCTGGTGAATTACACATGCAGAAGGTTTCACATTCAAAAAGCTCAGAGAGCACATTTCATTCCTCTTTCTATTGGTATGCAGCTGCTCAAGGTTAGCGGTGGGCTTCAGGTTGTAGCTCCAGCCCCCTCAAAGCCATCTTGGTGGGGTGGCATACTGATTTCAGCAGATGCCCAATGGGACTTCAGCTCTGGGCAAAACTCATGAACTCATCAACAAAATCATGATGTGATAATAATGACCTTGCATTGTGATCAACTGTTGCTTACAAATCAGATCACAGCTGAAAAGAAGGGTCATAATAAAAGTTTCTATTTAATTGTAAATGTTTAGTTAAACAAGCACAATATATTACCTGGAATAATGCACTGCAACGCTAAAGACGTGAGACTAGTTCAGAAATGTTATGAAAATGTAGTTCAGACTTTATTTGTGGCACGCATATATGTGCTCCATCACAGGCTGATTATAAACCGAGTGCACTTTTCCATGTTGTTTCACAGCTTTGGTTAAAGTTGTGCTGAGACCTGATTTTGATGATTAAAATAAGATAAAGCACATTTTCTTCAGAAAGGCAATAGTGAAAATGCAAATGCTAACTGATTTCTTATCAAGGTGGCTAAAAAGTATGCAAAGGACTGCTACTACAGTATATGTTTTTATTAAACTGCTCTCTAGAAAACTTCTGATTGATCAACTGCAACATTTTGTAATCAAATAGATCAGAGTTTATTAAGCAATATCTGCAATTAATAGAAAACCACAAAAGTTTAACTTAATAATAATAATATATTATTATTATTAAATTCGTATAATAAATATAATAGTCTGAACAATCAATTAAATATTTAAAAAACAATCCAACATTTATAATTATAATTAATATAAATAAAAAGCACAATTATTCTTTAAATGTGTTTTGTTAATAAATTGTTATGAGATTATTTTATGTTGACACTCTTTATGTAAAACCATGATCTGCACAGTTATAATTATTTTATTCTAAGTTCTTTATCACCCAATAATTTTTTTTTTTAATCAGACCACTTGGAATTCTTCACAGATCTTTTATTTTTTATTTTTTATTACATAACTTTGTTGAAGACGAACAGAAATACCTGTCAGAAATAATGAATGTTCATGCCCTGAAATGTGAAAAGCATTACAATAACTTGTTTAATTAATGTCCTAATAGACCAAAGAATAAGACCATGACATGCTCAATTTAAAATCTGTGACTGACTAATGAGCACAGCAACAAAAGATGAAACTCAGGAGAGAGTAATGCAGATCCTCACCACATGCACATGCAAATGTAAACTCATGCATGCCTAGCTCTCTTGTTCTGCTCTCCTTCCCCAAAGGTGAAGGATGTGACCCGTCGTGTCTCTCACCTGTCAAACACCACGGAAACACAACAACACATGCAAACTAGACTGATACCTGAATCCCTTTGAAGGCTCAGTCTGACAGCAGATCCATTACCGCCTCATGCAGAGATGACAAAATACCCCAGCTGAAGCTCAAGACTTATTCTTTACAATTTATGAATGACCCACAGCAGGAGATCAAAGGATGGACGTGCCACTCACTATAAGAGATCTGCTTGTATAGTTATCCCTTACTCACAGTGGGATATTTGTGACTATTTTATTGAAAATATAATGTGAATCAGCCCATCCAAGTACTCCTCATGTACCCATAAAGCACACAAATAAAAGACATAATCAAATTGTTTTGTTTTTTTTACTACTACTACCATAATGGAAAACTACAAAATATATGCAAGTCAGGTCACTCTGCAGACATCTTGGTAACATCCCCAGGCAGCTATTATCTAAGCAAGCAACAGACACACAAGTACAGCTCATATCTACTTGAAAGGGGAATAGCTACAATCTTTAAACGTGCTTGGTAAAATTGTTTCAAAAATATATTTAAAAACCTGGGTATCATAAATGTAGCTTCTTTACCTCATATCATGTTAAAAACAGAATTTTTCAGGCTGCCATATTGAGCATTTCCAGCATTTCATAACATCTTGCTATCTTTCCCAACTTTATTTAATGCTAATCGTTGCTCTTGAGGAAAAGTACAATATTATAATCTTACTATTAATCTTAATGTTATTAAAATCAGCCTGTCACAGACATATCTCTATGCACAAAATATTTAGATAATTAACACTTGAATAAATCACCAAATATTCTTCAATTAATGACTGAATTTCTCATTTAAATACCTTTACATTTTCACGGTGAGGAAATGCATCAAGAAACCCATTCAATCAGAATAGGAAATAGCTCTGAAAACTTAATTAGTTTGAGAGGTTTATTTTCCACAACTCGAAGACAAAGATGCCTACTAAAGTACACATTTTCACTATCCAGACCCTGTTAAGGAGACAAACACTCAACAACAACTTGTTGTTTAAACGTGTAATTAAATTTAAGAGTAAGCAGAGGAAGTGCAGAATAAATGGTGTAGATATGCATGGGAAAGCACTTAAACCAAGCACGAAACACAAACACACATACACACATGTACACACACATTTGTGAGAACAGAAAAGGATTTGAGGTCAGTGGGCATTGATTCAACAATGATAGCATATTCTATTAAGATAATATGCAAGGATTGTGAGTAACAAGCACTGGTTTACAATAAACCTATTGTCATACTTGGCATTGACACTACAATCATTGTTGCCACTTCATTTTTGTGTTTTTGTATTCATAATTCAATTCTTATTTCACCTATTGGTTATTATTTTGGAGTTTTTTTCGTAAATTGGAGGTTTTTTTGCAGAGTCTCAAGCTCTTAAGTTAAGGCACTAAAATAAACAGGAAACTGAACTACAAGACCAAAATAAAAAAAGATGAAACCCAAATAGTAATATTGCAAAAAGCACACAGCAAAATTACTGAAAAATTAAAATAAAATTAAAATAAAACTGAAAATAGAAAAATAAAAGCCAATTAAAAAAACACTATACTATAAGAGTATATAAATAATTTTTTTGTCCATATAATGAAAGCCAATGGGGGCTAGTGTTATTTTGGACCCAAGTAACTCTATAACATTTTAAATTACCTTCTTTTTTGTTCCGCAGATGAAAGTCATTAAACAACATTTGGAACAACAAGAGTGAGTAAAAGATGACAGAATTTTTGAGTGAACTATCCCTTAAAGGCATATCTGAATCCAACATTGCCATTACATTTCAGTCTGAGATGCCTCCATTCTTCTGTATTCTTCGCTACCTATAATACCCCACAATTCACTGTGAGCAATTCAGTGGTTGAAAGAAGAAAAATGGCATTTGACATTTGTTTAAAGAACGTTCAATTCTATTTCTCCAAAGATTATCAGTGTAATCATTGCATTTGTCTCTACTGCTCAGTTAAATTTTGTTCAAGATCATCAAATGAGATGTTGCGGTGCCTTGAAAGTTTTCTTTAGGAAGTAAGTTCATGCATAAACAGTCAGTTATGGCATTGACTGACAGGGCGGCAAAGCAGCTGCCTTCTTTTTTGGATGCACCCATAGAAAAGTGACCCACTAAGGAGGAACTAAATACAGTCATGGACGAGTGGATAAGAAGGATTTACAGATGGTCTTTGCACACGAACATCCACACACACACATACACTCACATAAACAAACACCACCAACCATATTCACGAACCAGCTGCAATTGCCGCTTCCAATCCAACATCAGTGGAAGAGAAGGCCGTAGACAGCTGTGAGATAAAGGCGGGATAACATCGGTACATCAGAACACAGCCTAACAGCACTCTCTCAGCCCTGACAACAGCTAGTGACAGGCAGACGGGACGCAGAGAGGGAGACATATGCGCGATGGTGTATAACGCTGCTCTGACATCCTCTTAAATCTGCTCCGTGTTAGCGTCTGATTAGCAAAAACATACAACAGCGTGTCAGGATGAGAATAATTCCCACTGATGAGACTCGGCTACCAGGCTCAAATGCGCACAGAATTTGTCATAAGTAGCTCTCGAGCAAAGGCCTTTCTGGCAGCCATGGGTTGAAAGGGGTGTCTAGACTAATCCTCAGATTCTACATCTGAAATCATCAGCCATTTGCTGTACATTCGTTCCTGTTCGGGATTCAATGGAGTCTAGATTCCTTTCACGCAGGGGCGTAACTTCCTGACGAGACATATCTCTGAGGCTTGTGCCTATCTTTACAAAGCAGCTTTTGATGCAGCTTTTTTGCACCCCGGCTTGTTCCTCTTTCACAAATGAGCGTTTTATTGTTGAATCCACACAAGACACTTCCCTGAAGCTATGGTTTCTTTTTTCTAAGTTGAACTTCAGTATTCTCAAAAATATTCTTCAGTCAATTAGATGCTCGCTCATGGAAGTTTTTCTGTGCTGCGACACTCTGTGCAAAAAAAAAGCTACTGAGCCAGGGTCTCGTAACGTGTTATTTGTTAAAAATGGCCAAAAGTGCACAGAAACCTTGTTCCGATGAACACATTTAGCTCTTTAGCCTAACAGGTGCATACAATCAAGCACACCAGCATGCAATCTCCTTACGCAAACATTTACTGTAGAATAGCATCTTTTTCTATTCCAGCATGATAAGCCTCTGTGAACAAAGCGAGAACCATACAGAAACACAAGGTCTGCAGCAGCTGAAATAGAATAATTTATGAATGCATAGCTTGTGACATTTACAAATCTTTATAAATCCATTATATTATAAATATTTTTGTATTATAACATTTTACTATTATAAAGGTATTTTTGACACGTCTATTCATATCCTAATCGCATTCTAACAATATATAAAAACGCAACGTGCAGATAAACGTACAGTGGCAAATACTTTTATATACAATATAACATACCATTAAAAAAATCTATACATACCTTTCAAAAGTTTGAGGTCAGTGTCAATTTTTTTTTACAGAAATTAATCCTTATATTTAGCAAGAATGTATTAAATCAATTAATTCCAAGTAAACATTAAAGTAGAGTATAACATTTATTTCAAGTAAATTATGTTGTTTCAAATTTTCTATCAAAGTATCCTAAAATGTATCACAGTTTCCATGAAAATATTAAGCAGCACAAATGCTGCCAGCATGCCTAACATCTCACTGATGCTTGCATCTGAACGGGAGCAAATCCCAGCACATGTTCCAACATCCAGTAGAAAGCCTTCAAAAAAGAGTGAAAGCTGTTAAAGGGGGAATTCACCACTGGCAAGATGGGCTTTTAATAAAACTTGGCTGTATGCAGTAGAAATGAGGAAATAAAATAAAATGAAATCAGCACTACATGACTAGAGAATCATGTGGCATTCCCTTAGCGAAAAAGGTAGGAAAGCTTTAACACCCATTTCTGATTGTCGATACTGTCAACTATTATATCTGACTGGCAATCTGAGTGGGAGCACAAAACTGCAGTAGTCCAATCTGTAGTTTTAACAAAAGCTCTGGAGCAGTAAAAAGTCTGCCGGATGACAAATAAATGGGGATAATATTGATTACATAACATGGTAGTTTAAATTAAGTAATCTTTCAAAGTACAATGTTTGTGCAAAACACAGAAGAGTTATTTTATTGTTTAACTAGAAACAATGTCAAAAGTCCATGGTATGACACAAAAGGACTTTTGCTGACAAATAAATGGGGATATCTGGGTGTAGGTAACACAGAAAAAAGTACACTTTGTTTATTTACATATACTACTGACATTGTAACAATACATAGTTTGTTTAAATATCGGCAAACTTACCCTTTAAAGGAATATTTCACCCAAAATTGAAAATCTGCTGAAAATGTACTCGCCCTCAGCCCAGTGAATGGGTGCCGTCAAGAATGAGAGACCAAACAGCTGATAAAAACATCACAATAATCCACACGACTCCAGTCTATTAATTAACATCTTGTGAAATGAAAAGCTGTTTGTAACCACCAACATATTTGAAAATTTCATTTAGAACTATTTGGACTGTTTTCACGTAAACAGTGATTGATCGGTGCATATTTCTCTCCTGATTCAGACGAGACAACTTTTTCACTGGAGAAAGCAATATGTATAAAAGATTCATATTTTAGCCAGAGGCAATGGTTCTGATGGCACCCATTCACTGCAGAGGATCCATTAGTGAGCAAGTGATGTGATGCTAAATATCTCCAAATCTGTTCCAAACAAACTCATCTACACCTTGGATGGCCTGAAGGTGAGTACATTTTCAGCAAATTTTCATTTTTGGGTGAACTATCCCTTTAAGAAAGACCAAATACATATTAATGCCGTATTAAACAAACATATATGGGTGCAGTGTCCAGATGTCCACACACTTTTGGCCATGAAGTTAATCTACAACTGGTCCACATACAGTGCAGCTAGAAACAATCACACTAAAGATAACTGATGAAGCAGAGGAAGCGCATGACTGAATTCATTTGTCATAGGAAGCACTGAAAACACAAAAATACTTTCTATAAGGCAGAAACTTTAATGGAATCTATAACTTCAGAGCTGACACAGTAATGAAGTAAGGAATACAACACAATATAGTGTGTGATTTCTGCAATAATTGTTTGTTCAGGGGCACACAGTCTAGATAGATGTTCCCTTTCCTGTTCGCAAAATAATTTGGAAATCGTGTTAAGAAAATGCTGCACAAGAGTGCTGTAAGTTAAAGCGGTTGAAGCGGAATGCTTTGTCAAAATTTTGATGGCAAAACAATTATTACCGTCCAGCTGTAGGAATGCTTTTTTGCCGTAGTGTGGCTGCCAAAGTGGAAATGCTGGCTGCATTTTTTACAAGTCAGGACTGAACAGATTTATCCATAAAATGAGTAGTTTGGCAACCAATTATCCCTTTCATCACAGTATGAGCATAGTGAGAGACAGTTGCTGGAAAACCAAACCATGTCGCTAGATCTTTCCTGGGCTGCCACTCGCTGTCGGGCTTAAATATTAAAAATTTTAAAGCATCCTTATGATATAAGATCATAAAAAAATAAAGTGCACTATACTGTCACGGTGCGTGCGGGGAGATGAAGCGAGGAATCAATTGCAGGAGAAATGGTTATTTTAATAATAAAAATGCTCCCAGATGACTATGGTCATCTGGTGGCCCTCCTGGGCACACCCGCTGAAGACTGTGACAGAACCCCCCCCCTTAAGGAGCGGATTCCAGACGCTCCACCAAGAGCAATCCTGGAGGGAGGTGGAACAGAGGTGGATCAGGGGGAGGGATGGTGGGCCAGGCCCATGTAGTGGAAGAGGCCCTGGGGATAGAGGTAAACCAGGGTGCCAGGGCGGGGCCGGCAGGGCAGGAGGCCAGGGCGGGGCCGGCGGCAGGGCAGGAGGCCAGGGCGGGGCCGGCGGCAGGGCAGGAGGCCAGGGCGGGGCCGGCAGCCTGGCAGGCAGCAAGAGCGGAGCCTGCCTCAAGGAGGGAGCCGGCAGGGCAAGCAGCTGGGGTAGAGCTGACAGAGAGCGGAGCTTAAGTGGAGCCGGCAGGGCGTGAAGCTTGAGCTTGGGCGGAGCCGACAGGGCGTGGAGCTTGAGCTTGGGCGGAGCCGACAGGGCGTGAAGCTCGAGCTTGGGCGGCGCTGGCAGGGCGTGAAGCTTGGGCGGAGCCGACAGGGCGTGAAGCTTGGGCGGAGCCGACAGGGCGTGAAGCTTGGGCGGAGCCGACAGGGCGTGAAGCTTTTGGCGGATCCTACAGGAGTGGCGTGCGCTGGTCGCAGGCCGACAGGTGCTTTAAGCTTGGGCGGAGCCGACAGGGCGTGAAGCTTGAGCTTGGGCGGCGCCGGCAGGGCTCCAGGCTCTAGGGAGGCCTCCCGGCCTTGAAGGACGGAAGAAGCCTTCTTCCTCCTCATCCTCCGTTTCCGAGAGGGTGGCACTGCAGCTTCGTCTGCCGCCTCTGGGGGCGCTGCAACCCCTTCGGCCACCACCGGGGGAGCTGCAGTTTTATCGGCCGCCTCTGGGTCGCTGCAACCTCTTCGGGGCCACCACCCCGGGAGCCTGCAGCTTCATCATTTCATCAGGCCCGCCTCTGGGGGCTCTGTCTGCAACCTCTTCGCCACCCCAGGATCGCTGCAGCTTCATCAGCTGCCGCTGGGGCGCAGTGCAAGCTTCAATCAGCCGCCTTCGATGCTCAGCCTCTTCGGCCCCTCTCGGTGTGGCCGATGCTACCCATTCTTCCTCTCCCCCTCCTCCGTTTCCGAGATGGTGGCCTGCAATCTTCGTCTGCCCGCCTCGGGTGTCGCTGCCACCCCCTCGCCACCACCCGTAGCGCTGCAGCTTCAAAGTGCCCTCGGGGTCCGCTGCAACCTCTTCGGCACCACCGTTGTCGCTACAGTTTCATCATCCGCCTCTTGTGGTGCTGCAACCTTCGTCGGTCATCACGGGAGGCGCTGCAGCCCCCTTAGCTAAAGAGCGTGCCAGGAACTCCACAAACCCCTCAAAAGATACATGACTGCATCCTAGCATGCTCCAGGGGCTAATGAGCTCATCAAGGGCATAATTTAATAAGTCCTTCAGCACAGAGTCATTATAGCCCAGCCCCTCTGCCTTATTCCTGAACTCCATGGCAAACTCCCTCAGCTCGGTCCCTCATTGCCGGAGGGAGCTCAGGGTCTCCAGCTGGAGCATGCGCTGGTAGAGGGGGCTGGCGCGATTAGATACCGGTATGGGGAGTGATCCCATTCCCGTGATTCCCCAATATTGGGCTGATCCGTTTGTCACGGTGCGTGCTGGGAGATGAAGCGAGGACTCAATTGCCGGAGAAATGGTTATTTATTTTAATAATGAAAATGAAACAAAACAAACTCAAACCACCCTGAGGGGGAAAAACAGACAGGCAGAATAGGAACTGCACTACATGCAGACATACACATAGTGAAAAATGACGGATCAGCACAGGATTACAGACATCAGGAGAATAAATAGGAAACCAAACGATGAGGCTAACGAGGGAGACACAGGTGGAGCCACTTAAACTATAATGAGGTAACAAGATGGGAGGGGCCAGATAATAGACAGGAGAGAGCACATGGCACAAAACAAACAACACAAGCCATGTGCTCACAGAACACAGTGTCATCTGGTGGTCCATCTTGGGCACACCCGCTGAAGACTGTGACATATACTGGCTCTAGCGCAGCGATCAAAATACCCTCACAGAGCAGCAAGAAGGTAAAGATTGTTTTAAAAATGTAATTAAAACTAAAAATTATATAATTTTTTAATTAATTATAATACAGATCACACATACACAATTGTTTGTCCAGGTTTTTGGGGACATAACCATAATGGTTTTTCTACTGTACCATACTGTATTTCTATTGCTCTGTCCCAACCCTACGCCCTACCCCTAAACCTACTTTCACAAAACAAACTACAGCAAGTTAGATTTAAAACTCTAAATAAAATAAATTCTTGTTTACTCATGGGGACCGAAAAATGTCCCAGCAGGTCAATGATTATAGATTTGCCTTCTTTGTGTTTGTATAATCTATCTATATAATATATATATATATATATATACAAATGTAAAATAAAGATTAAGTCAAAATTACCACTGACTTTTTCCAATTCCACCATGATTTTTTTAAATAATTTTCTCCAACTTGAAATTTTCTTTTAACCCAAACTACAATGCACTACAATGATGTATATCTGCATTGATCATTTCATTCTGTAAAACAAACAAACAAACATGACATAAAAGCAACATTGTTTTCTGACAGACCAAGCACTTCCTAACCATGTTGCTGTTCTTTGTTGTTCTGTACACTGGCACGCATTGCCTCATACCAGTCCAACGATAACATCACATTAAAACCTTTCAACAAAATGAAGCTACATTAAAGCTGCTAACTAGAGTGTGCTGCACAGCCAGGAAATACTGAAACGGAGAACTCAAAACCCCAGAAAAAGAGCTAACTGACTGTTAATGACTGTCAGAAGAGCTTGCCAGCTCAGAGCAGCTTCTAATAACCAGAGCTGATTGTCATTCAGCTTGAGTTCTGAGGGAAGCTGTGTTAAGAAACAACTCTGCCCCATCTGTGATCCAGCTCTTCCTCTGTGAGATCCATTAACGCTGAGAGTTAAGTATAGGGATCTGAGCTCATCTGCACCACGGATCGCTGCGCTCCCCTGCTCGGTGGGGCTGAGCGTTACGGCTGACCGAACGCCGGCACTCGCCAAAGGGGTCGATGATAGGATGTGTTTACAGACCTGTGTGAGGTCACCAAGTCGCAGTGGGTCACCTACTTTCTGATGCTCATGCATCTTCTCAAAGCCTAGGCTCCACAACCAGGGTGAATGTCTGGAGATAGAGAGAAATAGAGAGGAATACTGGGAAACTTAATTCCACCCAACTGGTGGCAAATGTTAATTTAGAATTTAAGCTTGACTTAAAGCTCAAAGTAATTGTAGGGGATCAAACCATAGCACCATTTTAATTTTTAATTTTGCTGTTCTAGCAGTCACATATGCCTTTGCAAAATAGTAATTAAAAAATAAAGCCAAATATTGATTATTTAACATGGTAGTTTCAGTGAACTAATATTTCAAAGTACTTGTGCAAAACACAGAGGAGTTATTTTCTGTTTAACCAGAAATAATGTGCAAGACTAAAAGATTACTTTAATAAAGAATTTCCACAATAAAAAGTAGACTATACATTGCTTTTTTGTTGTTGTTGTTGTTCCTTCTCCATCTCAGTCTGACATGAATCACCAGGGAAGGACCAAAACAAAAGCTAAAGACAAATCATAAATGTGGAGCCACACGCAGAAATAAAAAAAGATGGGTATTGACATCTTTTCAGGGTTATAAGACAAACCTCAATAACAGCTAAAATGCCTCTTCAAACATCTTTTTAAAAAACCTGTCACTCAAAAACAAATGCTTCTGAAGAGTCTGAACAATTTTATCGAGTGAGAAACTCTTTTTTTGTTGCACATGAAAATGAAACAACTCTCTTCAGGGGCCAGATTCACAAACGGTAATCTTAAGACAAAAAAAATCTTAGGATAAATAAAATGTGTATAAGAAAGTTCCCAAATGGTATTCAAAAAAAAAAAAAAAACCTTAAGTTGTTCTCTGAGAAAATTGTGGCATCATTTGATTCATGTTATCCAAATCTGTATGACTCATTATCTTGCTTCTGTGGAAGACAAAATAAATATTTTTGAAGAATTAAAAAAATGTTCATGGCCATCGACTTTTCTACAAACAAACACATAAAATAAAAAAATAATAAAAAACTGTTTTGGGTGAACTACAGCTGGAATTTCCTATCAAGGCTCTCTATAAGCCCACAAGAATGATAAGTCTGCAAGTATAAATTAAATGTTGTAGTAGTAGAGGTAGCATGTATGTATGTATAGTATTATAAAATTGAAAATGTAATATTAACAACACCCCAATACATTTATTAAACATCTCATCTATTTAAGACAACAGTGAGAATATCTTACTGTCAAAAATTTGATTTATGATTAAGAATTAAGAATTTTAATTCTTAAGAACAAAAAAAAAACTTTTCTGTAATTAAAACTTTTTTGCCTTTTTTATTTTTGCTTTTCTTGAGAAGTGTTTGGTTTATAAAGAAATAAAGATCAAAAGTCCTAAAGAAGTATTTTCAGTAATTTTTTTATTATTAGTAGTAAATAAGATTAGAAAAAAAAAATTAAGACAACATTAATTTTATTCCTACAGATGTTCATTGAATCCGGCCGCAGGAGAGTATAAGATCTTTGCGTCACAGCAAATGAGTACATTTTTATATGGCTATTATTCTAATCTCTAAACTCTATTCTAATCTCTTTTTTATTCTGTTTTTCTAACGGTACTACTTGGCCTTGGAGAACCCTGAGCATATCTCTACAAAATAAAACCAAGTGCAGAACACCTTGTTTTACTTAACCATACTACTTATTATAGTCCCTGATCCTTGAGTACAAACCAGACTATAAACCTCCTGTTTTGCAAACCCCTTCAAGCATGCTATATCCAAGCACAGTTATATTTGTGGGTCTAAAACAGCAACAAAAAGTGGTCTTATAAATATTGCACAATAAAAATTCTGTGTAAGGTTTTCATCTCTAAAAGGCTTTAACTTTTAAATGTAAAATGAACAAAATTGACAATGGAACAGGCATTGAAGCAAACACAGTGATTTGAACTGTACACTGCATTATCTCTGCTAGCCTGTGATTTGAAAGGCAGTACGTGGAGCAGCACTGATGGATCAGAAAAGGAGTCTAATAATTGGGAGCCAGAGTCAGACGTGAGAAGATAAACTGAGAAAGGAAATGTCTGTGCTGCTCTCGGGTCAGAGTTCCTACGAGAAGAGGGAGTCTGGCCCTCCAATCGGGTGCTGCAATCGGGAATTATTGATTTATGTGTTGCTATCAAGTGATAACACTGGGACGGCCATCCCTCTATTCATCTGTTCCAGAGGTTCGGTTTTCCTGCACAAAGAGCAAACAAACACAAAAACACACCTAGCCACCCTGCCAGATCTGCAGGCGCTGGGGGAGGTAATCCCTTTGTGTGGCTTTCAAACAGAGCTGTAGATTCAGGGTCTCATCCATTCTAGGTGATTGGTAATTTAACGTGTGATTTCGGGCCCCGCAGACGGAAGAGTTTGCCAAGTGTTAGGGGTTTCTTATCCGTACTGAGTTTCCTGGTTGGGATTAGTGTAATGGGGAAGCTTACGGCAAGCGTCCGCAGCCTTTTCTGGGATCAAACTTGATTTAATTGCTTTGCCTTAAATTCCCGATTACTTCTCAACTCTAAACCTAAACACATACTGGTAAAAAATGTATAGACTGAATGCACTGTAAGTCGCTTTGGATAAAAGCATCAGCTAAATGCATAAATTAAATTGATTAATTAAAATTAAACCTCACTCATTTGACAAGGAAGTTTGCCACTATACACATAAAAAAAACAGGCTAAATCACACAAGCAAGAAAACTGTTGTTCCAATAGGGAGTTCATAAACTATTCATTCGTTTCGTTTGTCCGTGACAATGGAACATTGAAAAATGAATGAATAATTTATGTTTCTCATAATACATTTTTGGCTTCCTTTTAATTATTTCCTATTTCAGAACATGATCAAAGATTGCGTATGTGGACATGTTCAGGGAATCTGGATATTTGAAAATGTTTTAACTCATATACGCAAACGACTAACATTACTTGAATAAAAATTATCTGTGAATCTCATTCAGCAAAATGAACTAAAGTCACTAAAAAAATCCGATCTTCCCAACAAAGCTGTGCTATACAGACCAACAGTGTGACTGCGAATGTGATATTCATTTTATACAACAAAATCAATAAACAAGAAGTTAATGTTGAACAACTTACATTTCCTTTGCTAACAAAAATATTTCCAAACAAAGTCAAAGAAGGAGCGCCTTTTCAGTGTCACCAAGCCATACACACTGCATGGTGGGTCTTCCTGAATGAATCGATGTACATGAAGAAATTGGTTAAGTAAATGATTCAATGAGGACACTTGTTTCATTCCTGGAATACTTAAGGACACTATAAGGACACATAACTTGTTTCATTCCTGAATGATTCATTTAATGAATCAGTTGAGTGACTGATTCAATGATTCACTCACAAAATACAGCCCTTGTTTTATTCCTAAATTAATCTGTGTTTTTGAACATGAAATCGGTTCAACAAAATGTTAAGTTTTTTTTATACTGTTGCTTGTCACCACCAACTGGCTTAACAATGTAACTTGCAATAGAAAATTAAGTAAAAGTAACATGAAAGCAATTTATATTGTTCTTAAGGAACAAGAAGTGGACAATCAGTCAAAATGTGATTTAAACAAAATTAAAGTGATTTGAGGGCTTCCAGCTATGGCTAATCAAGCAAGCCATGTGGTCGGAAATATGGTAGATTAAAAATGCATTGAATAGAATGTAAGTGCATTCATTGGATTGTAAAATTATGCTAATATGGAAATAACAGCTGCTGATTTAATAATTCATGGCCTATGCCCCTTCAGAGAAGACAGAGACACAAGATCAAGTGAAGGCACATAGGACAAGAAAAAGATGGAACTCTGGAGCAAAAATGAAAGAAATGGCCAGGGCATTTACCTTAGTGCAGAATGTTGATTAAAACTGTTGATTAAAAAAAGAAAAAGAAAGAGATAACAGAAAAGACTGAGTGACTTTTGAAAGTTTTGAAAACGATCTGAATTTCATTTCACTCCTAAATTCCCAGGAAGGATGGTGACATGCATAATAAAGACCAGCTAATTCTTAGATTACCTCATTTGGCAGATGCTTTTCAACAAGGTCATCACAGGTTGCACAATTAGACTGTTAAAAGCTCTCATATACTGTACTATTAGTGCAGGGATGGGCAGTATTTCAGATACAAGTATTTAAAATACATATTTGAAATACAAAATACTATTTTGTATTTTAAAGCCTTTGGAAAAAAATTCAAATGTAATTTGTATTTAAATACATTTAAGATAGTACTTTTGTATTTTCAAACTACATCAAATACGTTCCAGTCAACTTCTTTATCAGGGTGATGATTTTGTGCATTAACTAGTCCAAGCACGCCCCTCCCCCAACCCCAACATTCAAGCATGTGAGCTACAACTGCATTCGGCGTTGGGTGAGCGACTTTTCTGGAATAAGAGAAGATGAGGATGTCATGGTCAATTGTACTTGTTGATTAAAGTTAAAATAGTGCATCATTCAGATTTGCCTTCAGTTAACATGAAAGAAGAAAAGAGCTCCAACAAAACAAGGGAAAAAAATAGCATTAGCCAATCAGTTTTGATAGTTAATCGGTTGTTGTTTTTATCAACTAGCTTGTCAAATGTGTTTAAAGCATTACTGCATGATCGGGCTGGGTGATATGACAATACATATCGGGGCGATGGTATAAAGTGGGAATAGTTCAATCAAGTGTGAATTGATTGAACTTTTTCTAAATCGTTTACATAGAAAAATGCCAATCGGGATAAGCAAATATATCCATGCAGCTTTTAGTGGGAAAACGTCGGAGTGAAAAAATAATCATTGATGAATGGTTGAGTAAAAAAGTGTGATGTGCTTGGTGCAATTGACCTATCGGTAAGCCCCGCCCCCCTTAGTTACTGTTGCGAACTCGGACAAACAAACTGAGTTGCTAACTGTCTTTCAATGACAGCTGTCAGTGTGAGAACCTTGTCCCTACATCTTTTTGATAAATATTGGACACAGATGGACCACCATTATATGCCATGGAGGGATATATAAAAGATTTAAAAATAAATATTGCGGGTATTAATTTGGTAGCGAGGGTTTACAGATCACAATGCAAGCAGGAGAAGCCTCATGTTACGTTCGTCACGATCGCAGATAACAACATCCAGGATCAACACTGTTCATGTACCGCAGGGTATGATTAAATTAATTTACATTTAACCAGTTTAATATGAAGAGACAGTGAAATGTAGACCTTCGTTTTTGTGTTTTTGCCCTACACTGAACAAGACGCGAGAACAGTCCGCTATTTAGGTTTGTATGGACTCAACTTTAACGTTAGCTAGTTTTAGCCAAAGATACCTTGCTAAAGCACAAGATGACATTAACGTTCTGCTTGAGCAGATGAAAATTGTAACTTAATGAGAGTATGCAACCAGAAAACAAAGTTTTTGTCTTCATTGGGATTGGGGGTGAATGCTTTGGGACATTTTGCTCCGTTTTGTTTGGGTTTAGGAAATAGAATAAAATAAATTCTATTGCCCATCCTCTCAGGATACCTGGAATCACTGTTACAAGTACCCCAGGCACATCGTTTTTCCATTTTTGAAGCATAAACCCTATAAAAACGATGCTAGCTTCGGATCTTCCGATGTTTCTCTATGGCGCTGAAACCTACAGATGTCCGAGTTCCGCTCCCCGTGCAACTGATACTCGACTGCCATTGGCTCATCTGCGTTCAAGGGGAGGGGCTTACCGATAGGTCAATTGCAATTCTTATAAGTGCAGTATTCCGCGAAAGGAAATTCAAGTTCACACTCACACATTGGCAGGCAGTTTTTTTGTGCGCGCTCTGAGAAGGAGTAGAACGTTAACAAGTAGGCCTACACTTTTGAATAAATGCCCCTTCACTACACAGCTGCCACTTTCTCACGCAGTTGAAGCCTTGTTTTTACTTTCGCCTGCCTCTACATCACGAACCTGCTGACTGCACGCGCTCCTCAATAAATGGTCACGGCTTTTTTGACACTTGCTTGACACTTTTGACACTTGTTCGCCTTTGTATAATTCTGTGAAACGACAGGGGGCGACTTGGAGTAATTGTTCTCCTAACCATCAGAAAGCCGCGGTGACAGAAATAGTTTGCCAAACAATCATTTTGTGAGAAGTTTATGAATAAATTGATTTCTTCATTTATTAACTGATAAGGTTGGTTGGTCTTTTTAAATACATTTTCATGTATTTATGCCCATCTCTGTATGTGTGTCAATTACAAGAGCACTCTCCTTTTTGACAGTCATTTCAAGGTTAGGCTTATTATCATTAACTAAACCTAAAACTATTAAAACCAGTTTTGGTAATTAAAATAATAGTGAAATAAAATACAACTAGATAAAGTTTGTCAAGACAAACTTTATGTTCACTTGGGAAAGCCTGGCCAGAATTTTGAAGTAGGCTAAAGTAGTGGTAAACAGTTTTAAGTCTGGATATTTTAAAGGAGTCATATGATGCTTTTTTAAAGATCATTATTTTGTGCATTTGGTGTAACAGAATATGTTGACATGTTTTAATGTTCAAAAAACACATTATTTTTCAAATACTGTACATTATTGTAGGTCCTCTATGCCCCGTCTCTCTCAAACGCTTTGTTTTCAAAGTCCCTCCTTCCGACAAGCACAGTCTGCTCTGATTGGCCAGCTGACCCAGTGCATTGTGATTGGCCGAACACCGCAAGCACTCGTCGGAACTGTAACGCCCCTTACCATAATCGCCAGCTTCATCTTTCAAAATAAATGTAAAGACAGTAAATAATGTCATTAGTTTTACCATCAGTTCAAGCCCGAAAGGGGAACAGAGTAGCGTGATAGACACAGTGATGAAGCTGGTATGTGTTTTGCAGTACACAGCCAACTTACGACAGTGACTGATGTGCCCCTGTCTCTCTCTCTCCTCTCTCGTCCGTCCTCTCTCTCTCTCTCTCTCACACAGAGACACACACACACACACACCACACACGACACACACACACACATGCGCAAAACTCCGCATTTGAACAGTCAATAGCAATACTTAAACTAATAACAAAACAGTAGTTGATTCTGAAGTGCCAGATTGTCATAGCAAAGTCAGAATTTACCTTTCTCCTAGAGTTCACGAAACGGTCGTCCAAAAAATGCATTGCTGTTCTGTTGTAAGTGATCTTAAGATTCCTAAATGCATCTACTTTTGGGAAGGCCAAATAAAGTGCTTTTGCTTTCGCTTAGAAACACACAGTGTCTCCCTGACATTGCTGCTTCAACACTAACTGCGGTTAGTTAAACCTTCTTTCTTTGCGTGCACATTTGGGCCACATTACGCAAATATTTTCCACATATTGAGGTAGATATGTGGGGGCATGTTAAAACGAGCCGTTTAAGGGGGGCGTGGCAGAGTCTCAACTTTGAAAAAAGAATATCTCTTTGGTTTTGAGACTAGTCTTTGCAACTTCCGGGATTTTATCTATGCACAATCAGCTTGTTACACTTCAAAGAGAAAGGAAAAATTTAAGTTGCATCATATGACCCCTTTAAGTAATTACACATTTGAATAAGTAGTTTTAACAGCTCGAACTTTTAAGTTTTTAAAGACAGACAGACAGACAAAGACAGATCGACAATGATCGATAGATCGATAGATAGCTGTAGAAACATAATATAAACAACAATGAAATGAAAATTATTGAATAATAGGGTAAGGTGGTAACAAACTTAATGCATTGTCAACTTATTGGTATTCCAACTGTATCTGCATAGATAGGTATCACATTTGAGTACTAAATACGCCAACAAGTCCTTCCTACTCCTGACTCTCTTCCACACACACACCAATCACACACACACACAGTTTACTTAGCTATCTAAATGGGGACATTCCATAGGCGTAATGGTTTGTATACTGTACAAACTGTATATTCTATCACCCTACACCTAAACCTACCCGTTACAGGAAACTTTCTGCATTTTTACAATTTAAAAAACCTTTTGTTTTACTTTAATTTTATAACCAGTTTTAACAATGAGGACTTCCCCAAAGGGAGGTTTTTTGGAGATTTTGTCAGGTTTTGCTCACTTTTGGGTACAAAGTTGTCCCCAAAATATGGTTAAGTAGGTACACACACACCTGTTTGCTGTACAAACAAAATTTTACTGTTTGCATTTCTAGTACAACCCTCTTTCTTTAGCTCAAGTATGCAAAACTATTTGCCATATGCACTGTAATTAATATGTTTTACATTAAAAGTAAAATTTTCAAATAAAAATGGCAACATGGTCGTTTTATATATAGTATGTGGCCTATGTGTTAAGGGCTTCGTTTTCGCTGGAGAAAACAGCTGTGGTGTGATGAGGGGTGAACGCAGAAAAAAACTTTACAGGAGATGGAAAACCGATTACTCCCCCATGATATTTTGTAAACTGTCTTTATTACAAAGAACTGCACAGATGCAGATATTATAACAATCTATCGATAAACACACACCTTGTCCTCTGTTTCTCGCTCTGTGCCTCTCCGGAATGAAGAATGCGCTGAAAGACGGGGAGGAGCCGAAGTCTGTCGCCGTTTTCATACTAAATTTAAAGGGGACTGAGGCGATCACGAATTCGTGTACAGTTTATGGAGCTAATCGCAAAATTTTTAGGGGGGCTGAGTAATCCTTTTAGGGGGGCTATAGCCCCCTAAAAATGGCCTAGCGACGCCCATGCTCATAGCAACAGGTAATTGAGCTGAAAAAAATCTATGCAATTTACAATCATTAGCTCACCAAAATTGTTTAAGGACACTTCCAAACAAGTACTCTGAATGTGTGCACTTTAAGTGTGACCTTTTTTGTCAAGATCACTAGTGTTTGAAAGGTACACAGCCTGTGCTCCAAATCCAGCCCCTCCCCTTCACTACTGCATTGCTACAGGACAGATCTCACCTTGAAAGTTGCCCTGCCTCAAGACCCCAAATTTAAAAACTACAAAGTAACTATTTTCTCTTAAATTGAAACTTTTAATCTGTAGCTTAAGCGAGGATTGACAGGAACCTTGCATGCTTGCTCAATGCCACACATCAGAGATGACGAAAAAGGTTAGACAGGTGTGGGGGGGGGGGTACCTTTTAGCAACAGCTTCGTTCAAATGAACACAGAGTCGAGAATACGTATATTTTTGTGTTCTTAGCTGAGCTAAACACTTTATGACACTCTATGACAAATGAAATGCTAGCATGCTGAGACCAGCAGAAATGTCAAGCTGAAAGAAATCTGCCCCAAACGTTCGGAACAGTTACCACCCATGGAGTTCTTACATCAAGTTCATTCTCAGATGATTTACAATCCCTGGTTCCTGGAAAAACATTGTGCTGCATATTGACAGCTTTATGGCTTTGTGTTTTATGGCTCCACGGCTATTGTTTGTTTTCTTCTTTCTTTAACCTCTGAAGTTTCCATTACTGTACTAATGTCTCTCAAACAAACCTTACTGAGTGATCTCCATGTGTTTTTACAAAGTATCTCATGCTAGATGTGATGCTCCGGGATCAGGTATCGTCCTGTCACTACTAATCTCAGACACCATTTAACAAAAACCTAAAGTGAGCCAGGAACAGCTGGTGTTTTAAGAGGCTTTGTGAATATGGGCCATTGTGATTACAGGAAAACAAGAAATCAGAGAGGGTCAGGATTTAGCTGCCTGCTGGCTGGCGGCAGGCCAGCTGTGAGAGTAGTAAGGAACTGCAAGGTGGTGTAAGATAGTCAAGGTGGGAGAGAACTAGACAGACAGTAGGGGGTCAGACAGTTGAGTGTGTCTCTGTAGGGGGGTTCGAATGTTTGGAGTGAACTGCAGGGAGTAAAATTGCAACAAGTGAGATGGGACATGTTGGTGAGATGGTTTTGATGGGTTTGACTTTTGTGCATTTTATTTTATTAGCTCTGGGGTCAACTGTATTCTAGTGTAGAAATAAAAGTTTATGTTTAGCAGATTTAGCAATGAAAAAATGGAGCAAAAAATACTGATGCCCTACACAGATTGTCCGATCTATTATTTTAGTCAAGGTGCATTAAATTCATTAAAAGTGACAGTAAAGACTTTTGCATTGTTACCAAAAATTCTCAAGTACAGTTTTCTTCTGGAATTTCTATTCATCACAGAATTCAAAAGAAATATTATTAAAAATTTACAAAATTATTAAGCAGCACACACATTTTTTTTCCTGTGAGAAATGTTTCTTGAGCATCAAAATCAACAGATTAGAATGATTTCTGAAGAATCATGTAACACTTAAGACTGGAGTAACAGCTGCTGAAAATTCAGCTTTGCCATCACAGGAATTAATTACATTTTAAAATATTATTTTAATAATTCTTTAGTGTTATTTTATTATATTATTTAAATCGTTATTTTTAAATTGTATAATTTCCAAATATTATTACTTGGTTTTATGTTTTTTCATGATCAAATGGCCCAACCTTTGAATGGTAGTGTATTTATACCCAAAGTCTCTGCACTAAAAGCACAATATATTATAATAATACAAATATGATCTGTCAAATATTTAATTTGTATTAAGTTGTCTATATTTGTCTCCACTATTAAAGTAGAGTTTGATGTATATGCCTAAAAAATAACCTGAGAATTACAGTATACTGTACATATTCTTTTTTATTTTGTCACTAAACACAGAATAATCAGAATATAATAATAAAAATTTAAAAAACTATTGTAATTTATCCATCTGCCAACTTCCAACCATGATGCAAAATGAAATATGTAAAAATATTTTTTCTTTTCCCTTAAGTTTTACATCCTCCCTGGCCCCTAACAGCCTCTTAGACCCCAGTTTGAAAATTTCTGAACAGAAGCCTTTATTTTTTTTTAAACTTAAAAAAGGGACGAGCCTTTAAATATGCCCAACACAAACTTCCTGTTAGAAAATAAACCAATATGCATTTTGAGACATTATGGAAATACTGTTTCTCCAACTCCCAAACTATTCCTAGAAAAATAACAAAACTTAACGTCCTCTCAGAATGACTTAAAGTCTCAGATAAAAGACTAAGTGCAGCACTGACCTGAGCAAAACAACATCTAGCAATTATGAATCTACTCAATAGCTCACTAAGTGATAGAAGAAGCCAGCCTTAATGAAAAGAGGTCTGGTAAATCTCGCCAGCAGCATCCCGCTCAGCCCACAAACTCAAGATTCGCAGTCTTCTGTTCAGTCTTTTGGCCTTTAATTAACTATTGATTGGCATGGCGTTTTGAGAAACCTCCACTAATAAAACTATAGCCACTGCAGGTCAGAGTGGTGTTTAAACTTTTATGACAAAATGAAGTTGGCAAACAAAAGGATGCTGACCTTGTGTTGAAAAGATTTATCCATATCAGAATAGCATGTTTTCGTGTATGTAGTTGAAAAGATTTACGCATCCACATATATCAGAATAGCATGTTTTCGTGTATGTAGATATTTTGAAAGGGGAAATCTGGTGCGAAAGGTTCTGTGCTGTAGTACAAAGTATTTGTATTTTATCTCTCAGCAAAAGAGAGCAGCTGCAAAGGAAGTGTAGGTCTAGGGTACATCAAGACGGTGTGGCGCCTCGATTGGCATCAAATGAACAGCCCACTGGTTCCTGTTTTGGAGCCAATATTTACCCAAGGATTAATCCTCTTTAAAAAATTCAGCGTTGGCATAAAGATGGCAGCTTTGAACACTGCTAGGCTCTTCAGAGGGATTACCTGCCTTACTGACAGGATATTTCACAGACGTAGCAGTTGCCCTTACCGCAGTAAAACTGCAGTATGATTGCAGTATTACGTCAATTTAGGCAGTAAAACACAGTTTTGTGTAGTACAAAGATTCTGCACTGCACAATGAAGAACTGTATTGTAATTAAATACTTCATTACTTAAAGGGGTAGTTCACTTTTAAATGAATTGTCCTTATTTACTCATCCTTGATAATATCTCAGTCTTCCTTACACAAAGCTATTCAGAAGACTTTTACAGTATAAGAGGACACAAACTTCATGATATCGAGAGCTGTTTTGAAAGTTCACTTCAAGAATTTCACCATTTTGTTTGAGAAAAACTGAAACTCAAAGATCTTCAGAAATTATGACAGAAATACTACTATTGTACACTAAAATGTACTTCTCAAAGTAATAGTAATAATCTTTAAGGAATATCATACAACCAAGATATTTTTCATAGTACTGCATAATTCCACAAAAAATGTGAAGCAGCAAAAACTTTAAAACTGATGATAGCAAGAAATGTTTATTGAGCACCAAATCAGCGTATTAGAATTATTTCAGAAATATCATGTGACACTGAATACTGGCATAATGGCTGCTGAGAATTCAGCTCTGCCATCACAGGAATAAATTACATTTTAACATGTAGAAAACAGTTATTTTAAATTGTAATAATTTTTCACGGTATTACTTTTTCAGTATTTTTGACCAAATAGATGCAGCCTTGGTGAGCATGAGAGACTTCTTTCAAAAACATAAAAAAGTGTAATTATTACAAACTTATAAACACAAGCAGTCATGCAGTACGACTATATTTTAGTAAAGTATAACTGTAGGCCACTGTAACTGTAGTACAAGTGCAGTTCATAGCAGTTCTCAACAACACAAACAATTGCAAGCTAGAGTATAATAACTATACAGTTTAGTACAATACAAGTTAAAATGAATACAAAACAACTGCAGTTTAGTCCAGTAGAGCCAGAGTCCAGAGAGAAATGTGCATGACATCTACTGCAAAATGGGTGCAGTTACTGTCCAACTACAGCTGTTGGCATTGTAACGGTGGCAGTTTTCATGAATAACTGCACTGAACTGAAGTTATGCTATAATACTAGACAGTGTTTGTGTGTGTGGTTGTTTCATATTGTGCATACATTCTTTATTTGTGATCTCTAATATTTCAAATATTGTGAGCTGCTATAGCAGTTCTTGAGAATAGATACAGCACAGTTCAGATGCAGGGAACTGTATGAAACACTTTAGTACAATTGTGATAATTTGGATGCATAGATGCAGTTTTTAGTGTTGCTGTTGTACTACGTCCAATTCTCTACACTTGTACAATTCAATAACGGCTGTTATTTTTGCATGGGTCATGATGGACATTTAAGGGCTGATGGGAGATTTACTGCTGGAAATGAAGAAAGGAAAAAAAAATCACCTCTGATGCTCAAGGAAACTGCGGCTATTATCACCAGTCTAGCAGGGATATTAAAAACACCCACTTGTGCTGTCTAATAAGACTTTAATGGGCCTATTAAACATTGCACATTATGTTTTTAAATGTTGCTTTATTTAAATCTACCTCTTTGATGAGTTAATTAATTGGAGAGGACTTGTAAACATGAAATCTACTCGGTGCAAAAGTAAAAATTATGTGAGTCTCAGATATTCACACACACCGACTTCACTTCATTTGGATTGCCTAACGTTTCAAATATTCACTCAATTAGGTCATTTGGAATCTAGCGATTCAATATCTTTACTTTAATGAATCCCTGATTGGACTGCGAGCGCTAATAAATTACTTTATTTTAACTTAATAAATGCTATTCAGAGAGCAAAAGGGAATAATAAGAGAGAAAAACACAATCAATATCCAGCATGTTGCAAAACAACTGTGCAGTTACATCTGAATCATGCTGGATAGCTGTCTGAGTTGGCATGGGAAATTTGGGACAGATCCATATGAATATATTCCTTGAATATGGACACAGTCATTTCGTAATGCAGATGTCACCGGGGGACGTTCGTTCTGTGATGTGTACTTGAAAATATTAATTTCTCTTCACTTATGCAACAGCCAAACTTTCTCCCCTTTTCCTCCAATTAGCCTCATGTTCTGTGCCAGCAGTTAACAAGTGCAATGCTGCAATGTCATTGAATACAGGGGCTTTAGCTCAATTAAGCGCTTTAAAGTCTGGGAGAATATAATTACTATTTTTGGAGGGATTGTTAGCAATTCTGGAAGTCCAGAAATGAAAGAATATGACATATATCCCAAATTAAGTCTGAATTAAGTCCAGCAGACAGACAGTGGGACAACTAAGACATTGGCACTGGAAATGAAACCCTTTTATGATGATATCAAATAGAAGTGACCTCTTCAGCAGAAGATTACTGCCCATAGGGAAATCTATTGCCCCTTGGCTAAAATAGCATTGTAAAGCTCTAAAAACAAAAACAGACAAAATAAAATAACTAAATCGCTTGTGCAATCTATCAAATGAAGTGTGCACTTTGTTGGAATGGAATAATTGTCCTGTAGATTCAGTAGACAAAAACTCCATAAAACATTTATAAGCAAACCATTGTAAAGAGTGTAAGTCTATCCCTCACAGTCTTGTTTTTATCTGCATTAAATTCAATATCGCGTCTAACCTGACTAAGATCTATTGATATAAATGAGAATTCTATCAGATAGATTTCTCCAGGTATAATAGACTTTTTTGGCAGAACTGACAAGACTGAAAGACATTTTAATCAGCAGACCACCTTACTCACCTTTTTTATAAACACTTTTAGTATAGTAAAATATAGTATACATAAAATATAGAACCGTATAATCTTGAAGAAACCTAAGTTGAATTTGTTTGAGAGTTTAAGGTTCTTTATTCCCCTTTGGTTTTTAAATCTGTAACTGTCAAAAAATTGTTTCAGAGCCACTTCATCATTGATTTTTCAGAGCTCAACGCTTCAGACTCTCAACAGACTTTCAACAGGATCTTAATATCTTTTTTTAAAATATACATTTTAACTTGTAAATGAGAGAGTTGGGTTTATGCATAAACATCCCCATAGTGGGGTAAAAACATCATATTAACATAAAATAAATAAATAATAAAATATAATAATAATAATACTCTAATATTAATGTAAAATGTACTATTATTAAAAGGTTCTTTATATTACCATTACCGTTCTGTATAGCACTTTCAAAGCATGGAACCTTATAAAAAGAGTTCTATTTAGCACAAAAAAGGTTCCGCTATTGTTAAAAGCTGAAGAACCCCAACTGGTACAGTTTAGGACCATTTTTCTTAACAGTGTATCAGGGCCATTTTGTACCAAGAAGTCTCAGTACAACAATTAGCATTCTTCGCAAAGTTTGCAACTTCAGCTGTCAGATCTCAACTCCACTGAAAGAACCTGCTAGTCACTAAATTAGCATCACATTCTACATATGGCAGCTGCTGTGTGCTTTTTCTGAAGGTTTTTTTGAATTAGACATTTAAGTAGAAGACTTTCCTGGGGTTGGTTCTTTTTTTGTTCTAAGACGTACTTAAAAGCACTTCAGTCAACGCGACACTGCTGATCGTGTGGTGAGTGTTTTAATGCAGGGAGGCCAACACACAGCTGTGAGCAGCTGTCTTACTCTCTTTCTCTCTCTCTCTCTCTCTCATATCACAGCTCGACTCTGTTCTAAATTCAGATGCTTTAAATAATGACAGCGGAGAGACAGAGAAAAGCCTGATCCTTGATAAGGACCTCACACTAAACCATCAGTCATTTGCAAGGCATACAATTCAAATTAACACGTTATAGCCTTGCTACCATCAGTGCACTTTTGTATTAGCTGTTAATTATTCTTTAATTGTTCACTGCAGCAATAATTACCCATCTGAAAAACAGCTTAAACTAGTGGGGGTGGGGTGGGGGGTTGAGCATGATTTCACCAAGCACAACATGTTCCTGGATCAACATCCTTGTTGATCCTGGAACATCATTCCAATCAACCAATCAGAATTGAGAGATAACTTTTCAGGAAATGTCCGTTTTAGGCTTACAATCAGGATTAGGTGCTTTTACACCCTTGTTAATCCGCTATCATTGCCCTCTGATTTTAGAAATAAATTATGGGTAAGGTTAGGTTTAGGGGTGAGGATTGGGTTAAGTCTGTACTTTGGACAGTAATTTTGATCCAGGATCAACAAAAGATGTTGATCCAGGAACATGTCTTACTTGGCAAAATCACGGTGACCTAATGGGGGGTTGGGCATTCTTTAGCTGGTCCGGCTGAGTGATAAACCATAAGAAAGCTGTGAAAGACCAGAAAACCATTAAGTGTGTTTTTGTTTTGTATATAGCAGGGTTCCTCAAATCTTGCACTGGAGGGCCAATGCGCTGCAGAGTTTAGCGCCAACCCTGACCAAAGTCACCTACCTGTGATTTTCTAATGATCCTGATTAGTATGCTCAGGTGTGTTTGATTAGGGTTAGAGCGAAACTCTGCAGGAAAATGGATCTCGTGGGTCCAGATTTGAGGATCCCTGGTTTAGAGTATTTGTGTTATTTTCTTTTACTAAACCAAACACTCTCAAAACTATTTCATGCTGCTAGTAAGTACACTGGTTCGATTTCAGGTACTTTATGCTCATACTAAAGTGAGTTACTGTTTGCTAAATTGTACAAAATGCTCTTAGCACAGTATTCTGAGACTTTCTGGACTCACATTACAGCCAACAGCTTAAAAGCAACAGCTTAGCATAAACAAAACATGCCATTTCTTTCGTCACCAGCCTGCTAACAATTGCAGGGTTTTCATACTCCAGTTTTCAGTGGCTAAAAGTTAGTTTGGTCAAAAATGTCCAACACCCTACGGGTTAAAATGTCATCCATGTTTCTTGTTTACAGGGTTAATTGTCACAATATCAACCATTGCGATAGTCTGTCAAGTTCCAAAAAGTAGCCATACGACTCATGCACTGTATTCCACAAGTCGAACAGACCTAAATTTAAGTTTTTATTCACTTTTAACTTGCAATGTATACTACCGTTCAAAAGTATGGGTATCAATATCGGTAATTTTAATTTAAATTTTTAAGCAATTATACTGGGGGGGGGGGGGGGGGTTATTTAGCAAGGATTCATTAAAATTAATTCAAAAGTTATTCAAATAAATGCTGTTCTTTTGAACTTTCTATTCATCAAAAAAAATCGAATAAAAAATTGTCAAACTGTTTTCAACATTGATAACACTCGTACATTTTAATAATACTACAATACATTTTAAAATATATCAAAATAGAAAACTGTTGAAATTGTAATAATATTTCACAATATTAATGCTTTTACTGTATTTCTGATCAAATAAATACAGCCTCGGTGAGACTTTTTCGAAAAACATTAAAGAAATGTTCTGAATCGTAAAGAAATCTTCTGAATGGTGCAGTTTAGCGCTCAAATCAAACATGGCCCTATAACACGTCATTGATTCTCATGTTCCGTGAGTCGTGACCAAACTTCACTGACATGAGACCTGACAGAACACATCTAAATCCACCATATTTGTGTCAGTGAATGATAGTTTATAATTTTGGGGTTAACTATTCCTTTAGCATTTTATATACACATACAGAGCAGTCAGAATTACATGGACTTCACTATGAATGATTGGCAGGCAGGTGGGAGCAGCAACAATGGCACACAGAGTTTATTACAATCTAAGACAAAAGGACATTTGTTGTCAGAATGCTGTAATAACTTATAACCACAGGGGATCATATCCGATTCAAACACATTCTGCATTTGATTTTGTATTCGCTAAATAAGCATGATTTGTGAACACCTGCAGACATAGTAAGATCCTTTCCTTTACGGCTCAGGGTTCACAAGCTGAGAATTGCAAGCAAAATCCAAAAAAACGCCCATAAATCACCGAAAATGGAACAGGTTTGTTTCTCTCGCTAAAGGCAATGTCCTCTATATGCACAACAGGATGAACAGACAAAACTTCTCTTTCTTTCAATTTTTTCCTCAATCTGTAAATTATAAATGTGACATGGGTGCTTGGAACGTTTCGCTTGAAACTAAAATGGCAAAATGAAGTCATCACAAACACCCTTTGGAAATAAAAAGATACCTTTTTGCTAAGTTTCAACGGAGAAGAGGATCTGTTTTGGTTCTCTTTTCATAAAAAGCTTCAGCGTGTTGCTGGGGAGAATTCAGAGTCCCCAGAGGTGACAAACAGCCCTTATTACTGCCAATCTACGCCTACCTGTGCCTCAAAGGATGTCAGGATCCAACCTGCCAGTCCTTTGCTCATGATACTGAGAAGATCAAACATGAAGTGTTTAAAAGGAGGGGGAAAAACAGTAAGTTGGGCTGCAGTGTGTGAAGGAGTCTGGAGATTTCCACACACATGGAAATGTTCAGCACTGATACGAAGGGCTCTGTTGTCTGGGAGACACATCTTACGTTTAAACCAAAACGCGGCATCACTGTCTGTCTGATAGTGCATGTCTGAATGCCAAATCATTCTGCTTTAGGGACAATGCTAATGTACATTTTATTGACATAAATGATGGCATCTTCCGATAAGTATGCTTTCAATAGATTGATTATTCTATGAAATGGGTGCCTTTTCCATTTTTTAAAAAAAAAACGGATTGTTTTAAGTATATTAAGTACATTCTATTAAAACAAATAATGCTAAGTGTTGATAAATTGCCATGTAAAGATAAATTAATACATTAATGTCTGAATTAATTTGACATTTAAATGACACTACAATGTGACACTACAATGTGCATCTTAAAAAAGATATATTTCTAAATTTCTGATATTTCTGTTTAAACTTCAAACCACTTGGTAACTATACAAAATAATGTTGTAAAATTAACAGGGTTGACATTTTAAGACCAACCCTTAATGATACACATAAGATAAAAAAAAAATGCAAAAGTGGAGACTTTAGCTTAAAAAAAGAAACTTCTTTAAGATGTATGCAGTACTTCATTGCTTGAAAGGAGAAATGTGGGTTTATGCACAAACTGGGAAAAAAATTTTTTTTTTTTTTTTGGCCGGCTAAAATGTAATATACACACACTACTGTTCAGATGTTTGTGGTCAGTTTTTTTTTAAAGATTATTTTAATTATTTAAATAATTACATTTATTCAGAGAAGATGCATTAAATTGACAGCAAAGGCATTTATAATGATACAAAAGATTTATATTTTAAATAAATGCTGTTCTTTTTTCTTTTTATTCATCAAAGAATCCTGGGGGGGAAATGTATCATGGTTTCAGCAAATGTATTAAGCAGCACAACTGTTCTCAACACTAATAATTAGAAATTTTATTGAGCACCAATAAAGAATATCGAATAAATTAAATAAATAAAAAATGAAATAGCAATAGGTGTGTTAAAAGTGTAATATATGTTTAATATTTCACAATATTTTTCTTTTTTTATGATTTCTGTATTTTTCAGTCAAATAAATGCGCTTGGTGAGCATAAGAGCCTTCTTTCAGAAAAAATAATAATAAATAATCAAGCCCAAACTTTGAATGATAATTTACTTTTATTATTATTATTATTATTATTATTATAGCGAGTATTCATGCATTAAAGTAATATTAAAACATGTACACGAGGAACAAAATAAGCACCTGTTTTGTAGAATAACCCAGATGGGAGCTAGTTTGTCTACCTCTCTTTCATCTCTCTTGAACTCTTCATCCTTTTTTCTCTCTGCCCCTTTTTCTCAGAGCAAAGTGAACCTTTGAAAAATTCATTTGCATGGTGCCGCAGTTTGGTGCAGCTATGCTAATTCTGTATAGGTGCGCTAAAGTGTCTCACGCCTGGAGGGTGCACCTGCAGCTGAGCCGACTGCAGCTGTTGGATAAAGCATCAAGACAATCTCAGAACCCCCTTGTTATTAAAGCCCAAGTGGAAAAATGCAGGCTCTGAAGTAACTAGCTCGTGACATTTTGGTAATTAGCCTCTTGACATTACTCAAAAGGAAAGCATTATCTGCTAATATGCTTATGACAGTGGTGAAAACCCTGAAAGAACATCTGAGTGGGTTCACACTCGTTAATGACTGAGTTAAATATATTAATGCCATCACTCAGAGTCAATTAACAAAGCTTCTGAGGTTCATTCAAACATGTCATTCTTCGCTTTAGAAAAAAATTCAAATAAAGTCACTATTGTAAGACAGATATTGTGATTTTCTCTGTATCTCTCAAGTCAATAATGAGCTTGAATGCCGATGATTTTTTCGACTGCTAACTTCACTGAAGATACAGTCTCTGCTGCTCTGTTTCAGACGAATGCATTATCATTCCAGCCGAATGCATTATAATCACCGAACAGATCTGATCAGCCTAATTACATTTAACATCCAACTATTTCCAAGAGACATTTGCACTAATGTATGAAAAGTATGCAAGTGGATCTGTAGGTCCATTTGGATAATCTTCCCCACGTCTGAAACTTGCTTACATATGTCCAGCTTAAAAGCAACATTTAAATGCTCATTTGGGCTCATTTGCTTTTAAGACTATCTCAAGCAATTTCTGCCATTAGAAACCTCGTCTATGGTAGCCTGAAAGATAACTTTACCTTAGTGATGTATGTCAGTCAGCTAAATTCACAACAGCAATGCCCAATAATCACTGAAAACCAAATTCTTAAGGTTACAAGGCATGAAACACATGATGAACAACCATCATAACAGATGTGTCCAGTCACGACATCAGTTTGTTGGCCAACCTAGAAGCTAACCTAATTAGCGCTAATGATTTTAGTATAAAGACATGTTTATGTTTTGTTCTAAAACATAAATTACACACAGTTGTACCTCAAATGTGAATTGAGACCACTGTTTGCTTTAAAAAGGAAATTGTTAATAGTTTACTAACAGCATTTGTTGTAGCCCTTAGGTTTTAATCCACTTCCACTTAAAGAACATAGTGATTTTAAAAATCACTTTTCAGGTATGAATGCGTGTTATTTTGTCAGCCATTAATTTTCAACCCGTTTTTTGAAAAAGTGAGATTTATTCACGTTTAGAGATGCTGAAACAAGTGGCAATTAGAACGATGTTTCATGTTTTCATGGCTTTGATAATGCGCTTCCACACGTGGGCTGTGTTTGAAAACAAAATTATAGGAAATAATAATCCACATTGAAGTTACTGAGCGAGATAATGCACATGCAATTGCACAGGTCATTCGATAGTGTATTCTGTGTTGCCCACAGTAAATAATAGCTCTTGTATGCACCACTTGCTGGCCCCTCAGAACCACTTTGCACACATATTTATGTAATCATGCTCATCTTGCCTGCTGAAAGCCTGAGATGGATCTGACAATTGGAGGCATTCAGGCTTTTGACAACCGCACCATAATCACCCATCTGATTCTTTCCCAGCTCCTCCGTTTTGATAAATAGCAATCCCAACCATACAGCCATGACAAACAATCAGGGACTTTCATCAGATCAAAATGCAGCACAATGCCACGACACAATAATGTGTTTTTTTTCCGAGTCTAAAAGCAGAATCTGAACCTAATCTATTAAACATTTAGGATTAATGGTTGCAAAATGGAACTAATTAATTCATAAGATCTAAGATCTATAAGATCTATATTGCAATTTCTTTTAAGCATGAAATTCATGGTCCATTGAATTTAATAGATGTAAACGATGGATTATAATTTGCAGTAATCCATTACCAAGTGATTACCTTTTTTTCTTCAACAATTTGCAGCGAACCGCATTGTTTCTCAGTAAGTTTTCTCTGTGCTTGAGTGAAATCGCAACCAATTATAGTTGGAACAATCAAAAGATTTCAAACCAGAATAACACCTTCACTTTTGCTCCAAGTGCTCCAATGTTTCTAGATGGAGGTTAACAGTAATGAACTCTCAGATGAGATTTTACTCCTAGCTTTACGTTCTGACACAAAAAGAGGTCCGTTTCTTGGACACAGATTAAATGTCCAAAAAGCCAGGTTAAATCGCCTTTGTCATTGGTGGCTTTTCATTGAAAATTATTTATGGTCTTGGACTGGGCTTACATTGTGCCATTGAAATCAATCCAATAGGTAATACAGAGCAGTCAAGAGTACAACTATCTAAAGGAGGATAAAATACATTTAGGTGAAGGCTTTGTAAATAAAACAGAGGAAGATCACAAGCAGTGCACAACAATAAAGAGAGAGAGAGAGAGAATGAGAGAGAGAGAAGAGAGAGAGAGACAGACAGACAGATTTACACTACTGTTGGTCAGTAAGATGTTTTAATGTGTTTGAAAGAAGTCTCTTATGCTCAGGCAGCACTTATTTTACCAAAAATACAGTAAAAACAGTAATATAGTGAAATATTATTACAATTTAAAATAACTGCTTTTATATTAATTTTAAACGTAGTCTCTACTCATTACTCCAGTCTTCACTGTCACATGGTCTTTCAGAAATCACTTGATGTTGAAAACCATTCAGCTGCTTAATAATAAAAAAAATTTAAAGTTTACTGAAACAATAAAAACAAAACAAGGAAATTAAGAAGATATAATGTAACTGTCACCTATGCCTACGGAGAGGAGCGGAGAACACGGAGACGAGAGATAATCAACAGTCTTTAATAATCATGAGACAGGAGGAGCCAGGGCGGACCAGATGGAGGGAGGAGCCAAGGAGGAGACAGGAGGAGCCAGGGTGGACCAGACGGAGGGAGGAGTGGCATGCCAAGAAGAGACAGAGGAGCATGGGCGGAACCAAAGACGGAAGGAGAGGGAGGAGCCAAATGAATCAATGAAGAGACAGGGGAGCTAGGAGGGTGCGACCGATCGGAGGTGAGGGAGAGCCAAGAGGAGCCAGGAGGAAGACAGGAGGAAGGAGCCAGGCGGGAGGAACCCACAGGAGAGCGTTCCAGTTCCGGGAGGTTTCCTCCGAGGAAGAAAGTTGGTTGGGAGACAGGAGTAGCCAAGGTGGTGGACCAGGTAGACGGTAGAAGGGAGGGAGGGCCAGGGCCGGGACAAGCCAGACGGAGGGATGAGAGAGCCATGGAGGAGGAGCCAAGGAATAGACAGGAGGAGCCAGGGTGGACCAGACAGGGGGAGGAGCCAAGGAGGAGACAGGAGGAGCCAGGGAGGACCACATGGAGGGAGGAGCCAGGGACGAGACAGGAGGCGCCAGGGCAGACCAGACAGAGACGGAAGGGGCTTGGAGCTGACGGAGCCAGGTCAGGACCCAGGCCACAGCCATAACGGCGACCCACGGTTGAGCCGACGGAGGGAGGAGCCATGGTGGAGGAAGGGCTGACGACTACAGGGGGCCGACCAATGGCGGCGGAGCAGCCCGAGGCGGAGACGGACAGATTAAGAGAGCCGATGAGCCAGTGTTGAGGGGGTGACAAGGAGGATCGCGCGGCCAAGGCGGAGCAGATGGCGCCAGCGACCGACGCGGAGATGTGGATCCGGGAGGCCGCTGTGGAGCCGGAGCGACAGAGGACCAAGGTAGAGCCGAAGAGAAGGAGGAGCCTGACAGAGCCAGAGAGACAGAGGGACAAGGCATAGCCGGAGGAGTGGAGTCCCAAGGTCGAAGGATGGTCGACGACAGACCAAGGCGGAGCCGGAGCCAGTGGACTGACGGGCCATGGCGGAGAGGAGGGAACTAGGAGCCATGGTGGAGCCGCATGGGTCGAGGGCACGAGGTGAGTCGGGACTCTAAGGCGAGGCGGAGGCAAGGGATTCACAGCCACGTCGACGGTGGAGACGGCAGACCCGCGGGGCTGCACTGTACTGATGGTGGGCTATGAGGGCGAGCGAGGGGCTAGGCAGATGACCGCGGTGGAGGAGGCAGGAGCGGGCGGCAGGTGGGCGATTATTTGAGCCTCCGGGCTCTCCAGGGCGTGTGCACGGCCCCACACAACCAAATTGCGACTCCCAGCACCGGGGAGACGCGAACGAACGAGGGGACAACAAGGCTGCACGGGAACAGAGTCTATTTCGGAGCGGGAATTGGCAAACAGGAGACCTCTAGGGAGGCGTGTGGGAACAAGAGCCCTCTCTGGGCTGGGCATAGGAGCAGGAGCCATCTCTGGGCTGGGCATAAAAGCAGGAGCCCTCTCTGGGCTTGACTTGGGAACATGAGCCCTCTCTGGGCTATACTCAGGAACTAGAGCCCTCTCTGGGCTAGGGCTGGGAACAGGACTAAAAGAGGGATACAAGTAAGGAGAAGGGCCAGGTCAGCATATACATCCATGAACGCCCTTGAATGTACATCAGTAGCAGTCGGAGGAGCCGGTTGATCCACTTCAGCTCACCATCCTGCCCTGGTGAATGGGGCAGACTCATCGCCCAATCTCTCTGGCCCACAGTTCTTTTTCTTCGGGCGGACGAGCTCTGTTGCGGCGTCTCACACGGGAGACGTTATGAACCGCTCCGGCGCGGTGGCGTGTGTGATCTATCAGCTCTGTCGTCATGCTGGGCGATGGCTCATCGGTCGTGGCGGTTTCAGGCTCTCCGTCACTGGTGGGCTCGAGCTGAGATCCGAAATCGCGGGGATGATGGTGCTGCTGTGCTTCGCTCTGTGTCTGGCTGTGCTCTGGATCGGGGATAGATGCTCTCCAGTCACCGGATAATAGCTTCTCTCCAGCTCAGTTCGGTGGTGTCTGGGAGGTGGTAATTTGCCCCGATCCAGAACAATGAGTTCAGTGCAGCATCGTCGAACGCGTTAAAAGGGTGAGCTGGCTGAACTCAATCGCATACTCCAAGAGGGGAAGGTCCTTACGGGCTAGGGAGGTGAACCTTGCGGCTAGGGGATCCATGGGGACAAACGGGGGAAGAAAAAAACTGAACAAAGCGGGGAGACACACAGTAAACTTTTTTGTAGGTCCGGTGTTCTGTCACGTATGCCTACGGAGAGGAGCGAGGAACGCAAAGACAAGAGATAATCACAATCAACAGTCTTTAATAATCCACAGACGCAGGGAAACACAGGGCAGGCTGGAGACACATGTAGCACATAGAGAATTTAGACACCGGGCCAGGAAACATGGGGCAGACAACTCTTTAAGTACTGAACTAAACAAGGTAATTAACGAGACACACCAGAAATCACTGAGACAATGAAACATAGGAGAAACTAGGTCACCGGGAGCACATGGGGAGAAAAACAAAAACAAAACAGGTCCATATTCCTGACAGTAACTTCATGACACCTATAAATACCTACACATACTTTTGATTTTAAAAAATGATGGCATATGATGCACGTATTCATCCCATTCTACTGATGCATCTAAGACTATCAGCAACTCATTCTCACAGTTTCAACAAAACCTCATCTGTGTCAGCCAACCAATTAACTGATATGTTAAAATCAGCAAAATTTGCAAAAATGTTTAATACATTACCAAAAAAAACTATAATGTTTCATTTTTCAAGGCATTAAAAAAATGCATATAATCAACAAAGATTCAAAAGATATAGTACAACATATCACATATACATTGATTAACTAGATCAAAAAACTCTCACACTTGCCTCGGCCTGTCAGGACATCCTTACTACTTTTCCTTGGCTTAAATTAGCCAGCTACAAAAGGCCATTACTTTGAAATTAAAATTAAGCATGAAGCTCTTACAATTAATAGATATCGAAATATTACAGTGTCACTTTAAAAGGGTAAAAATCAAAAACGGTTATTCACTGAAAATGTGGTTTTAACACACAAAAAAAAAACATTAAAAAGGTGAAATTAATCATTAAAACCAATTGCTCCAAATTGCCACCTTTGTCACAAAACACTTCTAATATCTCTTAATACCTAATCAAACAGTCTACTGTGCATTTACATTCCATTTTTATATGACCATCAATAATAACTGTTTGAATCATGTATACTGGCAGGTATAATTACAGAGCAACCATTACATACTGTGAATAGCATGATTCATTTGATTATAAAATATACCATTTAACTTTCAATAGGCTTCCGTGGCTCTCTGATGGAAATTGCACTAGGCTATCAGTCCAAACACACATATGGGTCAGGCCCTGACATAAACACAAGAGATTAAACAGAAAATCTGCATAAACATTTATTTTCCTGTCTACTGCCCACCTTTTTTTAATAAAATCAATTATTCCACCTTAACAACTACAAGGTTTCCCTACCATGCCAAATGAGTCAATGTAACAATCAATCTAGTGTTTAACTGACATTTTCTTTACAGAAACACAAATACAAAAACACACAACTCTTTCTGTATGAAGTCCCCTAGTATCTGTTTTTTCCTTGTCAAAGGGAAGTAAACAGGTCCTAGTATGAGAAAAATTTTAAAACACATCAGCGGTGCAGATTACTATTCCACAGGTGCGAAAGGCGAAAAACGTTGTATGAAAAATACAGGCACTTTCTGGACAGTTTTAGATCAAAATTTCTTATCTCAAACAGAATTCCCAACCGAAAATAAATGATTCTACAGTGAATTAAAGCAAAAACTGAATGTCTAAATCATTTATTCAAGCACTCAGTTGCTGATATCACAAACATAAAATGGTGTGTGTTTTCACATTAATCAGGGAACGTTTGTAAGACTCCAGCAGTTTGACACAATGTAAGCCTACAACACAATCAGCCTAGCAACAAGACAAATGCTGCAACAGTATTACAGTAATATTATCCTACTAAAGTACACTGAGGTTATTTTCAATATAATCAGTAACTGGTCTGATATCCATAGACGATGGTGAATATTAACCAATCAGAAACATGTTTCTAAATGAACGTTTGCGAGATAGAATGAGACAGATAGATAGATAGATAGATAGATAGATAGATAGATAGATAGATAGATAGATAGATAGATAGATAGATAGATAGATAGATAGATAGATAGATAGATAGAAAGAATGCTATGTTTTCATATTAATCTAGGAAACCCCCATCTTGTATTAAAACTGCAGGATATAAATATAATTATAAATGCTGCTTGTCTTGGTTTGAAAATGGTGCTGACTTGCAAAGGCCAGACAGATAATTAGTCTTCCATTTGTTATGCCTGGAGGACAGATAAGGGGTCCTTTTGTTTAGTCCCATATTACACTTTAGTTGTTCCAAATAACCAAGGACAGAATTTCCAGTTAAATCATATCCAGTAGGTTCAGCTGTCTCTCAGTGATAAAGCTACTACAGTTTTTGCACAATCAAACGCTGAATACATGTTTTCCTTCTTCAATAATGAAAAAGTCTCAGGTCTCAGAGACAGGTGAACCTCAAGCAAACATGCTGAACATATTGAGCACGGTGACACGATTTCGAACTGATCTAATCAGTCATATTTCCGCAGTTGTATTCGTTGGCTTATGACTTTGTCATTTTGTACGTGTGCTGCAGATGATAGATGAGTATAGCTAAACACATTTTCAGCCCTGTGGTCTACTCCACTCATCGAAAATGAAGTCTATTTTGAACGCCTGCACATTCGCAGCTGTGGTTGGACATGAAACGGCCAAAACCGATTGAGTGCTGAATTGGACTGACAGTTGGAAAAAAAATCTGGCTCTAGTGAAGAATCTAGATCACACAAAATCTGACGCATGTCTTAAGCACACATCATGCCTTTTTCAGTTCAAAGTGGACTCCTGGTGTTCGAATCTTTTTCAACCACCATGAAAAGACTCCTTGGTGTCTTTACTTGCATGAATATATCCACGCCTGTTCATACGATATACAGCTGATTTTTCATTTGTGATTAAATCAAAAGAAGTTAAGTTACCAGATAGGCCTATTAAATCAACCTGTCATTAACCAAGGGGAGGCGCTACTTCTTTAGTTTAAGCTCAAATAGGTGATCCGAGGAGGTGTGTATTACCTGGAGAAATGTGTTCCCAGCTCAATGGCTGGCTTAATATCCGGAACTGGTCGACGACTTCTACTAGGTAAATTCCAAGTGACCGATGCTTTAAAGAGCTGCAGATCATAAAAAGAAATAAACTCTCGGATAATGTACAGTCAGATGGTCACTCTCACAAAATAAACCTCGAAACCTGGACTAATCATCACGTGGCTATAATACACACACACACACACACACATACACATACATACAAACACACACACACAAACACATGTGTATAAGTAGCACAGGTATGTAGCAATTGCCAAATATACATTGTATGGGTCAAAATTATAAATTTTTCTTTTATGCCAAAAATCAGGATATTAAGTAAAGATCATGTTCCATGAAGATATTTTGTAAATTTTCTACCGTAAATATATCAAAACGTAATTTTTGTTTGGTAATATGCATTGCTAAGAACTTCATTTGGACAACTTTAAAGGCGATTTTCTCAATATTTTTCTCAATATTTCGGCCAAATATTGTCCTATCCTAACAAACCATACAGCAATGGAAAGGTTATTTATTCAGCTTTCAGGTGATATATAAGTCTCAATTAAAAAAAATTGACCTTTGTGACTGGTTTTGTGGTCCAGGGTCACACACACACACACACACACAATTAAATACCTACCCTATATAAATGAACGAAATAAACAACAAACAGTAATAATAAATGTGTGATATTATAAGTGTGAGATGTAAAAAAAAAAATTATAATTTCTTATATATACAGTAATCAATAGCCTACTAAAGTATGCAAAGGTTGTTTTTTAATATAATCAGTACCTGGTCTGCTTTCCATAGATGATGGTGAATTTTAGAAGCAAGTGTTTCTAAACCAACATGTGCTGTATATAGCTATATTATTAAAAATTTACTATTTACAAATTTACTGCCAGATGGTGTAGTTGCGTCATCTACCAGCAGGGGCCATGCTAACTAGCTAAACCTTGACCCCTTGATGCCACATAATATTTCACATCAAGTCCAAACATGTGGCTTCACCTGTCAAACTAATCTATTAATAATAATACACTTAGAAAAGTTGTGCCTGTAATTAAGATTAAGTTAAAACATAGTTGGAGTTCTCAGCTCTCCAATCATATGGTTTGTTAATTGGTTTCAGAGGTCTTGTAAAGTCTAATTATATTCAATTGCCATGTTCTTACCTGGAGGGTCCTGTAAGGTCCTTCATCAGTTCCTGTAAATGAATATTAAGAATTAGTCTTCATTAGAAACAAAAACCAGACAGCTCTTATGACCATTAAACACAGCTAATAAATGTTAATGCCCTAAACATAAGGAGACCTTGAAGTCTTTCCCCTCAGGCCATTCATTTAGGAGGGTCAGGAATTTATTCATAATGAAACAGCTGCAACAAATTGAAAAGACGAAGACAAAAGATTAATCTTTTACTGTTATTACTAATACAAGCCATTTTTTTCTCTCTCTTAAAAGAAAGCAACACTGTGGGTTGAGAATGAATGCTCTCTGACATTTTACATTTACATTTAGTCATTTTGCAGACGCTTTTATCCAAAGCGACTTACAATTGGGGGATACATAAAAGCGATTCAAAAAAATCGAAAGTGAAAGACCACTTTGTTCTGATAGGGCATCCTCTTAATTTTGGATTAAAATATAGGACAAAGTAATCATTATGACAACACACATGCATTTTCACACTTATGTATGTACATTTTCTCTCATCATTTAAGATGAAAAAAAAATGCAAATGTAATGTTTGGAGCTGATGTTATTTCTGAAATTTCCTGAAATTACGTGAAAGGCATATTATATTACAAACAATGATTCAAATATAACCTTGATTTTGGGGTGGTTCACTGCATTTCATTCATTCTCAATTCAGTGTGACTCAGTTGATGTCAGTTTCTTCCTCAGAGCCTCTCTGTCTGATGACAAGGTGGGAAATAAACTGGGGTGACACTGCTGAACACAGATTTTATTAGTTGTGAGGTTTTCTGTGTGATTATGTGCATTTATAAAACAAGTGTGCATGCTAACCAGTTTTCTGAAACACCTCAGATGTGAAGATCTCATCCATACTAATAACTTGGGCTGTATGGCTTAAATTAAAGGGGTCATATGATGCTGCTAAAAAGAACATTATTTTGTGTATTTGGTGTAATGAAATGTGTTTATGCGGTTTAAAGTAAAAAAAACACATTATTTTCCACATACTGTACATTATTGTTTCTCCTCTATGCCCCGCCTTTTTGAAACGCTTCGTTTTTTACAAAGCTCATCAGTCTGAAAAGTGAGGTGTGCTCTGATTGGCCAGCTATCCAGTGCGTTGTGATTGGCCGAATACCTCAAGCGTGTGACAGAAATGTTACGTCCCTTACCATACTGTGAGCCGTGTCCGGCCGGAGCGACGAGACAAAAATATTAAAACCCATTACAAACTAGGCATTTTTTTTGCATCCAGTGGGGACATAATTACTGCTTATAATGACTTATACTGTCTTTTTACTGGTTGCGTTGCATCACGCTGCGTAAACATAAAAACCTGTCTGCATTTGTGATCAGAGAAATGACAAACAACTAGTGCTACACAACACTGCCCAAAACTCGTGTTTGAATCATCAGTGGCAAATCTGTAAAATTAAAACGTACTCTACGACGGGAGTCAGAACAGCCAGCATTTGTAGTCTACTCTTCCAGGATCAGGAAACGTCCTCCATAAAATGTGCTGCACACATCTGTATATTTGGGTTAAACTGTTCTGGAACTGTTCTTAACCACTGATTTGTAGTCGTGTCTCTTTTGGAAGACCAAACAAAGAGTTTCGATTTCACAATGAAAACACGGACAGCCTAGAGGAGACAGAAGACACGCTTAGCTGAGCTGAGGACGGGCTAGGTGAGCTGAAGGCGAGGGGTCGAGAACGGCGCACACGGGCGTATTCGACGAAAGGAGCGGCAACCACATGTGACTCTGGGCTGGACTCCGCTTCGTCAACGGTGAAAGCCGATCCGGCGATACACAGCACTAAGTTGATGCATTCCCTCAGCGACCAGCACAGATCAAGCTCTAGGCATGACGAAGCGGATATATCGTCCTCTTTTGGAAGACCAAAAAAGTAGTTTAGCTTTCACAACGAAACCCACAGCGCCTTCACGACCTGGCGGCAGCGGCGGCAAACAACAATACTACAGCGAGAATAAAATTTACGGCTTCTTTCTTTGCGTGAACATGTGGGCAGCATTATGCAAATATTTCCACACAGTGACGTAGACATGTGGGGCCGTTGTTAGAACGAGGCGTTTTAGGTAGGTGTGGCTGCCTCTTAATTTTATAAATAATATATCTTTGGATTTGAGACTTTAGTCTTGCAACTTTACATATCTTCTTTAAGCACCAAGAGCTTGTAACACACCAAAGAGAAAAGAAAAATTGAAATCACATCATATGACCCCTTAAAAGATTTCTTTGTGTATAAAACGGGTCGAAATAATATCATGAGTTATCGCATATTAAGACAGTAGTATAATATTTACAGAAATAAAGTCATCTGAAATTTTACAAAATTTTTCTATTTTAATATATTTTAAAATCCAATTTATTCCTGTGATGGCAAATCTGAATTATCAACAGTCATTACACCAGTCTTCATTATCACACGATTCCAGAAATCATTCTAATATGGTGATTCCATGCTCAAGAAACATGTATTATTATCAACAGTTGTGCTGCTTAACATTTTTTGTGGAAAACTGACATTTATGGATTCTTTAATAGAATGTTTTTAAACCCCATTTATATGAAATAGAAATGTTTTGTAACATTAAAAAATATATTTTACTGTCACTTTGATCAATTTAATGTATCCTTGCTTAATAAAATAAATAAATAAAATTGACTTGACCCCATACTTTTCTACTGTAGTTGTGTAACTATATAGTATATTTCTCTATAGATACGCCTGTGTGTGTGGATCGAATTGCAGAATGCTTTTAAATGGCTCCCTGAACCAGTTCACAGGGAGTGATTCGCTAGAATTATTCGGACTTTCCAGCGCTACTGATTAAACAGCAGTATGTCAAACGTTACCACAGCGGCGGGGCTTTACCCGAAGAGGGCGAGTCGTTGGGGGCGGACATGGGGCGGGATTTGCTGGCCAACCCTCCAGTGTGAATTCCCATTCTCTCCACTGCTCGCCCAGACTTCACCTGCGATCTACGCACAGAGCAACCGCCAGATCCTTTCAACGCACTCAACCAGAGAGTTCTCTCGATACTGTGTCCAACAACTTCAGACGTAGGCTACATATCTCTGCTGAAAATCTCTTCGGACTATAAAGGAGAGCCGGGGTTTTCTATAAGGATGCGATCGGTTATCTCTCTTCTCGGTGCCTTCATAGCAGCCGCTGTGTTTCAAACAGGTATGTCAATTCATTTATAATGAAAATATTATCTCACTTTCCCATTCTTTCATGTAACATCGCTGCCGTAATCCGAGAATAGTGTTGAACAGGTTCGTTCCTATAGTGACCATTTGACTTTTTTTTTTACTTCCTTACTTCAGTGAACATTAACACTTATAATAATAGCCGTTGCCGTAATTCGTTGGCAATCATTGCCAGGTCAGGTGTTACACTTTTCATTTCTCTCACGTTAAGAACAAGAGGTCAACTCGCCAGCTGACGAAGATTAAGCCATATTTAACGTTACCCGCCTCGGACATTCACATTCATTCATTTTTATCACCTGCTAGGAGACTGCGATAAAGCTTTCAAACTTAAAGGATTCTCAGTACAGAAAAGTGAATAGGATCGTGTTTCAACTTTTAGTTTGGACGGATGACTTGACACGCGACGTAATGTTGTTGATGCTGCGTGTTTCTGTTTCGGTTCAGCCGCGTCACAAGCAGAAGCGTGTTAGAGCAGTGACATCAGACTTGCGCGTTTCTGAAAGCCCCATCTTAGATCTATTGTATGCGTCCGCCCCAAATAGAAACTAAACACGGACCATAAAGGGACTGTTAAGCTGAATGATAATAATAATAAAGTCCTGTCATCCTTTACTCACTCTCATGTTGTTGTTTCTTCCGAAGAACACAAACGGAACATTCCAAAAAAAAATATATATATATATCTATATATCTATATATATATATATATCATATATAATATATATATAATATCCTGAGTCTGAAGTCATACAATAGGTTTGTATGAGAAACAACCCGAAAACACCTGCTGTCCCCGGATCACTGAGTCAGTGAGAAATGATGAGTTTGACTGATGAACGAATCATTCGGATATGGTTTTTTGTGAAGGTGAATCATTCTAATTAATAGAATAATAAGACTAACATATTGTCCTCGTCATCACACAATGCTATTGTAGACGGAAGAGGACCTTTTGAAACTACTTTAACGGTTAGCTCGCTTTATTTAAGTCACGTTCATCTAATAGCAGGGGCGGGACCGAGCAATATATTCTTCATTCACTATTTGTTTTTCGCAAATGAAAGAAAGTCAGCTTTGGGGTGATATGATACAGAATTGTAATTTTGGGATGAACTAGGCTATCCCTTGAACAAACTATTGCATTTTTTTGGGTTAATGCATATATGTTGCCCAGCCTGCGCGAATTATTTCAAGTTAATCAGTAATTAAAGTCTATGCGATTTTGAGACGCGCGCGAACGCCGCCCGCAGCTGAATCCTTTGAGAGCGTGTGTGTGTGTGTGCGCTCGAGAGAGAGAGAGAGAGAGAGAGAGATGAGAGAGATGAGAGAGAGAGATGAGAGAGAGAGAGACAGAGGCGAGTGTGTGCCGCCCAGAGAGGGTGGAGGGCGTGGGTTACCAAAGTCATTCATTTGATGCGTGTATGGGTTTATCAGTGTCACATGCTTGTGTGCTTATCAGAATTTATTTGAGATGTCTTTATTTGTTTTCATAGATAGATTACTAATCTATGTTAAGGCGGTTAAATGACTGATAACTTTGAGTTGGCGGCTGCTGTAGGATTGCTCATCATTTATTTATTTTAGTTATTTATTATGATAAATGGATCCACTAGAGATGCGTGCACTTCCTCATATCTTGTGTCGGACTGTCTGTTGATTATCTTATAATATATATATATATATATATTCATTTAAGGTTCACTTTTCATACTTTTCATATACACTAACCTATGGGTAGAAGTACAGTCAACATTCCTGTGGTGTGAAGTGCTATACTAGCCTACTCCTCAGAGTTTTAAAACTCATTTGCCGTGTATAATTGGTCACATTAATTGCAAGACCATGCATTAATTGAGAGATGATTATTATTTTTTGCTTTACAAAATCATTTGTCACACTGCAGGACCATTTAAAATGAATCTAATTGGGCAAAATAGTGGCCTGTTAGAAGACCTGAGATATACAGTACAATTCCCCTTATAAATCCCTTATATAGGCCTATGCATCCATACACATTTTAAGCTAAAATGTTGGTTGATAATAAATATATGTGCTGCTTTACTGTCTAAAAATAGTGTTTACTATGTTAGGTATGAAACTGTGTGCCATGTACAAACTATAATGGGAAATTTGTTCAAATCAAATTAAATGTGTCCAGCATAAAATTAGGGAAGCTCTGTCACACAGCAGGAAAATGCTCATCATGTGACGTTTTCCAAAATAACACTCGTTTGTCAGCCTGTTTGCAGAACTTCATTTAATTTTATTGTATGACAAAGAATGTTGTTGTTGATTATAAAGAACCGCACTGGAAATTCATTGGAAAATACAGCTTGAGTGAAGATTGTGTTCAGGTTGTTGTTTTAGGATTCTATCTGATCTGACAGAGCGATGGGGTGTGGTTCATGCTCTTGCCTGAGGAACCCATACCAACCTTTAGAATTTCCAAGTGTAGTTTCTAAGTGACAGAACATGACATCTCATGATTTATCCTGAGATGTAAGGTATGTTAGTATAGTTCTGTTTCCCTAACGCAGATGTTGCTGTAAGCTATGTGGGCAGTTTCAAAGAGTTCTGCCCCACCCCAGACACAGACACACACAACACACACACACACACACACACCCAGACCCACACCCACATCCCACACCAGACCACACACACACACACACCACCACACACACACCCACACACACACAAAAAAAAAAAAAAAAACACACACACACACACAAACAACACACACACACACACCCCCCACACACACACACACACACACACACACACTACACCCATAGCCTTTACTCAAAGGGTATTTGCTGTTATGACCCTCTGGCTCTTTTTGGTTGTGTGTTGGAGAGGTCAGTTTCTCTGTAGTGCTGTCAGCAGGAGACGGATCACCTGTATGGAAACAGGTAAAGAAAAACACCTCTGCCATCTTTGCAAGCTCAGTGGTTGGATTGTGTGTTCTAGATGTATTTTATAGCAAAAAACCTGTTCCGTGCAGCTTCCAGAATACATTAATTTGACGATCATTAAATAACCTGGCTGATGAAACGTTTCCTTATTCTGATTATAAAGAATATTTCCTCTCATTCTGAAAGCTGCATGATTAAAAATGAATGTGGACTGGATTTAGTAGCATACATGAAAAGGTTTCAGAAATCATAGTAATATTTTAAATAAAATAATTCTTGGGGATTCCTTTATGTGCATTTGTAAAAGGCACTCTTGGAAACTTTGTTGGGTTACGTTAGGGTTACTGAAACCACAGTTTTATTTTTTTATTTCCATTTGCATATCAGTGACGTCACTCCAAATGGAATATGACCATGAAGAGGAACTGAAATTCTCTCTGAACCAAAAAGCACAGGCCTTTGTTTAGCATGAGAGATGAAAAAACCTAATTACTTTAAGACCGACACTAAATCGCATCTCCACCAGGAAATCCCACATAATGATCATTTAAGCATTCAAGCGAAAGATTCATGCCACTGTGGCCTGATGGGGGAATATTTTGTCATTGTGTATTGGCAGGCAAGGGCTTGAGCTGATTAACGTCAGTTCCACTTAGATATCAAATAGGAAAACACATGTAGTGAAAAGAAAAGTCTAATTCATATTTGCATATTCATTTAGTTTAAGTCTAACTATGGAACTGCTTTCAGGAAGAGCAAATGGCATATGGTAAAAGCTCATTTTACAGCTTTTGGGCTTTGTTCGTCTCAAATGGTGGGAAGAGGGGAAAAAAACCCTGAGAGCATAGGCTAAGTGAACAAAGTTGCATGTGCTAAAATAGTTGTGGGTATTTTTCTGAAATTATTGGATCCAGGCTTGGATGAGACAGGCTGTTAAGGTTTCAGAATGTGCTTTTGACCAACCGTTTAAATGGGTTGAAGTGCTGAGGCCATTATGTCATCATTTATTCATATTTAAATTCCCTACCGACCACTCATGCACATGCACACGTGCACATGTATGTTCCATCACAGGCTTTTAGAGTAAATTACTCAAGCCATGTGTTGGACCAAGCATCTGTTCTCCCATGAACACATGCACACACAAATACATTATCCCTCCTTTGGCTTCATCTGGGGCCTTTCTTGTCCATCAGACACACTCCCCATTTGCTAATGGATTAATCGGAGCATTGCTAAGAAGGAAGGCCTGCTGTCTGCACCGCCCAAAATGGCCCCCTGAGACTTCAGTCGATCTTATCTACTCATCTGGTCCCACAACCCTACTTTTGCCACATAATCAAAGGGAATGCTTACTTTAGGTTGTGTACGTCGTCTGATGGACTGTTGTGTTGGTTACCAGCACTAAAATGTTTTTTTCCCAAGATTGCTGGTTGATAAAAAGCAGTTGGTGGTCTTAAGTGCTGCATTGAGGGAATATTGTTCCCTCGCTTTAATATTGTTATGCATATAAATAGTGTAGTGATGCACAGCAGGGAGACACAAGTTCAAGGCTTCCAAGATAAGCTTTAAGTGAGAGTGCTAACTTTTGTGTGCTGTATACAATTATGTCATTTTCACAGCAGAATTCTCATCTGTGCTATCAAATATGGAAGTGGCAACAATGTTTATTCAAGCTCTCTTGGTGGCAGACCTGCTTTTCACTCAAGGCTGCGTGTCTTCAGATCAATATCCGTCATAGAACTGCCTGTAAACTCACCAGTTCTCGCTCAGATACAAGATTTTTGCTCATAATCAGAATGCGGAAATAAGTTGATAAAATGTGCCGATTGGACTCAGATAAGTTTATCTGCATTTATTTATTAATGATTCTTGCAGACCGCACACAAGCGGCATTTGGCAGCATGACAGGATGTAAGGCAGAACGTTAACGAGTGGCAAACAAATCTTCTTGTCTTTTGAGTTTTTTTATCCCATCTTGAGCTTAATGAAGAGCCATAACAGACTCTTTTGGGCCACTCTTGCTCATTTATGGGCTGGTGATATAAATATATTGACGTGGCAGTCAATAAAAGGGTCCGTGGATGGCTATTGATTAGACGAGCATCCAATTATTTCAAGACAACGTGTTTTTTAACATGCGCTTTTTGGCGGTAACTCAAGTGCGTGGTTAGTCGGTCCATGGCGAGGCCACCTCAAGCCGTTCAATATAGTTTTAGCGGCAATTATGTGGCTGTTGGAATGTTATTTATAAGTTTGCTTATAGCGCAAGAGTCATAAGTCACCCTTGCTTCAGGGTTGTTGTATCGATCAGTTCAGAGATCACAGTGTAGAACCAATTTGAGTGGTTTTACTACTTGCGTTTATGAAACGTACATGGTGCGTTTTGATCCGAGACTTTTTAAGCCATACGTTTTGAGGTCGATAATACCCCCCAGTGAAGGATTTACATACATCAGGCTGCTTGTTCACGTGTTGTGGTTAATGGTGGTCTGGCAGATATTATTTCATCAATGTCAAATGTTTGTCCTGGCATTTAGATCCATCTACAAAAGGTTGCGAGTAGTAGCGGCCCTTAGCCCCCTCTCCCTCCCACCAAATCACATTCTGTCAAATATCCATCTGAGGCTTTGAGCGCTTCAGTTCAGTCTGACATTCAAAGCCACACAACCTTTCTGGCAGCCGTGGAGACGCACGATAACCGGATTCCCATTTTGGGTCCGTCGCTTTGATGCCGTCTGTGATGTGCAGATTGCATTTCTCCATGTGTGAGGAGACGGCCCTGCCTGCCACTCTCGCCTCTTTAAGTGATGCTTTGAACTCAAAAGGGCATGACAGAGGAAGCAAAGTTTTTTTCCCCTCTCTTAAATCTGTTCCGGATAGAGTGAGGGTGTGAGAGGCAGATGGAAAGAGTACCCATGAGCTCCATTGGTTAGGGACGGGATCTCCCAGAGCTGTCAGGGTGAATAAGGAAGCACTGACGTTGGTTAAATCTATTAAAGGTAATGCGGGGTGAACCGTGAGCTTGACGGGTGGCGGCCCTATTGAGATACGCTCAGCACAAAGAATGCGAATGGAAGAGACGGTCAGAAGTCTCAACGTTTAGAGCTTTAATTGCTCTCTCCGCAAGTTCACTATGTGCCTATTCGTTTTGAAACCATTTCTCTTTCAGATTTGAGCAGAAGGTTGTGCCATTTAGACTTGAATTGGGAATGCCATTTAAATTCCAGTTGCAGTTTGAATTTAAATTGAAGAGAGTGGAATGAACGGAAATTCACATAATTTTAATTTTAAACTTTTGTTTTTCTAGTAATTCACCACAAAAAACTGATGTTGTTTCAAACCTGTATACTTTTCGATCTTCTGTGGATGATATTTTGAAGATGATATTTTTAAAAATAGCCCAAGTCAATTGGGTCTAATGTTGTTTTGGATCGCAATGTCTTTCATTATGTGGACAAAAACATTCTTCAAAATATCTTCTTTTATGTTCCACAGAAGAAAGGAAGTGAACTGTTCCTTTAACTAGAAAAGCATACAGTACATTCTTAATAAACTGCAACACAGGTAAAGTCCTCTTTCTGTCATTCCAATTCATCATCCTTTTGCAGTGTGGCAGGGTGACACAGTAACTCAAATATGAACTCAAACATGGTTTGAGCCAAAAAAAAAAAATGTGGGTGAGTAAATGATAGAATTTTAACCACATTTAAAATGCAACCCTGGTAGAATTAGGAAAAACTCCTTCAGGCAGTAGTTACGCATGGTAGAGTTTCAACTGGGGCAGAGGTTCCTAGTGAAAGAGGAAGTGGGAGCCTTTTAAAAGTCATTAGGTCCATTTTAGATATACGTCATCCATCTTTATGCAGTTTCTCTTAGTACATACCTCTAATGAAAAAGGGTCAAATGTTATTCCCACTTACAATTTAGTGGCCTCCTCCCTCATGTTCACATCCCTTTTTAGCACCTCCCACTAAATCATGTTCAGAGGCGCTGAATTGTTGTCTTTGTGTGCCTAAGTAATAAATTAAAGTGATTATATGATTTAAAAGGGTTACTGGTGGGAGCGAAAGGGATGATGAATGGATGGGTGGATGAGGCTGCGGCTGGAGGAGTACACAATAAAAAAAATAACATTGTGGAGATGAAAACCTTGAACCCAAATCTCAGAGAAGGAAGTTCAACTGCAAGTTCATGCCCACTAAAATCACACGTAGGAGTATCATTAAAGATTGCCAAACAAAAGGGTTCCCAAAGATGCATGGCATGTAAAATCAATTGCCTTTTCGAATTTCCAAAACGGCTTTGCTGCATGACTTTACATGCCATAGTCGGATAGCACTGGATTTTTGACAGGTTAAACATTCAGTAAACCTCATGGTGAAACTGATTAGGGTAGGCAGCCGACCTGCTCCGCACCCGAGAGGCAAGGGGGAAGAAGCATCCTCTCATGCGATAAATTAGTTCCAGCTCTCGCAGGCTGGAGGAGCTCCCTCAGAGCTCTGTGTTGTTTCAGCGTGCACCATTCTAATGCAATTTTAAAAGGTTGAAAGTTGGAGTAAAGGTAAGTAGATGATTATGTACACACAACTGGTGCACATCTGCTTCGGTTCACATCGAGGAGAAAAGAAGCTTGATTTTTTCCCCCCTTCCTGAACCTGTTTCAGCACATTGAGAACGGTGGCCTGAGGGGCTGTTGTGACGGCTCCCAAAATTCCTGTCTTCACGCAGGTCTATATAACCCTTCACATGCAAATTTAATGGTTGAAAGACGTTTTCTACACTATCTGCACGACATCACACATTACCACTGTTTTAATGCTGCTTTTGTGATGGGAATACCGCCGAGAGCAGGATAAAGCAACAGTCTTCCCTGGCTGATCTGACTTCGTCTTTCTTCTCTCAGTTGTCATTTGAGGGAAACTTTAGGATGGATCCGTCTCTCTATTTATTCAAGAAATCCCACCTGTGGGTGTTTGCCCTTTTCTCTCCCTCCCTCCCTCTCCACCAAAATCCCCTGTTTCTTTATTCATCCTGTGTGACAGCACTTTCTACATTCAGCACAAATTGATTTATTTACCATCCAGAGGGGTCAAGTACAAAGGACCCTATGTTAAAAGTCCCGTAGATGTGCGTGGAGGAAAACTAAGAGTGTGCTACGCTGAATATCAAGTTTGAGGAAGCTGTGCTCTTTAGAAAGCCATCGGAAAAGAAAATGAGTTGAGTAGTATATCTCAAAGACCCCTGTTGGCTGCGCTATATCGGTAGTCTGCCATTTTGTCACCCCATGGCCTCCACTTTACTATGCTATGCTAATAATCCTATTGACTTGTCCTGTAATTTTCCTCACAGCAAATAAGGCAATAGCACATCCAACATTAACCTCCACAGAAATGGGCTGTAACTGCTAAAAGCCATGGTTTTTGCTTTTTAATAGCAGGGCTAACTATTCTGTTCAAAGTGTTCATATTAGCCATTATGTGAACTAAAAGCCACGGTGCAAGAGAAAGAAACAGGAAAGGGAAGAGAAAAGATTGCAGTCAGATGTTTATTTATTTTGGGGGGGGGGGCTATTTTTACATTGCTAACCAAGCACTGTATATTTTTGGCTGGTCCCAATTTCAGATTTTTAACATATTCGACAGCTGGTCTTAAAACTACAGTAATATATCTGGGATTTATTCATAAATGTATAAACGTAAATAATTCTGCTCCTTATAACAAGTCACTAGCACATCCAGTGCACTTTAAGGAGTCCACTCCATCTTCTTAAGTGCTGTTCCAGGGACATGAGGCTATAATATATTTGAAAGAAACTTAGTTGCTGTCTGCTAGCATCCACGTTGAAAGCTTAGGGTGATAGCACACTAAATTTAACCACAAGCTGAACAACTTCCACTTCTTTTTTACATCCTTATTTGGAAATACCTATAACCGCTTTCAAAGCGGTCAGAGATAACACCATTCTTGGGAGGTTTTCGAACACTTATCGTAGATCTCATTCTAAAGGTATTTAAGCTAAAAGCCTGTGCCTTTGGTGTTCCCAGCGTCTTAGGTGGACTATTTGCAGGTGAAGCGTTTTAATTCCTTTTCTTGCTCCCCGTCTCACTCTATCCCCCTCTCGTTGGGGCTGCACATACACTTTCGGAAAAGATTTCTTTGTGTGTTCCTTGGAGATAAGAGGTGATGTATTTTTCTCTGGGCAGTGCGCTAATCTTCTGCTGTTCTATATATAGGAGACACAAGCTGAAGAATTTGTTTAATTTAGGCCCATGCAGTGGTCTCATGACCACATTTCGGCTGTCATTTAATGAAATTGACCTTCGAAACACAAGGTTCGTCACATGGACACAAAACTAAGGAATACAAGGGCTGAATTTTTCTCTGTCTATTTTTCTGTCTGATGCTGAGTAAATGAACAAGATCATATTAATCTGAACCAAAAGCTCACAAAGGAAAAAAGCATAATGGTGTTGACGTCATGTTTTAGTCATTATAGCATTCCCATTCATCTCAGTGAAACGACTGATTGGCTTCATTCACCACAAGATTGCTAACAATTATCCTGAGCTGTGATGTTAAAGGTAGTAGATGAGAAAAATGTAAGTACATTAATGCCATTAAAGGGATAGTCATACAGGTTTAGAAAGACTTGAGGTTGAGTAAATGATGAAAGGATTTTAATTTTGGGGTGGACTAACTCTTTAACAACACTCCAAACAATATCTGACACAGGTAATGTTTGCCATTAATATGTTCTTGCTGAAAAATCTATTTTATCAGAGCGAATTCAGAATGGATGTCAATAGAGAAATATGCTTTTTGGTCAGTTGTAGTTATAGCATCTATCAGCTGAGGTTAACTTTGCCATGCTAACTTGCCAAACCTTGACCCATTTGCTGGTCATCAGCCTTTTTCACTTGGTTTAAAGTCTCTGTTTTATTCAGTTCAGGCAGCAGAACTAGAACTTTCAATATAATTTCTCTTATATTCTTGTGCATTGCTAACTCGGGCGTGGGGAAGGGTAACATATCCTATCTCTATAAAGCTTTGGAGCATGTTTGATCCTTTTCATGAACTCACCCCAGTGGCTCTCGTGTCTCAGATGGGCCGAGGCAGCCAACGGCTCAGTGCTACGACTGATCTGTTTTATCTGCAGCTTCAGACCCTGCACCATCCTGGGCGGCAGTGCAGAAACGTTTCCCTCTCATCTGCTAAACACCCCAACACAGTTTTCCAGCTAAGAGCTAAAGTCAGATGCATCTCTGTCTCTCTATTTATATATTTATTTGAGAAGTTGTTTTATTTCCTTGGCATTGTAATTTATATTCAAACCAACACTACTACTTTGACTGTCATATTGCTTTTACATATTAACATTTATTGTACTGTATTCTGTTTTGTATATACATACGTGTGTGTGTGTGTATACACATTAAACAAGTTTACATCGAGTACATTATATTTACACTGTATTGCCAATTACTTTGTCCATTTTTGATCTGCCAATCAAAATTGTTAAAAACAAAGCCAGAACAAAATTCACTGTTGTGCATCTCCAAGCAGCACATAGCAGTGGTGTGAATGAATCCATGTTTTTGAACAACACAGTTGAGTGAACGATTCGATTAATCACTCTTAAAAACAGTCACTTACATGCTTATGTATAACTAGTTTCGGAATGAATTGGTGTTTTTGAACAAAACAGATGACTAATTGACTCAATCAGTTATTCAATTCAAATGACTTATACAGACTGTCGCAATGTAACCTGCAGAAAAGGTCACAAAAATTCCCACCACTAATGCAAAGACTAACTGTATCTATAGTTTTGCATTCAATTCAGATAATTCATAAAGACTGTCACTAGTTGTGAACTCCTGGCATAATTGATGTAACTTCCAGAAAAGGTCACAAAAAATTCTCACAACTAATGCACAGTCTAACAGTATATGTAGTTGTGCTACATAGACTAATAAGTATTTAGACTAATAAAGCTCTCTTTATCACATAATTTGCATTAACAACCATCTTTTAGTCACATAACTTGCATTAACAACCAGTAACATAATTTGCATTAAAAGTTATTTTTTGATTGATTTACTAATGAATGATTCAATTCAAATAATTCATAAAGTCTGTTGCTTGTTGTGACCTACTGGCATAGCGATGTATCCTGCAGAAAAGGTCACTAAAAAAATTCTCACCACTAAAGCACAGACTAACAGTATATGTAGCTTTGCATCCTGCCTAAAATATTTAGATTTATAAAGCTCTCTTTGTCACGCAATTTGCATTAACAACCATTTTGACTCAAAACAAACATGACTTGAACAGAAACTCCAACATGAAGCTCTAAAAAACAAAGCGCTCCTTCATATTCAATATTGTGTTGATTTTGCTTGGATATTCCTCAGGTGTTAGCGTTTTATTGGAATCCAGGGCTCGTTTCTTGATCTTGGCCAGGGAAAGTGTTTTTAAATCTTATCTTAGCTTGTGCTGTTGTGGTAACTGAATCCTGAGTGCCCCCAGGAGCTGTGCGATAAAACGGCAGGGAGGAAACTGGCTGCCCTCATCCTGGCTCTCGCTGCCATTGGCTATGCTGCATCCCTCTGCATGATTGAAACTACAAAGCAAAGCTGACTTTATCTTCTCATCCAGTTCAGAACATGCACTGGCTTTGTTTCACCCGCTTTTAAATAAAATGAAATCTACAGTATAGTGATGCCATAACGATGTGCCCAGGCCTGACAAGTGTTTGAACAAAAACATCAGGTGTCTGCAGGTCTTTCTAAACAGCCTGCTTTGAAGGAACAGAAGGTTTGGCTGCAGGAGCCTTATAGTTGAAAGCTCTGATGTTTCTACACAAGTGATGTTTACGTCCTGCATTCACCTTCCTCTTTCTGCCCGTTCAGTGTTTTTACACAGTATTTCAAGATGGCAAACATTCACATTATAAACACCGTTTTCTCTTAGCTGCTTCTAATTTCTCTGTCAGTCATTTACAATAGCAATGTTTTTGCTCTGCTAGTGTGCGGTTGGGCAGAGTTGGTGAAGCCTCTGCTTCTCTCAGAGGCTCAGATGTTTCTCCTAAAAGAGCTAAAGTATGTAATATTTTTTCAGTGTTACTCAACCATATTTTTATTTAACAACAACAACAAATAAGAAATTCACTGGTTGATTTACGCCAAAAAGTGTAAACACTCTGGCTGTGTGGTGTTACCAAAACAATGCTCTGTTTCTTTGAATATCTGGACCTGCCCGACAACAGCAACACTGGCTTAACCAATTGCGTGAGTTTAGGGTGGGACTGTTTGTTTGACCAATGGCAGATGAGGAATATTTACCAGAAACCTGTTTGAAAACTATTATTTTTGTAATTCTGTTAAATTCAACCTGGAGTCATGCATGCTGCTAATGTATAGAGCTATCAAATAAATTAGCATAGAATATCAGATAAATTGTTCTTGGAAGAATTTCATGAAAATTTATCTTTTTCAATTCTCCCCACACACACCCCCCAAAACGCACACAGACCCGCAACAACTTCCCGCCCAAATCTCACACATAACCCCACAAACAGATGTGCTTTTGCTCATGCACAAACACACAGAGGAAAGTAATGGGGGAAAAAATCAGCTTCATCGCTGCTTTTTTGTGTGCCAGCAGCCTTATTGAGGTGAATTCATAAGTGGCTGAATTCCACTGTTCCAAAATAGACTGTTCCATCTATTTTTCAGCCGTGCTGTGTGCCACAATGGCACTTAAAATTTGAGTAGAGCTGATTTTAAAATAATCCACTTTTCAAAATTAGTGCTGGAATATCATACCGCAGTATTCCAAAGGTTATTCTGTCATTCTAGGCTTTGTTACTTAATAAAAAGTCACAGTCCACCCTTTATGCCAGGAGCACTGGGCTGGGAAGTGTGCCGGACAGCCAGGTGCCTTAACTGAAGTGAAAGCCTTTGAAGTTATAAGGAAGATTTCATTTCTTCATCAGATCCCCAGCTGAGATCATCTTATAATGACTAGGCTTCATATTCTTTTGAAGGAACAGGCCTTGAATCAAATTTTGCCACAAGTGATATTTGCCTCTAAGGCAGGAGACTGTAGGCTAGCATAGTTCTCAGCATGTCCTTTTGAAGCCGCTTCATCATAAATATGCACTGAAAAGGACTTTCAGAAACTGACCTTTTGGTTTTCCATTGCTTTTGGATGAAATGCTTGAACTTTGGGTCTAAAGGACTTGAAGATCTAGTGGATGGACCAGGAAGGATCAGTGTCAATTATATAAACGCACAGTATGCGTTATAAAGCATCATTGCTTTATTGGCATTCCAAAAATAAAAGTCTATTTAATCTCTGTGTTTGCTGCATTTCAAAGACATCAAGTATTCAAAGAGGTTATTGGAAACTCGTATTATATAAATATGAATTAGAACAAAAGATGTGTCTTACAAAAGATGGGCCCTTTTTAAATTGCATTACAAACCCAGTCACGTTTAATGCTTCAGACCATACCGAACAGTTTTTCTCTTGAAGGTGATTACATTTACATTGACTATAGTATGTGAAGGAAATAAAAAAAAAGATGCACATTATGTTTTAAAAGCCTGAAGCTGTTATACAGCAGACTGGTGTGGAAATGGTATTTCTGCCCTCTCTCACATTATTAAAATAACATGCATGAGTCTAACACCTTCTGATGCCCAGAGTAAACAGCGTAAATGATTCAACACATGTTCCCTAGATCCAAACCAGCTCAGAAACACTCTCTCCAGCTTTCATTCGATCATTAGCTTCTGCCTGCAGTTAACCGATGTGACCAGGATCTTAATGACTTTACGCAATTTGACTACATTACAGCTATGTCGTCCAAATAGACACATGGTGGGGCCCAAAGAACTAAAATATTTATATAGATTTTTCACTACTTCTAGATTCATACTGTTGTCATTAAAGAGACAATTCACCCAGAAATGAAAAACCTGTCTTAATTTACTCACACTCATACCGTTTCGAACCTGTATGACTTTCTTCTGTATAATACAAAAGAACATCTTGAAAATAATGCAATGACAGTCAATGTTGTTTGGATCCCAAAATTCTTCAAAATATATTATTTTGTGTTCTGTAAAATGAAGAAAGTCAGAAAGACAGGCTTATTTAAAATAAAATGTAAAAAAAAAAGACAACCAGCTTTGTCATAATTATAGCATAAATACTGGCAGTAATATCTTACTTTATGGGGAAATTGTGTTGGATAATGTGGAAAAAAAAGATTTTGATTCAAGTAAAAAAAAAAAAAATACACGATTGAGAAATACTGGTTTAGAACAACAAGAGGATGAGTAAATATAACAAAATGTTCATTTTAGCATGAAAATTTATATGAAGGCATTCAGAAATTCATGTTCACTTTTCAATTCAACTTTAAACTCACTGTTATGCTAATCATATGATTTAAAATGAGGAAAACTTGTATTCAGTTAGTGGTCTCAGACTTTTGGACCTCACTCAACAGTATGTTATTAAAAGTAATTTTATTAGCAACATGATAATGTAGCAGTTGGGTGCAGGAAATTACAAGAATCTCGAATTTCCTAATTTAGATATTAATTAGCTTGAATTGACTTTTTTCCCCCATGGCAGTAACACAGTGAGCATTTTTTGGTCAGCGTTTGCCGGCAATTTGAAAGAGGCCAGTCTGATTGCATAGTAGTCTGTGGCAGAGGAAGGAACTGGTGTAATTGTTAAGTTTACAGAGCAATCACTGCATGGGGTTATAACTAGATTGGTGGCACTGCCTCTAAGCCTCTCCTCCTGCCACCAACACTCCCCTTCTACTGCCTCAATTTTGAGCGATTGTGTTTTTTTCTTCCGCCCCCACTTTCATGCTCCATCACCATCTCTCTCTCTCCCACGGTTTCAATCTGTCTTTCATTGCATGCCGCAAAAGCTGTGTTACCTGATGCTCAACATTCCATCGTTCTGCATATAAATATAGAACAATAATTATGCTCTGCTGCACGTTCCTCAACATATTTTGAGCTTTTTTTTTTCTATGTTTGATTGAGAAGGATTTGGTTTCCAAAAACTCTCTGAATCATATTGCTGTAGGATTAGTCAATCCAACTGTATCGTTAAAGACCAAGCCAATATCGATTCAAACTGTCAAGCTGCTGATTTCAAAGAAACTTCAGTCAATTCTGAAGAGCTTGACTCTGTTGCCATTAATGGCTTATCTGCTGGGAACTGACTGGAGAACCTGTTTAAAAACTAATCAGCGTGTGCCCACACAATGGCCTTTGTATCTCCCTTTCCCAATGTCCTCTGTTACTCAGGCTTACCTTTTGCATGATAAATTGGCTGGAACGGTTTACCCCGCACAACACCGCTGAATCAATTTAGCCACATTTGAAATGGCAGCTCGAAGTGCGAGACAGAGCACACTAAAATAAACTTTCAAGGTATTTCATATTGAATAATGGATGTGCCAGAAGCCATTACGAAATCATTCCGTTTTCCATCCTCCCGTCGCCAGCAGCAAATACGAGACGTTTCTAGCAAATACGGTAATAAAGCAAGTGTATGATTCACAGACGGCAAGATGTTTTACTCCAGATACTGTGATTAAATATGGATGCTCTTCAGTATAGAGACTCTTAGAGAAATCTTTTCAGATTAAATCGCTGGTCCCTGTTTGCCATTCTCGGTTGAAAGGCTGGATAATACCATATGTGATATTCTTTGTTTGTTCTTTGCACTTTCATTGAGAGGCTGCCCCTGCCATATTGCTTTCACAATAATTGCAAATGGCGATACATCATTGTACATAGGGCTACGGCATGTGTCCCAAAAAAAAAAAAATCCAAAATCTCACATGGACGTCAAAGACCACAAGCAAAGGAGGGAAGCACAGTCTTCCTTGGCAGCAGCTTTATTGCTCAAACAGAGGATGTGCTCTGTGTACTAACGCTTTTCTGTCTTCATGATTTTGTGCGCCTCCTTAAATGAAACCTGTTTCCCAGACAAACAAAGCACATTTGCGCAAAGCATTTTTCTGCTTGGTGAAATGAATTTGAGCTTCTACAAAAACCACCAAGAAGGAGAGTCAAAAACATAGACAGCAAAAACAGTTGCCATTTCTTTCACTTAAAACAATATTCTGGATTATATAATTGACAGCCCCTCGTGGCATTATATTGATTACCATAAAAATTAATTTCCCCTTGTTCCTCCTTTACTTAAAAAAAACAAGCAGTCTGTTACAGGGAGGCACTTACAATGGAAGTGAATGGGGCCTATATGTAAATTTTTAAATACCCACTGTTTCAGTTAGTATAGTCACAAGACATAAACAATTTGTGTTAACTCAGTTTTACTGTGGGGAAGAAAAAAAAACATTTACTAACCTTTTCTGTAAATCCAGAAACGTTATAAAGTTATATCCAGTTTTACAACTTAGTTGCCATTACAGCATACCCATAAACACTAAAACTCTAAAATGATTATAATATATGATTTGAACAACTCAAGTTTAACAGAACTAATGTAAGTGCTTATATAAAATTACAAGCTTCACATTTCTGCTTTTAAATCCTTCAAAAAGTGGCCCCATCATTGTAAGTGCCTCATCATAACCTGGATTTTTGCTTTTTTGTAACCGAAAACGAGAAGAGTCAAAATAATTTTTTGTGGTAATCAACATTATGCCATAACTGTTGTCAAATGAACCTGACTTGTGTTGAACCCAGAATATTCCTTTAACAGTCTGTTTAATTCACAATGGGCCAAATCTCAGACATGTAAATTAGAGAATCCCTCCCAGAGGAGGTGTAGAAAGAAGGGCAGCACTGCTCTTGAAGGATTTATATAGACAAGCAATGTTCATATCTACCCTCTGATGTTAGACACAACATACATTTTATGGGCGGCCTCTGAAGTTTCTTTCTGACCTCCCACCCCTGTCTGCGGAGAGTTTCTGATATCCATCTTAAACGCACAATCTCGGCAACCTCAGTTTTGAAGCTTGAGACATCACAGCCTAGAAGTCACGCTATGCTCACTGGTAATTTACACCTTCTCAGTTCTCACTCAGTCCTAACTAGCGAGCGTTTCTGCCAATTATATCTATGACACGGAAGAGACGAAAGTGGCTTCTGCTGTTTCCATTCCTCTGGGTATTCACAGTGGTCCAAATATATCTCCTCTGATCCGCTACCCTAATCAGAGTTTCATCCATCTCTGGGTTTTGAAACAGCTGGATTAGCCTCTAAACCACACAAACTTAACGGGTTCCAGACCAATGCAATCGGCTTTGTGTTTTCTTGTGGAAATGGCGGTCTCAAATGTCAAATGTTAATCACTGACAAACATTAAGCATTTGTGAGATTTTCTTACGCAGCGGTTCTGTACATAATAGGATGCCGGGAGGTTTCTTTTTGGTGATTTACTCGATTCTTACTCTGTTCATTTGCTTGTGTCCTTTTTTCCATTAGAACCAGTTAAATGATTGATTATAATGACACACAAATGGCTTTGGCCTAGACAGTGAATCGGGTCTCCAGGCAAAAGTCTGTGTTTGTGTGACTAATGCAGTGATGAGTGTTATTCTGGAGGAGTTTGAGTGAGCGTCTTTTAGATAAGCGAGGAAAAAAAAACAAGTGTGAAAATAATGAGTGTTTGGACAAACACAATCAAACGCTCGTGTAGCCTTGGAAATTACTTCCTCCATTTTCTCGTAGAGCTTCAGGACCTGAGCAGAACTAGCGAAGTAGAACCTCATAGAACTTTCTTGAAGCTAAATGGCCCTCATTTGTTTACATCACTTCTTCGTGATTGGTTGTGAATTATCGTTGTGGTCTGCTGTTCGCTCCTTTAATTGACTGAAACTTGTTAGACATAAATGTATGGACGGCATTAGCATATTTTAATTATATGAAGATCCACCTCTGCGCAGCCCAAGAGTAATTTCAGAGCAGGAGGAAGATAAACTAACTTGTCATTAACACACATCCTTTATACAAAACGCACACACACACACACACACAAAAAGTCTTCCTCAGAAGAAAGTAATTAATTTATCTTAACATCAAAGTTCTTCCACACAGTACTTTCTCTCGGTGCTGTCTTGGAAGAGATGTTAATATTGTATGCATATTGATGGTGTTAAATTTTCTCAACAAACTTCGAGTTTGAAAAAAAAAAGAGTTTGTCCGCTAACCATCAGATGCATATTATGCACATAAATGGCTGAAATTGCCAGTTTAAATCTGGTTGGCTGGTGCTATGCAACTTCCAGGAGTGGGAAGTTACCAGTTTGCCTAGAAACAAGATCGTGTTTATGAGGTAATGGTTTGATACAGTGAGCGTTTGAGCGTTGAGGACGAACTAATCATTTCTGGCATTGACATTCATGTAGTTCAAAAAATCATGGTTCTAGCGATGCCAAGGCCATGGGTTTGATTTAGGGATGTGCAAAACTGAATTATTTTCCAAATTTACGAGTTGGCAGTTTGCCTGAACAAATAAACGTACTAAATAAGACACATTTTTTAAAAACTGCACTATTTTTATCTTTTATCAAGCCACGTTGAAAGCACAACGCTCGCGATAGGATGTTGGTTTTACAGTCTGTATAACAGTGTCTCCTAATTAAAGCAATGCATGGAAAAATCATTTTAAAAAGAATAAGAAAAAAATCTAAAACAACAACAACAAAAATAATAATAATAGTAAAATAATAAGTAAACTGATTTTTGGACAATTACTGCTAACAGAAAAGGTCTGGCTATACTACACTATGTTGTACTTGTTTGATTGAGACTTAAGGCTTAAGAAAATTTAATTGAGGAGATATTTACTAAGTTTTGGCTGTTGATAGAACAGAAGAGTCTGCTTTAGAGATGTGGTCTTGATTGGCTCAAGTACAGAGGCTATTTTCTGTCCTCCATTCCTGGCACCTCACTCAGCATTGCTGCCGTCCCCCTGATCCGTTGTCACGGGCTTGCGGTGTCCCACACAGCTATGTCTTGGGTTTATCTAACCTGGTGTGAGTGGATGGATGATTCCAGAACGACGAGCCTGATAATGCATCGACAGGCCGGTGTGGGATGCAAACCGCCTGGAAAAAGCCTGCTAACCTCTTCCAAAGCCCCCCATAACAACTCCTCCAGGGCTTTATCTGAGACTCCCAGAGACAGGGTGACCTCAGCTCTTGACTCACCTATCTCTCCGAGCACTCCCTTTCTGATAGCGAGCACAACACAGGGCCCTCTGTGGCCAGCGTCACACACACCTGCCCCCCTGCTTTTGCCCCTCTGTGGCCTGCTGCCAAGGCCGGCAGCCCCTGCTTGGCAAAACAGATGAAATGGAAGAACGAGAGCACGCTGAAATAAGCCACGACACCAGCCCTCTCCCTTGTTGCCATCATTCCCATCTAAACTCAACTCTGACAGCCCTCAATGGACCTTTCATGCATCTCAAAGGTTCCTCTGTCAGTCCATGTCAAGAGTTCACATTCTGTGATGCCCTCTGCGGGTCAGAGTTCTCCAACATTTCATTCTTGCTCCCCCAGGCACACTTCAAGTGTCGTACAGTCGGTAGCCAGATTTTTTTTTTTTTTCTATCGTGCCCTTTTCAGATACTGTGACTCATCTTAGAATGTGCTGACAGATTGTTTGGTCATTCTCATTTCCTGCTCATTCCATTATTGCTAATGATACAACTTTGTTTTGATTCTGTGTTGGTGACTCACATGTTTAGCACGGCTGAGTTTCTGTATCTCCGTTCATTGGTCTCTTAAAAGCAAGACGTGTGGAATTTCAGGCACATTGATAAAAAAAAAATAATGAGTTTTATATAGAACACTATAGTGCCATTTAAAAGCAAAATAAAGAAATTAGATATTAATTCAACTTATAACTCAGTAACATAAAGAAAGTAACAAAGAAAGACGTTTGGCAAATGGATTAAAAAAGCAAGTGTCCAAGGTTTTACACAGCATTGGAAATTTAATTTTCCAATCCATTTGCTTTTATTTATCCATCTGTCAAAGGCAATCAGACAGTTAAATCCTGGATCAACCAATAATATTTAGACTATATTTTAAGACATACCCTCCTAAATAACAGCACAGCTATGTCAATTTGTTAATTTATTATTTGTAACATTTAACTGCATATTTGATTTTTAAGTGGCACTCTTAATCCTCCATACTCTTAGGCATGACGCAAAGTAGTATCACAAAAACACAACTGTTTAATCATTTTGTTTTTCAAATATTAATATTCACTTCATTAATATTAATAATCACAATAAACAATGCTTCCATTAAGTATTATAGTTCACCATTCTAATGGTAGGAAATCAACTTAGGAAATGTAAAAAACTGCTCAGATCCGGTATAGATCTACCCAAATCACATGAATGCTAAACAATGTTAATGTAATCTGTTGATACTGTTGAGATTTTCCCGTTTGTAAATATGAATTATAATCCTGCACTAGAGAGATAAACTGATTTTATAGCAGGACTTCTTTTAACAAGCTCTCAACTGGCCTCTATGTTTTGTCTCTTGTGGTTGATTTTTAACGATGACCTTCCCTGGGTCGGTAAGTCTGAGAAGACTGAGGATTGTTTCTGTCAGCCTGGTTTTAATCCTGTCGTGGTTATCAGCCTTTGGTCCTCATGCTGAGGGGTAGGGCTGTTTCGAGGTGAATGGGGGGTTTTGATGTGATCTTGGAGGACTAACAGGAACAGAGATCCTCCTAATGACAAACACTTGCTCTTTAAGAGAGCTTTGAGATCAACACGGGTTCTGTTACAGCTGCCCATAGGGAGGTCAAACACACCAGCACACTCTTTCACTTTCTCTCACTTGTGAACAGGCACAAGCATAGACTTTGGCCTCCCTTGGGAAGGCGTGTGTGTCTGTTTGGTCGTATTTCAGAAGCAGGAAGCACTTTCACCCTTTACTGTAGTCAATTTAAATTAAAGGAATATATTGTAGGTTCATTACAAGCTAAAATCAATCGACAGCACTTATGGAATAATGTTTATTACCATAAAAATAAATTTTGACTTCACAGTGAGACATGTGCAATGGAAGTGAACGTAGCCAATCCATAAACATTAAAATGCTCACTGTTTCAATAAGTATATCCACAAGAGGGGCAAGTGTTAATATAATATTAGTGTGAAAAAAAAAAACACTAACCCTTTTGTCTTTGTAAAGTTACACTACCGTTCAAAGTTTGAGAAAGCATGCAATAAATTGATCAAAAATGTGTCTTTTTGTGAAGTATTTATAATGTTACAAAAGATTTTTTGTTTCAAATATATTGATTTTTTAACTTTCTATTAGTCAAATAAACCTGATAGTATAACAGTTTCCACAAAAATATTGATAATAATCGATAATTAATACACCAAATTAATATATTATAATTATTCCTGAATAATCATGTGACATTGAAGACTGGAGTAATGATGCTGAAAATTGCCATGACAGGACTAAATTATGTTCAAATAGAAAAGTAATTTTACATTGTAGTATTATTTTACAGTATTGGTGGTGTTTTTACTGTATTTTTGATCTAATAAATGCACAAGTTTTAATGGAAGAATTTTGATCTTAATTTTTTTGCTAAACTTGTATTGAACCTGGATTATTCCTTTAATATACCCTTAGATAAATCTAGAGCAAGCAGATTCAGCTCCACCTTTTCTTAAAAGATGCTTCACAGGAGCCCAGTTTGACAGGGTGTGCCAGGTGAGGATGAGAAGGATACCAGTGGGTGGTCTCCTCACAAGACAAGATGACTATTTTAAGAGTCGACGACTTCCCCATTAGCCAGTGACTTAGATTAGTCGGATAATGAGGATTGTGACATTTCACGAATGGTGTGAAATCGAACTTATCTTAATTTTTTAAAAAGCCACACTCACTAATGACTACTTGACTTGTTCACCTCACATTACACATTCTAGAAGTCGCCTCCAGCACCCAAAATTAGAAGGAGGGGTGTGTGCCAACTTAATTCTCACACAACAGGGCTTTCCCTTATGAATTAATGCCGTAATCCCTCTTAGATCTTAATTAGAGAGCGTTTGAGATTCTGTATTTAGATGCCGCGTGTTTGACGCTTCCATCCTCCCCAACCCAAATCCAGAAAGGATGGTGCCATACCTTTTAAGTCAACCAGCTAACATAGAGGTCCATCCGGGCTGAAACGCTGCTTTGTTGGAGATTTCATGCATGATACACAGACAATGTATATGTGTGTGTTACTACTTTTTTGTCAAGTAGTAATCTCAGCAGCAGAGAGGTGGGAACTATGCTGGAACAGAGGATCATGACCTCTTTCGAGGGCATGAAATGGGCCATTTTTCAGTACTCAGGTGTAGCACTGTGAGTGATGGCTGGATATGAAGGCCAATGGAATGTATAAATGGGAATATGCTGTTGTGGTCGTCTGTTCCTTTAAGACTTTAAGCTAAAACACACACACACACTACTCTACTTAGACTGTAACGGTATTAGCATGATTGAGGGAACCAGCAATTTTATCAGACCAGCTGCTGTTGGGATCCGGATACCATCTAGAACCATTATCTGCTGTTTATCCTGAAGTAAGAAGCCAAGATTTTATTATCTTGCTGTGTATGGCAACAGTGCAATATCCTGATATCTTAGCAACAGCATCCAGCAGAACTGTCTCAATGCATTGTGTTATGTGATACATTTTATTTTGTACTTTGTAAACATTTTTATTTGCAAGGTTTTTTTTTATTTTGAGTGGGTCAAATGAGTATGTCCTTCACCGCAGTTCACTTTTATTACTATCACAGGACAAAGTGATGAGGTCTCGGATTGTCCAAAAGGAATATAAAAATATTCAAGCCCTGAGGTTGTCAGGGTAACATGGCTTGCAGGCATGTATAGCACAACACGGTAAATCAATCCAGAAGATTCCTCAACTTGAAGAGAATAGGAGCCAGTAAACAATAATGATGACTAAAGCAGCTGGCATGTCAAGGGGCTCTGGATGACCCTGCTGTGGTTTTAAGCAGCAAGGCAAAAAAGTATCAGCTATCACCTGCTGGCCTCACCCGTGACTCCTGCTGCTATGGCTGTTTATCTGACCCCTCGACCTTTGATCTGTGGGTTCTTAAGGTGGGCCAAGTAGGGGCCTGAAGGACTTTAGCAGGGGGTGGGATGTTCTGTTCTCTCTCACCAGTTGGGCATAAATCATAGAATATGCACGCTATGTTTTAAATATTCTACATTTCTATTTACAGTATTTTAAAATGTTTTATTAAAACATATTATACAGTAATAATCAAATATATTTTACTTTGGTCCTTGTGACCAAGGAATGCTGTTTTCATAATGCATCTATGGGGTTGACCGATATGTGTTTTTCAGGGCCGATGACGATACGATTATTACAGATCAAGTAGACAGATAACAGATATTTTGAACTGATATATATGTTTGGTGTAAAAATGAAAATTAATGTCAAAATGAAGAATAACAAGGGCTCTGACAAAAAACTGCCTTCCCTGGTGTTGGTTAAGTGTAGTATACCCACAGTAAACTCTGTATTTTTTTGGCAAACTCTGTATTTAATGGGTTTAACATTAACAATAAAAACATGGAAGAAAATAGAGTATGTCGGATTATTCTTTTAACAAAGTTGGAATAATGTTGAAGGTAGTAAGGGGTTAAAGACAAAAAAATAAAAGCTTTTGACTGAAAATTTTTTCTCACGGTCACTGATTTTATCACTGAATCATTAATTCAATTGATTCATTCGAATGGCTGATTCATTCAGTGACTGTCTTTATGAATGGGTAATCAGGAATCACTGACTCACTAGATTAGTTTAAAAACGCATTTTCATTCATGAATGAAACACCGCTGTGTTTTCTTTTAGAGATGTTAAGCGGCTGAGCTGTTACTTTATTTGGAATTATTTTCGTTGATGAAATAGAGCAAAATCAGGCAGTATTTGTTTATTGAACTGTTGTATTAAATCAGTATCACATTTGCAAACTCCCTTAATGACTATTAAAAGTTGTCACTCTCCTTATCGCGATCTGTGGGTGCACAGAAAATGAGAGTTCTCAAGACTCAAAAGCACATGCAAATGATGAGTTCCGTCATCTGTCATCGTGTTATAAGCGTGGAACCTGCGGGAATGAGTAATTATTAATAGCCGCAATCCTGCGCCTGAAATTCAAGACCTGATCTGTGTTCTCTGCTAATAACCCGACAGTGAATAATGTGAGCGGCATCACAATGTTGTCACTGAGAAGCTGCAGCCGTGGCGGGGAGGATGTTTGGTGTGCTGGTGTTCTGACAAATGATGCTACCTATCAGATTATGCTACCAAAAAAAAGACAGAACACCGGCAGAACAACAATGTGCTACATGTTTCTTTTACCCTCATTTTTCCAATTGACGGAAATCTGTCGTAGCGACGGAAAACTTTCATCCCTGAGTAGTATTATGTACATCATACTGCACCACAGTAATATATTTCTGATCATTTCATTAAGCTAACCCAAACTTATATTTTGACAGGTTGCCATAAGGAACTTGTTTCTGTAGGTCTATGTAAATGATATGAAGATGGTTTTACTCCAATGAAACTGTCAAATGCTCATGAAGTGACTCTCAGAGGAGAGTCGAGCAGTTGGAGATGTTGTTTTCAGGTATGTATGGATGATGTATTAGTGAGACGGGACAAGAAGGGAAATTCACCACGGCGTCGCCCACTTTGTATGGTAGAAAACAAAAACCGCGATGTCTGTGGCATTTACATACAGAGACACGCATGCTGGATCCATATTTAAATAGTATTTTTGCGGCTTAATATTTACAGATACTAGTCCATATTGCGACTCTATTTAAGTGTACTGACCTACTTTTGATTAATTCATCCAAACTTTGACAAATTCCGTGACATTCCGCGTCATACAGTAAATTCCATTTATATGACTGGATTCCGCGATTCCATCCGCGTTTTCAGCATCGCGGAAATCATAGATAATATTGAGATGTTTTGCAACTTCAGTGACACGTTAGTGGATTGCGATTTATTGCAACTTAAGCAACGTCTGCTGCTGCCTTACCTTTGAGAGACAACTGATGCGTGATCAGTGAAGCAGCTGCAGTTAGCAAGCGCTTTTGGAGTGAGAGTGAATTCCGCTTTGATTGGTCGGACTCGTGACTCCCAACAAATCAGATGGGCGGTGGGCGGAGATTGCTTTAGGCCACAGAGTGATGAGTTCTGACAGGCTGCATCAGAGCCAAATAGCGCGTTTCAAAATTAAGTTATTTTATCGGCGAATCGGTTTTGAAAATGACCGATAATCATAAAAATGCTTAATATTGGCCAGGCCGATAATCGGTCGACCCCTACTTCATTCCCACTGTCCTTGTTGTTCCAGTTGAAATCTCTTAACTATAGACTCTCAAGGGTCAAAATCAATGCTAGACATACTCCAAGTTCCTGAAAGGTCTGTAAAGATGAGGTTACTCAACTGATCACTGTTTGCCAAGCTATGACAGCAAATGTATAGTGTGTCTTTTAAGTTGTTGTTGTTGTAGGTTTCAAAAAAGTATCTATTCTTAGGGATGCACAATATAAAAATTCTGGCCGATACTGATAAGATGAAAAATATTTTAATGTTGGTCAATAACCAATAATTGCACAGCATTACAATTCTTTACTATTTTGTCTAAATAAATGAAAAGACATCCTTTAAAATTGAAATTCACTGGTTTTAACTGCTACAAGTCAATTTAGGCACGGCATGGTAATAAATATATGAAAATTATATTGGTTTAATCATTTGCTAATATACATTTTTACGTTTATTATTATATTATTATTATGGTTGTAAATTGACTTTAAGTGAGAATGTTGATGCAAAGATAATCTTAAATTGAAAAAAAAAAAATGCTTTAAAATCTACATATTGGCCTCTTGTACAAGATATGATCCAGATATAAGCATCCCTATTATTTTAATGCTATGTTTAGGGTTTAATCTGTAGAATTATGATAAGCTTTATCAGAACCGATAGACACAGCTGATAAATGCATTAGCTAGAGACATGTAAGACAAACATTGCCAGTTTCCAAGCACTACCAATTACATCTTACTCTGTGTCTGACTCAACTGTTGCTGTGCGTTTGTCTTTTCCTTTCTCCGTCCTCTGCAAGTAACACACACCCACACAAACAACACACACACACACACACACAGCCAAACGTGATGAGATCACCAAATACTTCACATTAATAGTAATACATGCAGCACCGTGTACCAACAATACAAACTATCCGTGAGTGGAGGGAAGGTTTAATACAAGCCACTATTCCAACTCCCTGGGTAAACTCAAAGATCAATGGCTTCCTCTGTCACATCTTCACACACTGGCTTGGATTACTGCAGAATCTGGGCTTTTAGTCAGGATTAGGGCTGTGCTGAAAGTGAACAACACAAAAGGAGGTCTGATAGTAGAAGACCAAGCGCTAAATCGGCACAGCAGATCCTGGAGCCAAGTTAAGCCCACAGCAGACTTACTCTGGAGGGGGTCATCCTCATTAACTCTGCCTGTTACTGTGCTAAAGCAAGAAAGAAGATGTCCACAGGCTTCAATTAACTCGGTGTTACTGTATTGAACCATTTTTAAGAAGACACTGAATGCATCTGTAATAGGATCGGATCTTATTAGAATGTAGGAATATGCACTCAACTTTTGGAAAGTTGGACTTGGCTAAGTAGTGTTTTGGCACCTCCTTGGCAGTGGTGTTAGCTTATAATTAATGTTGTGTAGTGTGTAAAGGAGGAAAAGGCAGTCAGGTAAGGCTCTGGTGTAAACCCAAGACCATCTGCTGTCATTTCTTCAGTGTTGTGCCTAATTGCCCCTAGGCCTCCAAGAGACCCTTTTCTCTCTAAATGAGATTAGGCAAACACTGCACCATTTGCATGTCTTTAGCGTCGTGGGTGGATTTGGAGCTGAAATTGGCAGGTGGCTTGTGCCACACAGAAGTTGCACATTCACCATAATTCAGATGAGTGTTCTCGAACAGCCTACGGAAAGTTTTATCACCACCACCCCACAAGGGTTTCTGTCAGCCGGATTTTGGACTGCACTTACCTGTGTAAAATGATAAGATCTCAACAAATTTAAAAAGAGATATTCACCCCCCCCCCCCCCCCCCAAAAAAAGAATGTATAAATGTATATTGCTCACCCTCATGTCAAAAGGCAAGGTGAAGTTTTGAAGAATATCATGATCGCACTTTTCAGTATAAACAATAGAAAGTGAAGCTACAAAATGTTACAAAAAAGTTATTTGCTAAAAATCTGTTATCTTAGATTTATATGCTTATAGTATAGTTTGAATGGGTTTATTTTATATTTTCAGTTTTCATTTAAATTTTAGTTTAAGTTTTAGTAATTTAGTTGTGCTTTTGTCATTTTTTTTAAATGATTTATGTTTGGCTTTATTTTTATTTCATTTTTAATTGTAGTAATTTTAGTCCTTTAGCTTATTTTATTTCAGTTTATCGCTTATCTATTTTCAAAATCAGTTTGAATGAATTTTTTACAAGTTAGACAAATCAAGTTGTATTGAACTCGCTAATTTCTTCTGGTCACAACAGATATCTGCCCATTTGAGGGCAAGATTATCAGTGAATAACAAGTTAAAATTTGTTCTGTTCATCACACAAAACTTCAGAAGACTGAACATTGTGAACAATTCATAAAAAATTGCACATTGTTTGAAGTTTTTAAATCTCAATTCACCATTATAAATGCATATTAAAAAGTTGTGATCCATACAGTCATATATTCAACACGTCGTCTTGTGTGTTTCACAGATGAAATGCAGAGATACAGGTTTGGAACGACATGAGGGCGGGTAAATAATCACATTTCATTCTAGGTGAACTAATCCTTTAACTCCGATTATAAATTGCACACATCGCATGTGATCTAAAGTCAAACGGAGAAATGTGTCTCCTGGGCACACCTGCAAGATATTTGGCCAGCGTGACTGACACACACAGCGCTAATGGTGCATGTCTCACACTTCTCTCACACACGCTCGCACTAAAAGGCTTACACTCCCACAGGTGTGAAACAGTTCCAGTGTGTAGAAGCACAAGGCATGTCAGTCGGTTTTCCAAGTCTGTGTTGCTAAATGGTCCCCAGCCATTAAAACATCTTCACACTGTCATTCATGCCCATCCTCACTTCCTGTCTGCTTTCAAACATGACTTCCTCCCAGTTCAACTAATGGACAACAGAGCAGCAGAATGGAAAACTCCGAGCGAATGCCTGTTTTTCTCATGGGAACTTTTCTTTTGCAGCTATCACACAGGGGGGGTTGTGGGGTGTTGTCCATTCCAGGCACACTGCTGGCCTTTCACCAGCATGAGATGGGAGAACAGAGAGAAAAACAGTCTCCGCTGAGAAGACCTTGAAACTTCAGTAAAACAAACACACAGATGAGCGAGAGTAGAGTCATCCTTCACCTCTCCTGCTGCTGGTTATGGTTGGTAGTTGGATGAAAAAGAGGCCTTTGGCACCAGACACCTACAGTTAATAACAGGATTTTGCTTGGATACACTGTGATTTTTCTCACCCTGCTACTCTCCATAAGGCTATGGAAATCTGAACACTGCCAAAAGTGAGAAGGATTTCTGCTGTGTCAAGAGCTGGCAGTACAGAACATTGACTTTAATAGAGGCATGCATTCACTTGACGCAGTATCCCTGAGTATGCTGTATAGCACAAAGACCTATTAAGTGGAAACATGGGTTTTCATATTCCGTTTTTTTTTTTTAGCTTTGGTGAGCTGAGTAAAAAGTACACATATTTGAGCTAATAGTGGTGTCCCAAATTACATACTGTACACTATGCACTTATACTATGCACCATGTACTCCATTGTCTAGTGTGTGAATTTTATAAGGTAGTTTTGTCATCCAACATCAGAGTCTGATAGCCACTCCCCCTCCACTATGTAAAGAAAGATATGACAGTTGAGTGCATGAAGTGTGAATTCTACACTTCGTTTTTTCAGCCTTTAAGTGCATCATCCAGCTATTTTTAAAAAATTTTGGAAAGTTCATATTAATCACACTATTTATAGTAAAATGGCATATAAAAGTGTATAAGTTAGGGCCATTCACACAGAATGCGTTTTTTGTGTGTTTAAAAACATAAGGCGCTGGGCAAGGGAATGAAAAAAAACCTCAGTGTCTACAGATGGGGTTTATAAAAGTTGAAATTTTAACTTCTGCGTGAAAAGACGTGAACACATCCATCTAGTGCGTTTACATAGAAAAGCAATGGAAAAGCAGCACAGTGGAATTCTATGTGAACGACGCCTTACTGATGTCTTTGTGAATGCATATTGCACTGCTTTTACTTTATTTTAAAAGTTGCGCAATAAACCATCACATGAGCAAGAATGGCGTTGTTGCAAATTTAAGATATTTGGAATGTGAGTGCCACTGATTTCATACAGCAGTTTAATAAAAAGTTAATGTTGAGTAACTTTTAGATAGAATGTTGCTCATTACTTGTACTATTTTTGCTCCACCCACAGAAATAATTCCATACAAAGTCAAAGCAGAACAATTGCGCATCTCCTAGCAATGTGCAGTAGTGTCATTCTTGAATGAATCACTGTTAATGAATCAATTCATTAGAGTGAATGACTCACTCATAAAGACAGTCTTTGTATTGTCCCTGAGTGAATCATCATTTTTGAACAAATCAAATTATTACTGGCATATTGATGTTACTGCAACTCTTGAATAAAGACAAATGCTTTGGACATATATTATATACAAATATTTTGGGTTACGAGTTGGACTGCCTTAAAATGATGCATGAAAAAATTAGAACAGAAAAAACATAACTTGTTAATGACAATTACTCTTCAACCAAAAATATGATAGTGACATTTTCTCAGTTCAAAGGGTGTACCACAGGAACCAATCCTAAGCCCTCTTTCATTTCTTTTTTTAACCTTTCGGACCAGCACTAACTGCTCAATGGGGAACTTAGCCTGAACTGCGGTCAATCAGAGCCTACACCTGAATATATAAACAGCAACATCTGCTCACACAGTCGCTGAAGGGATCTGGTAATGGGAGGATGCCCGTTCCCCCTGTTATCTGGCCACTGTGCTGTTCAGATGTTTGGTGTCAGGTTCCAGATGGACTGTTGTCTCCTTTGTATGAGCAACAGACGCAGGGTAATGATTCTGCTTCGTTACCTGCAGTACTAAATGAGATTGGGGCATAATGATGCCCTGCAGCAAATCTTTACTTACGGGTAGGTTTTGTTGTCATTGTTTCAAATGGCCCTGCAGTGGGTTTAATACAATTTAAGTAAGGGAGGCAGACGAACACGGATTGTGATGCAAGACTCACCACCAAGACTGATTTCTTGAGACTTCCTGGAAGCATGTGCATCACTGCTCCCATAGGATACCCTCCAATGTGTACACCATGCTCATAAAGCATTACGGAAATTATTACAAAGTGCACTTACCTGCCTTCCATGACTGATGTACAGTTTTTATGACCATGTACTTTGCTCTGCACTTGCTTTCCTCCATGTGTGTATGTATGCGTGCATTTTCATTTTCTTCCTGGGCCCTGAGAGTGGTATGCTTCTCTCTGAAGAGGGCAGATAAAAGGCGAGGGGAGAATCACTAGAGCCATTTTGACTTATTCCAAAAACTGTACTCTGACTCTTGAAATATCCTCAAATTTTTATGGACTAGGGTCTTTTTCCACATATAGAGTGTGGAGGGTGAGCCGTTGCGTCCACCGTGTGTTTCAGGTAATAAACCTCACTCACAACATTATGAAAACAGCACAGATGCTGCTGTTTGTTTTGTTTAATGGTGTATGTAACTGTAACATTAAGTACATTTTACATGGTAACCATGAGTTTTTAGTCAGTTTCCAAATGGAGATATACTAGAGGTGGTGCTTAAATTCTGTTCTCTTTCTGAGCGCTTACATGTCATTGACCAATCATAGGTATAATTGTAGAAATATTTACAATCATTTAAAATTAATTTAGCTATTACGTGGTCAAAAAGGCATTGCAGCGAAACTTTAAGCTGAAAAATGACACATTTTATGGATAAATTAATGTTTTATTTTAGTACATGATTAATCACCTCTGCATGCTGTGCATGCAAGATTGCAAGCTAAGCTTGCAGCCAGTTGCGTACTGTCAAATTTGCATCATTACTTTAAAAAGGTAACATTTTTAGTTTAGTTATCTAAAAAAAAAACATCCACATTTGGATAAGAGAGATGGAATTCTATTTAACAAGCTGCACCTGCCATTGCAAAGAAGAGATCAAAATGAAACGCAAAAGGAGGGGATGGGACATGGGAGCTGTTTCAGGCTGACACACAATACTCAGTTAATTTGCTTCTTTTTTTTTTGTTCCTCTGTGTGACTGTTTCAGTCTCTGCGTTTGGCGCTGTTGTGTTCAAATGCTATGATAATTGGATTTTTGTTTTGTTGTGTCAAAGGGAGTTCTATGTCAAATTGTTTTCTCTGAATGAGAAATTTGATAAATTCAGCAAAGAAACTTTGTGACTTTCAGAGCGAATGTGTGTGTGTGTTCAATAGTTCAGAGTGTTGTTTATGTGTTCATTTTCAGTGACATTTCCCATGGTTCATCTCTATAGCCAATCCTACAAATGGACGTGTCCAATGGATAATTACACAACTATTCAAGTAATGTTCTATGAAGTTGTTTTATTCACTTGCTTTACATTTGGTATGTTGCTTCCTTATCCAACTTCACTCAGCATTATTTTTAATTTGAATTATGGCTTTTTTCACCTTTTATACAGTTGAAATTAAGATTGTTAGAGTACAGAACTCCTTAGAGATACCTAAAAAACCTTTAGTGGTATAAAAGAATAGCTCTAACCAGACTACAAACTATGCTAATTGTTTTTGTTCCGGTAAATAACTCTTCCTAGAAAGGTTTGATTAAAATCCTGTTCATAATTACCGTGGCTGCTTCCTTTTGCACTTTTGAATTTGTAAGCCTCCTAAAATACCTCCAATTTGTTTAAACAGCATTCTATAAATAAAGATTGTCAATAAGAAATGTCTTTCTACAGCAATCTATTTTACACTTGTAATTTGATTGAGTGACACAAGATATTCAATAAAAAAATTAGAAAGGGAACTACACACTGTGATATAGACAATCCGTCAGAAGTGTTTCTAAATATTATAAACCTTAGGAGTGCAAAACCGTTTTCAGTTAACTTGCAGTTTAGTAAGTAACTTCAGTATTAATTCTGTATCCGCCCTGACTGATTCAGTGAGTTTATTCAGTTAAGTATTATTTGGAGTGGTTCGAACCAGTAACATGAGTCTTTTTGAACGATTCAATAAACAAAGCACTCATAAGAGTCATTTGCCAATGAATCAGACTATGCTCGTTGCACTCTATGGTTTTGAATAACTAAAAATAACCATTCATAAGAGTCATCTGCTCACACTGTTTTGCCTGTGAGTGAACTTAATAGAAAGATGTGATCTCTATTGCAATGACTCTATTGCAAGACCAGAAATGTCCATTAAGATAGTAAATCCGTTTGATAGGACTTTAAGGCCCTAAACAACTTTTCTCATCATCTGGATTCATTATAGATGTATACATTCTCTATTACCTTTGACACCTATTGGCATAATCCTGATCTCAGGGTTATTTGACTAGAATACATTTGAATAGCAAATATGATGAATGGTAAGGAGTGCAAAGGTTCAGAACTTCCTTAAGCCTGGAATAAACTTGCATGTGGTGTACACAGAAGCAGAATGAATGCCTCCCTTGAGAGTGTTTTGGCATAGCAGAGTGGCCTCTGGATTAAAATGCTGGCCCATGCCTCAGTGCAGAGACAAACCTCCACTATCAATGGGATTGAAATCTCCCAGTACAGACAGCACTGTAGCAGTGAGCATCGGGAGTGCCAACATTGATCTGAAACAGCCGACAGAGACATCGCGACAGACTGAGAGGAGAGAGAGAAGAGAAGAAGAAAAATAAAGCTGGTTGTATGATGCTGCTTATCCCTATGAGAGTCCAGAAGCCCCGTGGTTTCTTTCACAGCACGTTCACTCTCTCGCACACTGCTGTTCCTCTCCTCTTTTCTCTGTGTGCCCAATGAACAAAAACAACCCTTAATTCCAGCACAACATATTCTTCTCCTTTCTTCCCCCACACGACAATGTCTGTCCCAACCCAGCCCTGATACCCAAGACAGCACAACTGAAAAATGTTTGAATTGTTTTCTCTTTTCATGGGAGTGGCTCTGAGAGTCTGCATAGAGTCTGGTGCCCAAGGTTGCACAAGTGAATGTTATCACCGTACTCATAATTATCAGAAATCGTACTGACTCATATAATAGTCATTTGGCTCAGTTTGCTCAATTTGTCCTGTTATACAGCCCTCAAGGTTTTCCTATAGAAATTCTGTAATCTACTTGAATTGAGTAAGTCTGTTTGGTTAGTTCAGCGAGGCAAAAATGGCATATTTCCTGCCAGATAAGCCCTTTCGGGCATGTTTTGCTGGCATTACTATTGAGAAACCGACTCTAACGTGGTTAGGGCAATTATAGTGTGTTTCTCGTCCTTTCACATCCATGTCGCTGTACCTCACACTCCCTGCCACCTGTTCAGTGAAGCACAAGCTGTGCATGGAAATGAACTGTCTTTGTCTGTGTGTCTTTATCTTTGTCTCTCTCCATTTCCTATACACATCAGGCATTATAAGTGTGATCGAGTGAATCTCACAATCATAGCCAGGTCACATTGTACCCTAAAATCAAAGGACAAAGGAAAAAAAGACTAAAAAAAGCAAAATGTATAACACTTTCTTTCAAACTGTTTATTACCTTAATTTATTTTGTAATGTTTCACATATTCTTGTCAATGGTGATTCATTACTGTGATACAGTAAAAAATAAATAAAAAACTATAATACAGTATTTTCTGTGCATGAAATACAATTAAACTTTTACATGGAAATTTGCAAACATATGTAAAAGCATTATGGTAATGAGAAAGTGGGGAGTTAAATGTGGTTCAATTTCGCAGTTCCAAATAAATAAATGAATACTTTTCAAAGTTGTCAATTTACCAGGTTAATTTAAGTATGATTACTAATAAAAAAAAACTTCATGTGTTTGGACAAGTTTGATTACAAAATCAAAATTGAGCCATTTTGTAATCAGTGATGGCTGGTGGGTTTTAAAATAGAGGAGGTATACTAAATTATAACAATCTAGGGAACTGGGGGATTTAAAGGGCTTCTTTTGGTCACTTTTATATAGGAAAATTAAGAAAATTACACATATGCACTATACAATATGAATATAATAATTTAAATTATGTATCACTTAAAGAAAAAAAACACTGCTACACCAGCAGGGTTTGGACTTCAGTAATATTTTATGGTTTACAGTGGTAAAATTGAAACAAAAAATCCACATTATGAAGATGTGAAATTAATAACTGGGAATTTTAATAACAGTAAATTGATCTTTTCTCATTTTCCTTTTCAAAATTTGGCTTTTTTGCTCCCCCAACAAGCTGCCATTATTTGTAATACCTATTCAGAGCTTTAATCTGCTACAGTAACGTCTTTAAATTATTTTCATTTGGGGGCTTCTTGTTATTAATTGGCATATCATATAATTATTCAATTAAAATTATTTTGATATTGGAACTGAAATATACCTAGACATCTAATTATAATAAATAAATCTGAATGTTTTTGGCAGGTTTTGTGAGATTCAATGCAATAGATGCCCTTGGTGTTACAAGCCCTATCGTGTAGTATACCACATTTAACTGTGTCACCCTCCTGGAATGTTTGGAAGTAACAGACACTTTTCCCAGCTGTTAAAAATGCACATAGTTATGAAAAGTATCCTTGCAATGCACTGACAAAGGGCCATATCCCCACCTCACCTTAATGCCTCAGGCCACGTCTGTGTGCCGAGAAAATAAGCAGCATACTCTCAAAAGAAGCACCTGCCTTAATAATAGCAACACGTATTCCTGTTCCAGTCTCAAACTCTCGACCTTCTCTTCAGTGCATACTGATGTCTATTATAAGAGGTCTGGTCAGACACACGTAGGTCTCCATGGTCCTCTGCAGGGCTAGCATTTGTTTAAGTGGGTTGTTGAGTCAGTCTGTCTACACAGTGCTGCATTAAAGGTGAGAACAGCACACTGCCCTGCAGAAGACAGCATTGGCAGTCAGGGGGGATTGTGCTTAGAACGAATTGCGTTCATTGTTACTTCTATTTATTTGTATGCATGCGTTGTTTTGCCGCCTGAATCACTAAAGAAATTATGCAAATCATATAATCGACAAAAATCTGTGTAGAACGCAATTAGCATGTTGCAATTCCCAGTCTTGCGAGTCCTGATTCGATTTGTTTCGATTTCAGAAGCTTTTGATTTGATTTCAAATTTGATTTGATTCTGATTAGCTTATATATGAAAAAAAATCTCTCTCTGCAACTTCTGTAAACTAACAGAGGTAGTGTTTCAGACTGATACAGACAAGCATATATGATTAATTTGTTGGTGAACAACACTAAATGTGCTGAATGTTTTTCATTCACTAAAAAGAGTAATAAGAGTAGAGCTCATAAGAGTAATTTGTCCGTGAACCTGACTACACTGAATCACACAATATATTTTCAATTTACTAAAAAATAATTTTGTTTATGAATCAGTGATCATTTTATGTTGTTGATTCACAAAAAAGAACCCGCTCATAAGAGATATTTGTTCATGTACCGACTACACTGAATCACGCTGTATGTTTTCAATGCACTAAAAAGAACTGTTTCAATTGTTTGTGAATCAGACTACACAGTTTTTTTTAAACTGGTCACTTTCTCTATGTGTTTTTTTGCAAGCAGCCATGAGCACAACTTAACAGAAAGAAGTTTCTTGCAATTATTTTGTCTTTTTATTGCATCAAATTCAAAACAGACTGCCAAATCATATTCAACTCAGGTAACATATGATTTCTTTTGTCAAGTTACTGAAGATTTAGCAGTGAAGGAGTGCTTGAATTGGCTCTTTCATATGCCCGAAAGTGCACTCATTAACTTTGCTCCTCTGATATGCCCCATTTGATGAGCGTTTGATGAATAACTGCTGCCATGATCAATAGAAACTTTACATAAGCATCTCTTTGTAATTTAATTCAGTTTTCTGCTTACTTTTCGCTAGGCTAATAGCTGAAAAAACGGATACTGACTTGATTTAAATACGACACAGCACTTTTTCTGCACATTTAGTGGCTGTTTAAGCTGGATTGCAGTTGTTTAGTGACTAAGATGTTCTTTGTTGTGACAAAAAAAACGTTGTGGAGTAACTGTTTAGTGAATTCTCCCTTGGTGCAACAGACCAAAAAGGATGGAGAAAGAGAGAGAGAGAGAGAGAGAGACAGAGGATGTGCATGGATGAAGCAGCTATCCTCTGAGAGTTTCTGCTCTTCATTTCATCAAGTCAATTATTTCAGCACTCCAGGCTCTGTGCCCGTTCGCTCCTGAAAGCCTGGGCCATGGATGGGTCAATTAGCCTGCATACACCACCAGAGGCCCTCTACAAGGAGCCGGACGAGAAAAAAAATTGCTCTGATTTCTTCGCTTGCCTGTGGTGTAATGAAGACTTCCCTAATAAAGACACTGCCCTTGACTGAGCCGCACACTTTCAGTTTAACTACTGTTCGCTTCTGAGCACGTGTCATGTCGGCGCGTGTTTGTGTGCTTCATTTCTCTGTGTGTGCCGGCTGTTTTAATCAATTACTTCTTGCTTGTTAAGAGCACTGGGGACCAGATTCAGTGGGCAAAGAGCATTGATCCCCAGTTTGCATTTGCATTGCGATTGGGTTGTTCTCGTTCTTGGCCAGACTGCAGTCTGCAAACTTATCTGGATCAGCTCATTAACTGATAGCTTACTTTCTCGCCCATGTTCAGACACGCTGTGATGGACGGGAACGCTTTAAGGGCATAGTTGTACATTGCTATTAGAGTGTCTCCATCCACGAAAAGCCCATCAGAGTCTTAATCTCTCTTCCCATTTCCCTCATTATTATTTCATGTGGTTCGTCAGAAACGAAAGGTATTATGTTGACAGCATGATGGTTTTAGGCTAATGGAAGGTCTTGTTGAAAAAGCCAAGTCAAGTTAATAGTATGGACGCAACTCTGCCAAAAGCAGATTCCCTCTTGTCAGTATGGGATGAAGTTGTTTTAGATGGTGTTTATTAGACCGCTGTAGGCGATATTCCTCCTCAGCAAATGTCATTAACAGCCTTCTTGCGCTAGTCGTGGAGGAAGGCCAATTATCGCTGTGTGCTGTGATCCTTGAATGTGTGTTTTTCCATATGTCTAAATGAAAACAGTACACAGAGGCACTGCGCGGTGGTCGATTCAACTCTTGTGGGGTTGCAAATTTATTAGAACATAATCAAATACACATCTACTGCTTTCAGAGTACTGGCCCTGATCCTGAACGGAGCTTTGCTTTGGTCCTCAGAGCAAATATTTGCTAATTTCTCAGAGGAAAGTCACAGAGCTGTGCCCTGCTGAAAAGATATTGCTGGTTTGTTGCTGTTGCCATTAGAATTCTTAACTAGCTTAACAAGTCCTATGATCATTCCAGTTTCACCAAAAGAGACAGGCAAACCAGCACTAACCAACATGAACCAATTCTAGAAAGCCTTCACAAAAAAAAGAGACATTATAATAGATAAATTATAATCAGATGCACTGGACAAATCCCTCAATTACACTGAACAAACTACCAATTGCTGATGAGACAGATGGTGGAGCGAACCTGGACTGATGTTTTCTATTGATAGGCATATGGGGACGGGGTACGTTCGTGATTAGAGTACCGTATTTAATATGGGTGCAGAGCACCAAGCGGTGTGACTTTTTCTCAGCAAGTCCTGATTAGTGATGGCCTAAAATATCAGCCAGGCTAATTAATCAGGAAATATTGAGGTATTTTAAGCATATGGATATCAGCCAATTAGGAAGAAAAATACTGAGGTTCCAAAAAGATATGTAATAATATCTATCTATAAAATATGAACAATTTGATACCTTTTGTGCCATAAACATTAAATAATTAAAATAATAAAATTCTATAATGAATTCTATATTAATTCTATGCCATATACAAGCCATCGGTCACATCTTTTAACCACTGAATCTGATACTGGATCAGTTCAAAAGTTCAAAAAATAATGTAGCGGGAAGCGCAGAGTCAATCAAATCACAAAGACCTGCTTGCCTTGTTTACCTGCTTGAAAAAATACATGGATTCTTCTGTCGGTTAATACCACCATAATTTTCGTGTGGATCCATGGCTCTGGGCAGGCAGTAATATTTGATTTAGAAGATCAACAGACTAACATTAGAAGAGATGAAAGCACCTTGCCAATGCAAACACTGTGTTTTATTAGCGCTGGTGCTCAGAGGCCCTTAGCTGCTAGATCAAGCTCAACACGCTATAGGCATTGAATTCTCAATCATGAACTTTCTGCAGAACTTCTTAAATTGTCATTTTTCTTCTGGAAGTGGGGTTGGGTTTGCTGTAGGTGTGTTATTTCTGGCTGTGGAGGCTGTTTAGAATGAGGGATCAGTAATAATATATTTATTCGAGCTTCAGGTCAAACCTGCGGACTACCTCTTGGTCTCTCTCGTGTGTGTCTCCATGCGTAGTAGTGTGCCACCACTCACACTTAATGAGACTTTAGGAGTATACTGATGTTAATTAACATTCAAATCACTGTGCTCTTATACATCTTATTACTCCACTTCTCTCTTCTTTATATGGTTAAAAAAAGCCATTTTTTTAATTGAGAGTTGTATGTCTGCAGGTAAACATGATTATTTTATGCAACAGAAGGTTATTATGTTGCATTATATTGAATTATATGCAGTGCACAATTTGTCTTTATTGCCTAAGTTTATGCTTAGACCAATAGTTTTGTCTTTATACTGCTGTAGGTGTTGCATCTATGATTTGTGCAGAATTTGTGTCTGTGTGTTATCTATATACTGTATGAATATAATTAGTCTCTGTACCACTTTTGTGTGTGTGTGTGTGTGTGTGTGTGTGTGTGTGTGTGTGTGCATCCACATAGTCAAAATCTTCCTCTTCAGGCATGAGGTAGGCAGTGTGAATACAGGTATTGTTCAAGCTAACAGGGAGTCAATACCCAGCAGCCATGCTGGGTGATTCTGTACAAAAGCACATGCCCTGCGTGTTTGCAGCTGGCGCATCTGAGGGAATCCACGCCTAATGGAATTCCAACCAATTACTGGCTTTAGTCGGAGCTTCATTAATTCCATCAAATCACCAGTCTGGATGCATTTCATTCACTTTCCTTTAATTAGACAGGCCTTAAATCAATTAGTGTCTAGGGCTGGCAGCAAAACACCACAATAGCACCTTTCTGCAGGTTTTTATAGATCAGGAACTGCTGAAAATACTTCCCTTGGGATGCCTCCAAACCTTTATACAGCAAACACCATTACTTTTGCATTAAATGCATATCATTATTGAACAAAAGCTACTTTAAAATGTGAATATCTGAAGTTGTGAATCAAAGTCTGATGTTCGTAAAACCTGTGGCAGGTCAATTAAAAAAATTAATAAATAAGTTGGCAGTGTTGTAGCATACAAAATCTACTGCATTGCAGTGGGTCTTTCTGGTCAAATGATCAAAAATCTGAAGCAATCTTTACACAGCACAGCATTACAGGTTTATGCCTCCAGATACATTTCGATTAGTATTTTACTGCTAATGCAGCAGTAATTAAAAGAGATAAGCAGGAGTACCAGAGTGCATGAGTAAAACTATAACAATGATCAATAATGGAAACACATTAATATTGTGACTTGATTTTTTCCCCCAAAAGCATTTTACACTAATCAATGTCCAGATGCTATATGCAAACATTTTCTGTAATTTTCTGTCCGGGCAGCCACAGTGCTCAACATCGAGTGTGTTTATGCATGGTGTGCAATATACAAATATTAAAATTCAACGTATTCAAACCAAACATCACGAAGAAGACATTTATTAATTTTCCTCCAGTTTTGATCCACCGGATAAGAAAAAAGTGTGCCAGCTGGGTTTTGCTGAAACAGTTCATGACCTTTCCTTTATTATTAAAAATATATATGTCATATCACACCTCTACATAGACCAGCAATTAAAAATACAGCTCCATCTCCACTTCCGAACCCCCTTAATACTGCAAAGATAAAACAACTAAATACTATAGTTCTCAAATGGACTATTTTGGTGAGTGTGTGTTGAAAAATCGGTGGGTGCCACATTCAGGTGCATGTGATCATTACCAGTTTACCATGCTCTGATCTTTTGCCAGCCTGAAGTCAACCTAGGTCTCTCTAGACAGGCTGAAGAACTGTAGCGTAAAGCTCTAGATTTATAGGACGTTTTAGAATCACAGAAGCATATCTGACGTCAACGCATTCTGACGGTTGGCAGAGAACGGTGAAACCGTCGAGACGTATTCAGCATGGCTTTATGCCCAGCAGGTTTTAAATTAAGGAGAATGTTGAAGTTACGAGGTGGTGCCAAAAGCTCTTTCGATGGTCTGTTTGAGCGCAAGCAGAGTAAGATAAACACTGAGTGCTTGTGAGAAGCTCCTTCAATCTGCTCTCGTGTTTAGCCGCTAATATGTTTGGGTTTGATCATGGGCACGGCAGGCGCCGTTTGATGAATCGCAGGCTGCAGAGCGAAGCAGAGAAGGCATTGATTTCCCCAGTGCCAGTTCTTTTACCTCCCTCTCTCCTAGCATTGCTGCTCTCTGTGAGGGGTTTCGGAATCCATGGAGCTGATTTAGAGGAACCGGAGAGCGCAGAGTATTCCAGCTGTCAAGCTCTAGTGCCGAGATTGGCGGTGTGAGATAATTAGCAGTCACAATACCAGAATTTCAGTAATGTCAGTGAAATTTCACAAATCTCAACTCCAATTTTTATACAACACCAAAACGTATATGCTAATATGCAATACATTTGACCTTTACTTAGAAGGTATAAATGCTGTACATTATCGTTGAGAAGTTTGGAGTTCTCCGGACAAAAAGTTTGGATCCTTTTAAAGAAATTAATACTTTAATTCAGCAAGGTCACATTAAAATATAGAGTAAAGACTTTCATAATGTGACAAAAGATTTCTATTTCAAATAACTGCTGTTCTTTTTAACTTTCTATTCATCAAAGAATCCTGAAAAAAAAAACAGCTTTGACATCACAGGAATAAATTATATTTAAGAATCAAGTAAAATCAATTTTATTTAAAATAAAATAAAATAGAAAAGTTATTTTAATATGTAATCATATTTGACAATAATACTTTTTTTACTGTATTTTCTGATCAACTACATGCAGGCAGTGTATATTGGTATTTAATTCAAGTAAACATCATGTAATTAAGAACAAAGCAATACGTTGTTAGCAGTGAATGGTTTTCTCTTGTCAGAACTCTTTAGATTGAAGCACAAGGTCTCTTGTTCACCATGTGAATGAATTTGTTTTTTTGTTTTTTACAAAAGTAAAGAGAACAAAACATCTGAATAACATTGCCAGGAATAAGGCTAAAATTACCCAGTGGGAGCAAGTTGACCCTCGGTGATGCTCGGTGAATATTAGCACTATTAGTTTGGTGAGCACAATAAAAGCACATCAGACACCGTGAATCATCTCTCCCGATGAATAAAAACATGCAAAAGAGGCCTTTTTTGCCCACACTAAATAGTATAAAAAGGCATTAGGTTTTGTTGATGTTGGGATTGCTGGTGTGCATGCATTTACGCGAGTTCAAACATTTTTACGACTTCAGTATTATCTCAGCAACATTACATTCTGCAAAATATGAAACATTTTGAAGAGATCGACCTGCTCTTTGAATGGCCCAATGTCCCAGTGAGACATGTTTTGGGATGAAAATCGTTTTCGTGCAGAGAGTTTTGATTTGAAGTCCAATCGCTCAGCTTTGAGGTTTGATAGTTCTGACAGAAAGCAAATTCTCTTTGTTGGTTTGCTGTTGTTCGCCCAGCTGTAGCTAAAGCAGTGTGATACTGGGGTTCCACTCCTTTTAACCAATGAATTTCAGTGACTTTTCTAAGAAAATATTATTTAAGACATTTTATAAAAGCTAATTTATAGCCATTAAAACATTTTAGAATTCAGCATAAGTAGAAACATATTAACTTAGGGCTTTTAAATATTCATTTAATTTTCATTACTTTTTTGCAGATCTGGAAATCATGCAATTAAATTTCCCTAGTATTTCCAGGTTTTCCATGACCGTGGGAACCCTGAAAGAGCTTGCTCTAACAGTGAACAAATACAGTCATACAGAAGGAGTGTGATAGATGTGGTCACCGCAGGTTGTTTAAATAAGGTGGCAACCAGTTGTGACTGTGAGACAATTCTGAAATTCAGAAACTGGAATCGGTCACACATGTTCTGTCTGATTTCACTTCAGATAGATGTGGTCTCTGCAGATCTCTCTCTTAATATTCATACTTCAACACATCTCCTTCATTATGCAGAGACATGAGAGACTTTTTAGCATTTGAATGCCTTCATTTGTCTTCATGTGTAAGACGGCAGACTTTGACACTTTCATGCATTAGAATGCTTTAGGTTAAGTTTTGTTGCAAATTTTTTTATGTAGTGTCACATGATGTTACTTACAAATGCACTGTGAGTTCTTAGTTTAGCATTATTGTCTGGTCTGCAGTTCTTAAAGTAGGTCTTGTTTTTTTAAAAGCTATTTTTACATTGACCCAAACTTAAAAGTCCAATGCTTGCTGTGGAACAGTAAAAAAAAAAAGAAAGACACACAACACAACACCAGCCAGAGACTGAATGTAATAATGTGTATGACTGTACACTAACAGCAATGCTTTAAATTATAATATCAATATTATATTATATAAACATGCAACAAACTGTCTAACGATTTAAGCACAGAACAGAACAGAACAGAACAAAATAACAGAACAATAACTGATTAGTTTTTATTGGACAACTAGTTGACTATTGTGACTCAACCCTACTTTCAAAGAAAATTTCTCCTATTTTTAGTACCGAAATTTTTTTTTATACAATCACATTATTTGCGTGGCAATTAAGCATGTTCCTTTCTAAAGTTCTCATTATTGTAAAAAATGTCATGTTCAATACTAACATACAAAACATGTCATGAATTTAATACCAAAATAACAATCATCCTGTCTCACAAAATTATTTGTTACCAGCATAAATTTAATTTAATACAACAAATAATACCACTATAACATATTTTAATAAATATCTCATTATCAAGCACATTTCTTCAACCCAAAACACTAAAGCCTTAGTAAAGGTTAATTCCATTGCAAACTAAAATAGAAGCAGGAATTATTTTAACACATGCTGGCTGTTAAACAGAATCCTTTTTTTTTTTTTTTTTACATTGAATGAAATTGACATCACTCCTGAACTGAACTACATTGCATTAACATGATAACGATCAGCAGCACATTTACTTAAAAGTTAGTGGCAAGATAAAAAATATCCAGCTGAGGACACCATCACAATCACTAACTTAAAATGAACAAAACGTAACCTGAACAAACACAGTGCATCTAAATGGAGTAGCCTGCACACATTAGCTGGAATGCTAATATTAAACAGCCTTACCTTACAATTGGTGTAGTCTTGAATAACACATCCTATGTGATTTAACATCTTTCTTGGTCCACTTTTCCACTTTCAAAACCATTGCAGCAGCTCCAGGCTGATTTCCAGGAAATTGTTTACCTTTTACTTCCGGGGTTTTCCCGCCAGACCCCCACTTTCAATTTCAAAATGGCGGCTGCATGAAATCAGAGAATCATGGGGAACAAAAGTTTCTTTATGTGAAATAATATTTCTCTCAACACTTTCTTTTGATTTTGGGATGAAATATGATTTTTGCTGAAGAAAAAAAAAAAGTTTAATCCAGCCAAAGCTAGTTTGATGGCATTAGCTCAAGCTCCCACATGAAAAAATACCATAGTAATTTATAGTAAATACTATAGTGTTTTTGAACCATACTATAGTAAAGTACTTGAATTAATTTGTTGTGGTAATTCTATAGTTGCTGTAACTATAGTAATATAAACAAATTACTTTACCCAATACTGTACTAAGTTTGGTTGTAGGGTTGATTATACTACAATACACTACAGTTTACTGTAGTAAAAACTAAAGTATACTACAGTATTTATTATATATATAGTATATTCGTCTTTCAGATGAGACGTTAAACCGAGGTCCTGACTCTCTGTGGTCATTAAAAATCCCAGGATGTCTTTCGAAAAGAGTAGAGGTGTGATCTTGGCATCCTGGCCAAATTTGCCCATTGTCCTCTGACCATCATGGCCTCCTAACCATCCCCATATCTGCTGATTGGCTTCATCACTCTGTCTCCTCTCCACCAATACATTGGCGTGTGGTGGGCGTTCTGGCGCAATATGGCTGCCGTCGCATCATCCAGGTGGATGCTGCACACTGGTGGTGGTTGAGAATTCCCCTTCTATGTACAAAGCGCTTAAGTGCCCCAGAACAGGCTGCTTAATAAATGTAAGGAATTATTATTATTATTATTACAGTTTACTATAGTTAATACTACAATATGCTGTAGCATTCATTAACAATGTGTTGTAAATACTATAATACTGTATATACAGTATAATACCTTTACTATAGTATGGTTCAAAAACACTATAGAATTTACTATAAATTACTATGGTATTTTTTCATGGCCTAGGCCTAAACCAGCAGATCAGTCCAGTCTGACCAGGTTGAGAGACCAGCTTACACCAGCAAACCAGTTTCAGCTAGCTTAAGCTGTTTCCTTCAGCCTTGGCATCATGTTTTGACAGGTTTCAGGATTAGACAAACCCCTTCCTATCTACATCTCCCTCTTTTCTTGACTTTATTTACTGTCTGGAACTTCCAGCAGATTATCTGTTGTCATGGTGCTATCCAACCTGTGCAGGTATCATGTGTCCATGTGCTGGTGATGTATTTTAGCACAGGCCCTGTGTGCCGTCCAAACAATCTCTAGTCTTTAGACGTATTTAGACCCAACTATGTACACATTGCTCTCCACACCTGTCCTTTTAGGCTGTCATCAACTGAGTTCTTCCACAGGATTTATTATTAGCTCAGAGCTTTTAGCAAAAAAAAGTGTCTCACTTCTGTCATTTATCAGAACCTGTTGAAGTCAGAGTGACTGCCAAGCCTGTTTAAAGAAATAGTTCAACCAAAAATTTCTATTCTGTCATCCATTTACTCACCCTCATTATTTTTTAAACTCATATGCTGTTTCTTTGAACACAAAAGGGTACTTATGAAGTAGCCATTTTCCATTAAGTTCATAGCGAAGATGTCTTGTCAAGCCTCAAAACGGACAAAAAAGAATATAAGCCGGTTTCTGCATTAAAAATACAATTATTTCTTAACGCACATGCGATTTTATAATTGTGACTTTGTGTCATATGAGAATTTGATAAACTGCAACTTTATATTTTGCAATTACAACTTTTAATCTCAGTTGCAACTTTATTTCATATAATGAAATAATAGTTTGCAACTTTATATCATATTATACAACTGCAACTGTATATCTCACAATGCAATATTGCACAATTGCAACTTTATTTCACACATATATTTCACACTTTATATTGTGAAACTGCAACTTTACATTTCACAATTTCTGCTTTATATTGCACCTTATATTCTATTCATTCATATTACATTCACATTCTATATATTCATTCAATTACCTTTTTCATGTTTTACTCCGAGGTGGAAACAGGCTTACTTAAAAAAAAAAAAAAAGCAATACAATTCTTATTTTGTGTTCAACCGAAGAAAACATTAGCACACAGGTTTGGAAGAACAATTTTGGGGGAAATATTACTTTAGCCAACACATCATCCATTGTGTGCATATTGATTGATTGTTTAATGCCAGTATTCCTGTATCTAGAGGCAGATTGGAAAGCACTGTGAAATGTCGTTTTTGTGCAGATCAGTCTGTATTCAATAGTTCAAAATGACCTATTCTGCTGAATTGGTGTGAGTGTGTCTGTGTTTTCTAGCGTGCGTCTATATCACTGGTGTTTTTTATGCTCATCAGCTTTTTATCCTCTGCATTGCAGCCACTCGGTCAATATTAAAACTGCTATCACAATGAAAAGTTGCAAAAATGGGGAACGATTGCCCTGGAGGCAAGGCTGACTGCATTTGGAAGAGTGGTTGCCTACAGCTCTCGTCTTTGGTTTGACCAGAATTTGAACCTTCGTTGTTCAGTCTCTTTGATTAGTCTCTCTTAGAGACGGAGCACCGATGGAAGTGGGTGGACCGTGAAGTCCCTTCAGCCCTGATCTTTCAACCCCCTATACTGCTTTACCTAAATCCATCGTGCCACTGAACATGGGGCCTCATTGCCATGACAAACTCACCAGGCATTAATAAAGGGCCCTGCAACCTTTACTGCAACCTTTAAGTACTAAGTTTTTCTCAACACTCTGAGGAATCGTAGAATCAGTGTACAATTCATACTCCATTCACACTGTTATTGCACAAACATACATATATCTCGTTTCACAATGCCAACCCTTTCTGCTGATTGTCAGTGCTTATCTGCGTAAGACAGTAGGATGTTTACAGTGCTCATCAGCACAAGTGACAAACAGTGCTGTCGTGTTTGCAATGGAACAATGCCATGCATTCTATCATTCCAGATGACAATGTTCAACTTCCACGTCTGTTATTTCATTCCATGCCTAAACGCACACACTAACACACAGACAATTATGAATAGATGCACTTCCCATGAGAGAATTTCAGACCGGTTATGTGTTGAAAAACCGCCGCATGAATATAATTCATTGGTGCTGTTGCGTCGAGTCGTGCCTTTTGTGCTTTCAGAATCTGCGAACACGTCTAATTTAAAATTAAGATGCATAACGTGCACATGTCTTGGGAGTAATCAAGACAAGACCTCAGCTGCCTACCCTCCCTCCCCATTTCTTGTTGCTCTGTTTCAGAGTCGAGATAATGCCCTGATGTTTGTGTATGCGCGCATGTCGCATTTGACAGTAATTTCTGCCGATGCTTCCCAGCCGCTCTGTTTGATGCCAGCCTGCCATCTAAAACATGATGTTCTTGTCTTGTATTTTCCAGGGAGCTGTGTGGAGACGGTTATAGGTCTGTACGGTGAGACCATTGAAGTGCCATGCAACAATGGAAATAACAAGCCAGATGGCCTTATTTTCACCAAATGGAAATACGTGAGTGCTTCTCTGAGCATCTGGGCCGTTACTCTGCCCTGCTAGCCAGTCTGGCTAGCCAAGCAATATACAGCTACTCTCATCGTCTTATTGATTTCTAATTTAATCTCTAAAGGTGCCAAAGGTGTGTTTTTCGGTTTGCTAACGGCCCTGTTATCTCATTCAGGTGAAAGATGATGGCTCTCCCGGCGATCTTCTCGTGAAGCAGGCTCAGAAAGATGAGGCCACCGTGTCCGCCACAGACGGCTACAAAAGTAGAGTTAGTATCGCCGCCAACTCCAGCCTTCTGATCACCCAAGGCTCACTGACTGACCAGAGAGTTTTCACCTGCATGGTGGTGTCATTAACCAACTTAAAGGAACACTCCGTGGAAGTGAAAGTTTACAGTGAGTATTAATAAAACACACACACACAAAATATTAATAAATAAGAGCAAATCAGAGAGGAGAATAGGGGAAATCAAGCACAGCTTTAGTCTATGATGGAACCGAATGTAAGCATCAGATCTCAAATTGCCTTGGAAAGTGGGTATGAAGATGTCATATATGGGAGAGAATAACATGGGTGATCCACTTTTGTAGCCTTGATCTAGTTGCATGCTTTTGGAATGGATAGCAGAGAAATTATATTGATATTGTGCACAGTGTTTCACCAAAGATTGGCTGTGCACGGAAATGGAATGTGCATGCTAAGCAATATATACTGCATACTGTATATACATATAATATGTATATATCTCTCTGTCTATATATATATATAGGTTTTATGTATATTATGTATTTTATATGTATATAAGTTTTAAAATGTGAAACCGTATGCAATTGCAGCATTGAATTAAATTCAGTGAATGGCATACAGTTAACATTTAGGAGGTAAAGCGAGTTGTAATCCAATATTGTGTACAAATCTAATCTAAAATGAGTCAAAGAGGTTTTCTAGTGCATTTGTCACACTGGAAATGGAGGGCATTGCATTTTGGGATACATTATTAGTGACAGTGCGCTCAGGTTGTCTTCATGCATATTTTGGCAAAGAAAGTAGGTGGTCTGGTAGTTGGTATTTCAATCACTTGTTATATTGTAAAAATTTACTATGGAATACAACATATTTAAAATATATATAAAATATATTTACTTTTATTTTCTTTGTAGAATCCATAGAAATTAACTGTCCAAGAATCCATATTTTTAAAAAAACGTAAACCTAATTACCCACATTCTATGCATACAAACATTTTGTTAACATTATTCATACATTCATGCTTTATCAAACATACCTACATATTGTTTTGATGCATTATCTCTTATTTCAGAAAAACCATCAGCCCCTGTAATCAAAAACAAAGCGAAAGAACTGGAAAACGGCAAACTGACACAGGTGAGTCATGCTCTTTATACTTTTCCCTTTAAAGGGGTCATATGATGCTTTTTAAAGATAATTATTTTGTGTATTTGTAACAGAATATGTTGACATGCTTTCATGTTCAAAAACACATTATTTTTCAAATACTGTACATTATTGTAGGTCCTCTATCCCCCACCTCTCTCAAACGCTTCGTTTTCTACAAAGTCCCTCCTTCCGACAAGCGCAGTCTGCTCTGATATGCCAGCTGACCCAGTGCATTGTGATTTGGCTGAACACCGCAAGCACTCGTCGGAAATGTAACGCCCCTTACCATAATCGCGAGCTTCATCTTTCAAAATAAATGTAAAGACAGGAAATAATGTCATTAGTTTTACCATCAGTTCAAGCCCGAAAGGGGAACAGAGTGACAGACACAGTGAGGAAGCTGGTATGTGTTTGCAGTACACAAGCCACGGTTAAGACAGCTGACTCCACTGTGATGTGACCCTGTCTGTCTCTCTCTCTCTCGCTGAGCTCTCTCGTCAATCTAATCAACCTCTCTCTCTCTCTCTCTCACACACACACAATTCGCAAAACTCGGCATTTGAACAGTCAATAGCAAATACTTAAACTAATTACAAAACATACTTACAGTAGCTGATTCAGATGCGCCAGATTGTCATAGCAAAGTCAGCATTACCTGCTTCTTTCCTAGGTTCACGAACGGTCGTCCATAAAATGCATTGCTTTTAAGTGATCTGTTGTAAGTAATCTTAAAGATTCATAAATGCATCTACTTCCGGAAGGCCAAATAAAGTGATTTGCTTTCGCCTAGAAACACACAGGCCCGGTTCCCCCCGTCCTCCTGACATGGCTGCTTCAATACTAACTGTGGTTACTGAAACCACGCCTTCTTTCTTTGCGTGAACATTTGGGCGGCGTTATGCAAATCTTCCCACATGGTGACGTAGATATGTGGGGCGTGTTAGACGAGCCGTTTTAGGGGGGCGTGGACCAGTCTTAACTTTGATAAAGAATATCTCTTTGGGTTTGAGACTTTAGTCTTTGCAACTTCAGGGATCTTATCTATTCACAATCAGCTTGTAACACTCCAAAGAGAAAGGAAAACTTGAAATCGCATCATATGACTCTTTTAAGACCCAGAGCTTCAGCTGCTGCTGTTGTTTCCCGTATCCAGTGTTTGCTCCAGTACTCAAACCAGCCAGTGTACTAACAATGTGCAGGATCAAACACTATGCCTTTGTTTTCATTACCCAGCATGCCTCTCTTGTAGTCTCAACATTGACACACACCTTCTGTTATCACAGTCAGAGGCAGCTCAAAGACAGCGCTATTGATACGGACATCAGTGAACGCGACTGGGGCATACACACCTGATTTAGGCAGTGCTCGAGCGATTGTCAGCCATGGCTGCACAGGAAGCAACCACTTTTATGTTGTCTAGAGTTTGCATCTCAAACGCAGGACGGCAGTAATATTATTCAGTTGCATGAGAAAAGGAAGGAGCTTTGATTTGAACTATTTGGAGCACATACAAGGCTTCCCACGCAGTCCTTATGACTGGTATTTGTAAATGGAGCTGGGAGTCGTTATTTTTCATTTCCTCCCTCTATCGCTCTCTCTTTTTAATGTAGTTCAGAGGCGCTGTGAACTTAGAGTCTGGCTAAGGTGGAGGTGTGGAGTGGGGAAGGCTGGGGTTGTGTATACAGCATTATGGGTCTGTTTTTTTTTCCGTGGCCACCCACCGAGGTCTGTCGTGTTCAAAGTGCCGAAACTTAGAGGATGGGCAAGGAAGAAAGAGCACCGCCTATGAATATAAACCATTTAATACAGTTGAAATGCAAGGTGGCTGAAGGTCTCTGGAAAAAGAAAATTAGAAAGAGAGGGGTGAGCACATTTAAATATGTGTGCCGATTTGACAAAAAACAGGGTGTAAATGGATTGTATTAAATAGTTTGTGTACATATTTCAGTGATTATAACAGCAGTATAAGCTGAAGGAGAGTCATATTGCTAACAAAAATTGGTTCTTTAAAATCTTTCAGGATTTATAGTGTGCATTCTGAAGTCTGGATTGCAGAGATGTAGCTATTCTGTACAGCCACGGAAAATCATGTGAATCAGAAACATACGGCACGACCAGTGTAGTCTGTTTCTCATATGTAGCATTTTAGTCTTTTAGAAGAGCCAGCTCATAAGAGTCATTAATTTGGTAATCATACTATAGTAATCATGCTGTGTAGTGTGTTTTGCACTCGGATGACTTTCATAAACTGGTTCTTTTAGTAAATCCAAAAAAAAAAAAAATGCTTCTAAAAATTACAATTGTGAATCGGTCTGTACTGGTCACACTGTGTTTTTGATTGACTAAAAGAATTGACTCATACGAGTCATTCATTTGGAAGTCAGACTAAAATGGTTATGCTATGTAGTCAGTTTCATGAACAAATGACTTGTTTTTTTATTTTGTTTTGTTTGTTACCTTTTTTTTGTGTGTGAAGCAATAACACATCATGGCCAGTATAGTCCAACTGATTCTCAAAAGAATGACTGAATCAAAAACACATCATAACAGGTGTCATAATAAAGGACTCTTTTGAGACTTTGTTTGTGTGTGTGTGTGTGTGTGTGTGTGTGTGTGTGTGTGTGTGTGTGTGTGTTAATCAAAAACATTAGATGACCAGTGTAGTCTGATTCTCGAACGAATTACTCTTATGAGTTGGTTCTTTTTAGGCTGTCTCACTAAATTATATGAAGTATTCCTCCGTCAGTAAAACAAAAAAGATACTTAAGAACACAGAGAACAAATAGCGCTGGATGAAGTGGATTAAATGCTAAACAATTGTTTTACAATGCAAATAGAAACCTTTTACACTCTCTAGAGCGCAAACACAAATGTGTGTGTCTTTAAGTTAGAGGCATAGTTACATAGTTGCAATTCCTCAGAAAATTTGTAACCTTAACATATAATTAACTGAAGTGTGGTGTTTTTTTTTTTGGGGGGGGGGAGGTGGGGGGGTAATAAATAAAATGTCTGTGCGTACCCTCAGATGAAATCCTGCAGGCGCCTCTGGTATATGATATGCAACTGATTTTAAGGCGTTTTTAGTTGCACTGATCTGAAACGTAAATCAGTGTGGTTACTGACTGGTTGTTCATAAAATGTTGTGTAGTTAAAGATTTAAGATTATATAAGATTATGTAAAATCAAATGTTTTGTCAGTCGTATATGAATTAAAAATAATGGAATTAATAATTATAACTAATCCATAACATATATTTTGTTTTGTTTGTTTAGCATATAGTTTTAAATATAGTTCTTTATTTTTATTTCTAATATTCTTATCTCCAACGACCTTTTATGTGCCACAGAGTTGTTATTATTACTAAAACTAAAACTGTAAACATTTTCTTGAAAGCTGAAATAAAATAAGATATTAGATGAAAAACTTAAACATAAAAATTGACCTTGACAATTAAATTAAATTAAATAAGTTTAAAACCAAACTATTAAAATTAATAAAACTAAAATGGAATTAAAAAATAAATTAAAGCTAAAAAACAAAATGACAAAAGCACACCAAACTACTAAAATGTAAACTAAAATTAAAAAGAAAACAAGTACTATAATAGTGTATAAATAATACTAAAATAACATAAATGCTATAATATCGTATAAATAATAATAAAAATAACACTGTTTTTCAAGAATTGTTTGAATTGAGTTGTTTTCTCGTCATTTGGCAGTGGAATTGCATTTCTTTTTTCCAATTCATTCCCATTACTTCTCTTCATCAAAATTACTAAAAGAATCAGTAATGAAACAGAATTGTTAAATTGGTTGCTAAAACAATGCGGAAAGCGTGTGTAAAGAAATGACCGCCATAAGCAGGCAGAATTCATTCTTCGTGAATCCCCCAGAGAGTCCAGGAAGGAAAGTGCTTAGTCACAGCTGCTCTGTTCCACGGCTCAGAGGAAGCTACAGGCTTCAGGCAGCACTCTGCGCTTGAGAGGTGATGTATCATGGTCCGGCTCCTGAGGAGGGTCCAATGTGTTATCGGAGTTCGGAATCACGTTACGGCGATTTTCCCCACCCCATCTCCCCCTCGTTCGTGGTTTCTCTAAATCTTGGATTTCTCACGCCACCCTGACCACCTGAACTCATGCATCATCCCGCTGTCTGCTCTGCTCTCCTGCCATTATTACCCTTCTCTCTTTCTGCTGATTTCTCTATCCCGGGGCAGATAGCTCGTCAGCATGTGATCCTGTCAGCGTGTTATTAATGCAGAGCCTCTTCGGCCTCTGGCTGCGTTTTTACTCAACCAGAGAGAAGGAAAAGGGTGAGAGAAAGAAAGTGAGGAAATGGAAGACCTGTATCACAACTGTAGAGTTAAAACCCCACCCACTTTAGCTCATACAAATGATGTCAGTGTTTATATCAGAGTATCTTCCCTGGGCCACCTCGGGACTTACCCACTACAAGGGCAGCAGCAGTGGGATAAAAGTACCTTGAGTACTTGGGTCATGAACCAACATTAAGGAAAGTCCCAAGAAAAGTGTCCCAAAGTCACTTGCAAATACACACTTAAATTGTGTTGAATGAAATGACACATCATGTGACAATCTAAGGTGATACTATGTGTCACGAGTCTATAAATAGATATGTAAGACAGGCGAAACCGAAAGTGTTTGAGTATCGCAGACTTGAACGTCATATAAATTCCCGCTGATGAGAGGTTGTGATATAGTCACTAAAGCAGATGTGCTATTTTTTTCTCTGTGTATGTGTGTGTTTGTGTGTTAGTTGGGGGAATGTGTAGCGGAGAGTGCCAACCCAGCAGCATATCTCATCTGGATGAAGAACAATCAGCCCCTAGTGGATGACGGCAAAAGTGAGTCCATAACAGAGTCATTACATGAAAGGAAAAACATTAAATCAAGTGCACTAAACACACAAATCTGATATATATGGCTTTGTAAGCTTAAATATATTGGTTTAAAATCATTAAAAATGTCAAAGAAATAATACTTTTTAATTTGTGGCATGATAATTTGTGGGTTAGTTTTTCAATTCACACTAGACCAAACATTTTAATATAAATCCTTAATTTTAATCAAATTAATTCCCCCTCACATCATTTATTTACCTCAGAATAATGGTGAACTGTCGTTTTAAATGACATAATGAACAGGAAGTGACATAATTTGAGCTTTGACAAGCCAAGTTCAAAGGTTCTACTCTTATTTAACATTCAGCATTTTTTTTCTTGCTTGATAAGATTTGTTAATATATCTAGCCCATCAAGTAAAGCAGATATTTTTTTCATATATATATATATAGATGTAATATTAAAATATTGTTAATATCTAAATTTATTTGAATATTTTTCAGCTTTTTTAAAGTAAAGTCATATTATTAGCTCCTGAATGATAATGTCAGGAGTCCAAACCAAACCAAACCCAAAATATCCCAACATATAAATTTGTATTCATTTAGTTTCAGATGGCACTATGTTTGTATAAATTCTTGCAGAAATTCTCTTACAATCACTTTTCTGCAATCGAGAAGGCACTTGTTTCATAGAATGTCTCAAGTATGTGTAATATTTCTTGTCAAGTTATTACGATGAATGTTGTGTTTCTACATTGGATGTGTGTGGCATGTTGCGACACAACAGAATTAGATATCGCGCATATTGTAAGCATATTGGAGCTGTCTACACTGCAAGCATCCAATATGTTTTAATTGACAGACACCCAGTACCTGTTTTTGACATGCTGCAGAACTACTTCTGCCATTTATTTCTGAATCTGTCTGAAATAAAGAAGATTCATTTACAAAAAGCATGAACTGATTGCTATGAAATTTATTTTACATATTTTTGTTTTCTCAGCTTGTGGTCTTGGACTGACAAGTTTAGTTTCTAAACATATGTTTTAGGGCTGCCACTAATGACTATTTTTATTTCGATTAATATATCGACTAATTTATCGATTAATCGGATAATCTAAATGATTAATTTTCCACAAAAAATCAACAATTTTACTTAGGAATATTTTATTAAACTATATTTTATTACACCAAATGAAATCCAAATTTCTATGAAATCCTTTTTTTAAAGCAAAAGTAAAGTGCAACAGAGTGCAAGAAGCAAGTGTCCATCTCATAGTCCAAATCACTGAATCAAAGTTCAGTATTAGAATTGAATGACAACAGGTCCTTGTTCTAGTCGTATTCTAATAATAACTTATATCAAAAAATCACCTTTTTAAAGGACTATTTACCAGAAATGTTATTTACTATAATTTATTTAGGAGAAAATGTAAATGTGCAGTATTTCTGAAAAATCTATTAATTGGAGATGCTTTTATAATCAAATTGATGGCAACCATTAAAATGGAATCCAGAAAATAATGGAAAACAGAATTTGGTAAAGATAAAACTGTATACCCAATGAATTAGACGGTTTTTTGCTTAATACATTTAATTTAAACCATTAACAGAGTTATCAAAATATGACAATTGAAAAAAATCTGAATTTGGAACCTAAAAACTGAGGGTATTTCATAGGGCCTATAATTCTAATTTTTCATTTTTTTTTTTTGTTTGTGGCCATAAATAGCCTGTAGATCACAATAGTCCTTTAAAATTACTTAAAATACTATATCAATAGATTTATAAAATTTTGTTTAAATACAAACTCAAAAGCAAGAAATCATATGGTTTTTTTATTGAACAAAACTGTTAAAATACATAATGTTTTATAAACAATAGAGCTAATGCCTGTCATTCTATCCATCTACACAAACCTGCGCAGGCCGCCACCAGCTCCCGCCTGATTGATTATTTTACACATTCGGCTAGTGCGATCTAATTACTTGTTTAATATTGACCAAGCACCATTTAATTGAAATGTCCACTTAATTTTTAATATTTGGCCATTTCTTTAGGCCAGAAATGCTATAGCCACTGTAATTAAATGAATATGTGGACATCAAAACGTGTAAACTCAGAGTGAGGGTTTGAGCTTTTATCTTGAAACCGCGATGTATTCTCATGAGTTTGCGTAGATTTATAAATCATTTAATTTACAAATCTGATGAAATGGCGCACGTTGCGTTCCCAGATGAACGTTATAATAAACCCAAAGTTTGAGACGCTCCACACATGTAAATGATAACAGTTCCTGTGGAACTACTGTGAACGGAGCCGCTGTGTGACGCATGTACTTAACCTACACGCTTGTAAATAATTATACTGTATTGTATACTAACTAACAACTAACTATATTGTAAAAATGCATATACTGTATTAGAACTGCATCGCATATAATTATTTAATTAAATCATAGCGTTTGTGAATTCACAATTATGCTTAATTATGATTTTTAAATGGGTTTAATATATCATGCAGCCTTGGGAAACAGTCTAATAATGTGTTTTATGGATTCTCGTCCGTGAAATGCGCCACTTCCGGTATTTTGCCGGTTTGTCGACGCGAGCAAAATGAAGTCGAGGATTTTTAAAAATCGAATAGTCGAATAAAATGGACGAATCGCGACAGCCCTTATGTGTATATGCAGATGGTTATTCTAAAATAGCCCTTATAATAAAGGAAATAAATGAAACTTACCCCTTTAACTGTTGCTGAAGTCTCAAGCTCACAGCTGATTGGTTAGTGGTTAGAGAACATTCTGACAGTATTGACAGAATCAAGCCGTTGTTACGTGGTTTCAGGCACTTCCAGTGTCAAGGTGTGACAGTTACTGCTTTTGCCAGCTCTAATAACTGATGTGTCTAAATGTGTGTTTGTGTGTGACTCCAGCGATCATTATCACATCTGCTATTACCAAGGACCCAGCCACAGGTCTGTCCAGCACTTCTTCCCGTCTGCAGTACACAGCTAGCAAAGAGGATGTAGAATCACAATTCACCTGCACGGCAAATCATGTGATGGGCCCCGACCAGGTTTCAGCACCCGAGACCTTCCCAATTCACTGTAAGTAACTTCATTGATGCTAACTACATACTAAACAGTACTTCTCTGACACTACTGGAGGTTTTTTTCTTCATGTTTCTCAAGTCTTCTATGTTCACCAAAGCTACAGTAGTTTGATCAAAATACAGCAAAGCATAATATTCTGAAATATTATTACTATCTAAAATTAATTTTCCATTTTAATATATTTTAATTTGTCATTTATTTCTGTGATTGTAAAGATGAGTTTTAATCAGTCATTACTCCAGTCTTCAGAAATCATTCTAATGTGCTGATTTTGGTGCTCAAGAAACATTTATTATTATCAGTGTTCAAACCAGATGCTTAATATTCTTGTGGAAACTGTGATACATTTTTTTGTTTAGGATACTTTGATTAATAAAAAAAGACCAGCCATATTTAATAGAAATTTTTGTAAAATAATAAATGTTATTTTGTAATCACCTTAATTGTGTCCCATTGCTGAAATACTAAATAATTATTTCTTAATCAGCAACAAAACAAGAAATAACTAAATCTTCTGACCCCTACACTTTTGAATGTTGTTGTTTTATCATAGTTGTATTATTATGTATCCTTTCTCAACATTATTATTATTATTATTATTATTATTAAATCAGTTACATTATATTTCACAACTTACCATGTACCAGAGGAAAGTACAGCAATTTATTAGCCAAAAGCCAATGTTATTTATTGTTATTTTTGTCTAAATAAAATCGGTGCATATGACACTTTCAGATTACCCGAATTGCACTTTATTTTTGATGCAGCCAGCAAAGACAATGCAATAAAAAAGATGTCTATTTACCTGTATGCATTTACTTACAGTACCAGTATGTGCCAGTATTTTATGTCATCTTATAATTTCATGGTACCCAGTCTTTTTATATCATTAAATTCAATTCAGGTAAAGTATCAGTTACTGTGCCAGTAGATTCAGGTTACTGTACTTTATTTACATGGCTACTTTTACACAAACCAGCTCCCCCTAGGGGTGGATCTCCCACATTAGCTCGGAGATGAAATCGAATCGGCATTGGGTTGATAGTCAATTGCTGGGGCTTTGTCTCTACCTGAGATAATGTTCTGATGTGACGCATGCTGTGCCTAGCACCTTGATGCTTTATTTGTTTGATTTTACAGCTGGTTTGAGGGATCCGTGTTCGCAGGTGCCTGCATATCTGTGCATCGCCTAGTACATGAAGCCATCTCTTGAGTCCTGAACCTTGAATTGAAGGTCTCAGCTGGTAGCCAGGCTCAATTTGATGTTTTTTCTAGGTCTTGTCAGGCATAATGCCAGTAACCAAGTCTGCTGTAGCATCGATCTCTCTCTCTCTCTTTCTTATCTGAATGTTGAGAGGTTTGTTCAGTGCCTCGGGGTGAACATTTGATGTGAAATGCTCTGTGGCTGCTGGGTGAGAAAGAGAGGACGAGAACAAGAGACTGCAAATGGTTGTGGAAATGAAGGCATTTAAGCTCCTTGGGGTCTGCAGAATGCCGCGGTGTCTTAGAGAATGATTTTTGTTGTTGTTGTTTGCTAGCTACATGTTGATATGGAAAGTCACACAGAATTCGTGCAATGACGTGCAATGTCGTCCATCTTCCTCAGGCTCTCTTCTGGCCTTTCTAATGTTTGTTTTCTCCTTTTTCTCTTTAAGACCCTACTGAGAAGGTGAGTCTACAGGTTGTTTCTCAGAGTCCCATTAGAGAAGGTGATGATGTGACACTGAAATGCCAGGCGGACGGAAACCCTCCTCCTACCAGCTTCAACTTCAACATTAAGGTGAGAGATTGCCGGCTGTGTCCACAGCAACCACACCAGTCTTTCATCTCCAGGGTCCTGCTGTCTGCCCTGTATCCTTCCCTATAGGTTAATTACACTGTCTTCCTCTCTCTCATGCCTTCTTTAGGGCAAGAAGGTCACGGTGACGGACAAGGATGTCTACACTCTGACTGGCATTACCCGAGCGGACACTGGCGTGTACAAGTGCTCCCTGCTTGACAACGATGTGATGGAGTCCACTCAGATGGTCACAGTGAGCTGTGAGTGGGCGAATGATGCACTCTTCTTCTCTATCTCTCTCTCATCTAAGGGCATCTGCCTAAGGGCGTCTACACACTAGAGAAAGACCCGATGGAGATTTTGGAAAGAGACGAGTCAGTTTAAAATCAAGTGGTAATACAGAGAATTGGATTTCCAAATGCATTCTCTGCAGTTCTGTTGGTCATAATTGCAGGTTTCTCAACATTTGGTGATATAACGAAGAATCACTTTCAAAAACTTTTTGCAAATATGGTAGAAATAGTGCAAGAGGCATGCTTTTCCAAATTCCTCTAATCCCCCTTCCCACTAATCAAAATAATATAATATTTAATATAAATGTATATATATAATAATGGCATTATCATTTATTCTGAAACCGTTTTTTGCGATTTTATGTTTCCTATTAATCATGATTGTGCACATTATGAATATTATATAATAGTAAATTATATAATATTACATTAAACATTATTCAGAAAACTTTTTTTTGTTTGATATATCTGCCTCCATAAGCCTTTAAAATGCTTATGTTTGAAGAGATGTAATTCCCCCAATAAGTGGAAATATTTTGACCAGTGGTATAATTTATTTACTAAATCTGGCAACCGACACATGCTTTCTCCATTGAGAAAAAAGCACCAGGTTTTCTGAAAACACGGTTAACAAGTATATTGATGTTTAGCAATATCAAGTGTGATATTATGCTCAAAGAATCGTCTAATACAGCCAGCCTGTGTTCATTCACAATGTACTGTTGCTTTCAGCAATGTGCTGTCCTTCTTGGCAATGAACTGTAATAAATTCAAATCCAAAACATGTATTCTCAACTAAATTACACACACATTTTAGCTAGCCTGCCGCAAATTACCATCTAACCTGTTAGCATACTGTTTGCATTTATGGATCATGAATAAATGCAAATGCATTGAAAGTTCTAACCTTGAAAAACAAAAATCACAAGCATTTTCTGGGGGGAAAAATTACCTATTCGCTATATTTTAGTTTCGTTTTACCAGTTTTCATAGATGTGGAATGTGTTAATATGAATAAGAAACTCACCAGGGAACCAGAGAAGGAAAAATAAATCACTTAACATTGTACGGAGCTTTTATCATGCTTTTGTAATACCTGATAAAAAATTACCTACCTTTTTTTAGATAAATATTTCAGGAAATTACAGCACAGACCCATCAGTTATAGCTACACTTTAGAACATTAAGCATTATTTATTAGATTTTTGGGCTTAAAAGATACAGAGTATAATATCTAATAACATTAGCTCAACCAAAAATACATTAGCTGTTGTTTGCGTCAATGTTGCTGTAGAGTCAAGCCTGAATAAACTGACTCAGCCACTGAACAGATGAGCAGTCGGAGTTCACCAAACTTTTCCTTTCCAATTAATTCCTTTCTTTATAGTACGAATTAATGCACAAGCGAAACGTTGATCAAATCTATCTTCAGCAGGATTAGCAAAGGGGGCAGGATAGCAGGAAGACAGCTTAATTAGGAGTTTTTGACTCGAGTTGAGGCTGCTATGGTCTCCAGCTCGCTGATAAGCTCACACACTCTGGCCTTTCAATAATTCTCATTGAGGTGACGCTTCAGTTTGGAGACTCAAATATATTTCACGGCGTCTGTGTGGTGCAATTTCAAAGCTGGTTGCATCTCAGCTGTCCATGTGAGGATAGAAAACAATTGCTCAGGTGAGAATAAGGGGGTGCGAGGAGGGCCTTAGCGCTCTTTGTTTGGTGAAGAAATGTGATGCGTTTCAGCCTCTTCAGTGGTTGAAATATTTTTAGGACAGGTGTACGAAAAATAAGCCTGCAACAGACTGATACATGCTTTCTGTCTTTCTCTTTCAGTTCTGGATGTAAGCCTCACTCCTACAGGCAAGGTGTTAAAGAGTCTCGGGGAAAAGTTGGAGGTGTCATTGGAAAAGAATGCCTCTACTGAAGCAAAAGTAACATGGAGTAAGGTAAGAGATAGCAGGGAATCTAACAGATCTGGGTTAGGTTCATTTAGTCATGCTAAACAAACAACTCTTTCAATTTCTCCAGGATAACCGTAAACTAGACGAACTGCCCGAATTCTCCAAGTTGACGTATAGTGACGCAGGCCTGTATGTGTGTGATGTGTCCATTGAAGGAATCAAACGCAGTTTGTCCTTCGAACTTACTGTAGAAGGTAGGACTTATTATACACAGGGGGGGTTTTTTAGAGCGAGCCCAAAACTTTTAATAATTGTCATATGAAAAAAGTGGATTTATTAATCATTTGTATTAGTAGGATTTTATTAATATATGTTTGTGAATACACACACACTTTATACTTTTTAATTTGATATACATTTATATATATATATACACATCAACTTTGTATTCATTATTTATCATGTTTTATTGTGTATGTATATATTTACCTTATTTAACATTTTTTATTTTGTGTAAAAATCATTGTCATGTATGTAAATTATTATCTAATATATCTATATATCTATTATATATATATATATATATATATATATCTTATGATATGATATAATGAATACACATATTTTTTTACCTTATACATGTTCAAAATAAGTATATTTAATATAAGAGTAGACAAAGAGATCCGTATTAATGCCATTTTTACATTTTATTATAATTTAATTTATATATATAATACTATATATATATATATATACTACTGTAGAACCATAAATTTATTATCGTCCAAGTGTCCGTCAATATTATGAGTCTAACAAAGCGTCGCAGCAACGATGGCAAACATAAAATCTTGACGTGTGAGGCAGAAGGTTCACCTAAACCTGACGTGCAGTGGAGTGTCAATGGAACTAACGTGAGTCACTACCACTGTCAGACTAAATATAGATCTGAATCTGATCTGAATTGTTCGACATGTTTTAGACATTACTGTTCTCCCAAAAGAACCTTGCATCTTGTACTTTTTTATGTGAGAAGGAAAGATGCCCAGATATTTCACTCAGTTCTGGTCTAGACAAGATGAAAGGTGCACAGGTGTTTGAAGTCGCAGGTTGTCAGCACCCAGAAGGGAAGAGCCAACTTTCAATTTATGTTGAAAAGGGAACAGTTGTCCTGGGACAGAAATGTCTGGAATCACACACAAAGAATTATTATTCGTCCCGCGTTCCACAGACTGACGGCTCTGGTATTTTGTTGCGAGCGACTTTGCCTTTGTTTCTGGCTTTTTTATGACAAGAAGCAAATTTCCACAAAGGCACGTCTCGCCACCCTCCCAAACACATCTGAGGGGAGGTGATGACTATCCTTGAGTTTGCCTCCCTGTTTCCACTTATTATGAGACTACAGCCAGGACAGGAAAACAGGACAATGAGGACAGGGATGCCAAAGCAGGACACCGAAAACTATCCTGTGTTTGTTACCCCAGATATCCCAGACATAGTGTGTGTGTCCCATGAGTCACAGTGTTTGGGTTTTGATCCAGAGGAGTCTGACCGGCACTTGTCTCTCTCTTTCAGTGTCATAGTACCACAGGCTCCCCGCAATGCAAACACTCACACAGTTAGCTATTTCTGCTTCTCAGTGTCTGGCCAGTCTCGGTGGATGCATTTCAAATAAATGAGTTTAGATTTGGTGTTTTGTGTTGGTCTGCTTCCAGCAGGGTTGTAAAGTCACAACCTGTACTGTAGCCTACTTTGCCTTGTGTAAAATCCAAGACAGGCAATCTAGTCTTCCTAGTGCTGTAAGCATACAACCATTTGCTACTCGCTTAATTACACACTTCTCCATCTTCTAATTTCAGTCATAACTCAATTTTGAATAATATGTAGGTATTATGTTTTACTGTGAAAACATGGATAATGGCTGCTGAAAATTCAGCTTTTGCCATTATAGGAATAAATTAAATTTTTAAATAAAAATAGAAGACAGTTATTTCAAACTGTTATACTATTTCACTATATTACTGCTTTTACTGTATTTTTTGTATCAAATAAATGCAGTCTTGGTGGGCATAATCTGAGGCTTCTTTCATTAACAGAAAAATTGTGTTTATAATATGAATATCATGAAATACATTATGTACTATATATACTATTAATTTGGACTTAATTGTGTCTTAATGGCTGCTTATTTCTGGTATATTTTGCTGTGTGATCCTGTGGATCGCAGCGCTGGTATCAGTAGCTAACTCGCACTGCGCTCTGTGAGGGGTTCAGTGCTCACTGTCTGCTTTAATGACATGGATATTGAAGAGTGTTTGTGATGGAGACCCATTTAATGGCTGTGATTACAGACACGCATTGCACTCGTGATTCACGACCCTGAGGGGGTGTGTGTGTGTGTGTGTTTTCTGTGAGACTTTCCATTAGCGCTGGGTGTGGTGCCGACTACATGATAATAAATGAGCTGAGGATCATTAGCCCACTCTAGTGGTGAGGTGTATTAAATAGCGCATTAAGCAAAGAGGTCCAACCAAACCAACTTAGTTCTTGCTGACTCTTGCTTGTTTGTATTTTTGCATATATATAATATTAAAACGGTTAAAAAAGTTAATATTCTGGTTATAAAAAGTCATTAAAAAAATAACTGGAATTGTTGTCCTGCAGGATGAAACATCATATTTCAACGGGAAGGCCACATACAAACTGACCGTAGTGCCCAGCAAGAACCTCACCGTCAGCTGCCACGTGACCAATAAACTCGGCTTCGACTCGAGGGACATCAGTGTGTTTTCTCGTAAGTAACTCACTGAACGCGCTGAAGGGGTTTCCAGCTGTGAGGACCGCTTAGCTTACTAACCACTCAATCGCCCCCTTTAAAAAGGCTCATATTATAGGGCTGTCAAGAACATATTTAAATTAAAAAGAACCATTAGCCTACATATTTGACATGGTTAATAACAAGTGGTTTGAGATCAGACACAAACACTGAGATTGCCTGTTTATTTGATCAACAGAAATAGGTGAAACATACTATATAGTATTGTAATGATGATAGAATTAGGATTATTGATGTATATTTTGCTCTTTTTGTCTCATTTTACTTGTTTTTAATGGCACAAATAACAGTAGTTTGACAGCCCTGATAAGTATGCCACATCTAACATCTCTAATATGTGCATGTGAAGAGATTGGTAAAGCTAGCATGTTTCACAGTTTTGCCTGATGCACCATTCAAATGCAGGGTGATTTAGTGGCCTTTTACTATATTAGTATTTTTAGTGTCCTGGTGTGAACACTGGAAAGACAGGGCTTGCTGCTCTCTCTCAGGTCATGTTGTTCACTCACAGGGCATGAGGCGCTCTCTTTCTAGTTTCTGGCTTTGGCTCGGGTTTTGTTTGTCTATGTCAGGGTGCTTGGACTGCTGTCCCTTTTCCTTCTCCTCTCGTTCCGACCGCTATCGCATGCTTGTGGTCATCTATCTTCCTTACTAGAATCTGATTGGACAATACTTACTTCTGATTTGAATTGGTTTTGCATCTAAACCACAGCTGGGTGGTGGCTTTTTCTCACCAAATGTGTCATAAATGCCAGTTTGGTTTCATTTTGCACCCAAAGTTAATTTGATTTTATATCTGATTTCAGTATTTGAGGAGCACAAGTCCAAACCAGGTAAGACCATCTGATTTCATTCACTTGAATCTCACTTAAAATGAAGTAGAAGTTAAGATAATGAGTCGGAGGGTGTCGAGCATCCTGACATCATGCAAACTTTGTGCCTTCACGTGTTTTAATTGGTTCTTTTAGTTGTCGTACCTGAAAAATGTCATCTTGAAATAATCCCAGCTTTAATTTTTCTCAAGTAGCAGGATTCTGTCAATCATTTTTAATTTTCCAGGATTGCCTTTCCCTATCAAGAGTCATAACGCTTTAGAAGAATTCATAGTTTTTATCTGTCCATCGCATTTAGAAAAAAACGAAGACGGCGCGGAGCAGGCCAAAGTGATTGTGGGTGTCATGGTTGGATTCTTTCTAGCCGCTGCTTTGGTGGGAATCATCTACTGGCTCTATATCAAGAAAACAAGGTAAGACGCAACATGACATCGCACAAATAAGTTGAGTATGAAAAAGCAGAGTATATTTCATCGCCTACGTTTTAATTACAACCTGTTCGGAAGAAGTACATATGATTGCAGTAGAAGTCATAGTACCTGCTGTTATACATCATCATGATTTGTTCAGATTGATATGAGAAGCGAGTGAGCCAGAAATGGCCCAGTTTGAAATGTGCTGAAAGATTAATCAAGGTAAAATTGTCCTGTTAGACAAGGCACCTGGAAGACCGGAGAGAAGGAGACAGGCACTTCAGAGGAGAGTAAGAAACTGGAGGAGAACAATCATAAAGCAGATGTCTAAAAGAGAAGAGAAGAGAGCCGTCAAAAAAGAACGAAGAAGGTGAGGATATTTTCTCTTGCACTTTTACAATTTCAAAGCTCAGGGCAGGGCTGAAAATTCACACCTGCCAAAACTGGGTGTGGGTGGCCTAATTGGTTTATACATATTTTGGAATTCATTATTAAGATGCCTGTATAATAATTGTGTAAAAAGTATTGAACATTAAATAAAAAAAATCTATTAAAATAAAATTTCTATGTAAATTCTAATGTAAAAAACCTGTATGGTCATTAATGTATGGGAAAAAATGAGGTCTAATCATTATTATTATTTTAATATTAGTCACAAAAATTGCAGGTTATCGTTACTCACAGTATCTTATACAAGGTAAGCCAGTTTCCACTTCTCACAAATAGGCTTTCTGATACTCGTGTTCTCATTTTGGTGGCTTAATGTGAGGAATCTTTCATTTATACCACTAAATGGAGAACTCGGAAAAAACTGGAGTAAAAGACGTTAAAATAGAGTCACACGTGAGTCACGGCAGATGTTTTCTTTAGAAGACAATTGTGCATGTCTTTCATCTGAATCACGCACATCACGCACATCAGCGAGGTGTTAGACTATCATTAGTACAATGTGATGTAAACATTGTAGTATATTACAGTAGCTAATAAAGGTACCAGCCAGCTGGTGAGTAACTTGTATTTGGCTTTGAATTAAGTGCAATATTGAGCACGCCAACTCAATATTTTGATATCAGGCTATTATTTTCTTCTCATTTTTTCTAATCACATTCATTGTTTTTGTTTGTGTGCGCCAGGTATGAACCAGGAAAGAGGCCTTGTCACACTGAATGTGCAGTACTACACACTTCAATCATCTAATTCCAGACATCTGATTGGACAGCGACGCCTCCTTCAGGCTACTCGTGTGCGTCACACATCACAGAATGTTTCCAGAATATTTCCTACTCCCAATGAACTATTTACTAAAAAAAGAAAAAGAAAAAAAGAAAATCCCCCACCACGATACAAAAGTGTAATAGAGAAAACCACTTGTGTTGTAAATTCAGTCTGCACTGAGGAATGCATTTACTTTTGATTGATTCTGACTTTTTCTTTTTGTGTTCCCAGTGAATGTTCTTGTTTCATGCACATTGCTGATGTGGTGGGCACAGCTGTTTTGTTTCCCCTCTAGTTAAAAAAAAAAAAAAGTAAATACGCTGTACACTTTTTAGGCCTGTGTAAATAAGGGGAGTACATTCACTCTGCTTAACATTTGGATTATTGGGGAAAAAAAAAAAATTATGGATTTTGGAATTACATATTGATATTGCACAGTCCCTCATCGAAAAGTCCTAAGATCGCGGTCGGATGCTGGAAGAACGATGACTTCACTGCTGTTACACCTCTGTTTGCTCATGTTTTATTTATTGGTACCTCTTTATGTCACTGCCCTGAGACATTCATGTTATTTCCTCTAGTTCAAAGTGGCTAAGTAGTGAAAACGGGTTTAGAAATTTAGCATAGCATAGGGAAATATCCTGCTACACCCAGTGGCCTTCAGATTGCACTGCATGATGTCATAGTTGTAGGGCTCGGAACTCAGCAGAACATGGCCCGCTAGAGTTTAACGTAGCGACATAGACGTGAATTGCATATAGTATAAACAAGCAAACATCCGCACTCTGTATCAGACTGGGTGGAAGCGACCTTGCATGCAGAGCCTTTATTTTTTTTGGTAGGAAGTAAATATGAAAGAAAAGCCCCATTATTCTGCCTTAACAGAAAGAGTCAGTATTGGAAGGCAAACCTCAGTATGTTAATGTTAATGTGAAACCTCACTGTATAGCCTTTCGGTTTTGTACTTCCCTCGGACTACAAAAACTGCATCTTTTTTGTTTTTACACATTTTCTGTATCTACAATGTTTGTCAGGTTCATGTCCGACACTGTAGTCTTTAAGGATGGGTTGAAGCATTTTTCCGTTCATCGTGGTCTGAAGAAGCTGTAAATATGTTTGAATGTCTTGCTTGTGTTTGGCTATTTATAATGTGTGAGAAATGCAAGTTTAGCTGTGCTTCTGCTTAGTCACTAAAGAGACCCTGTTTATTTAAAATATAATCTCACTTTGTCAAGGACATTTAGAAGAAATTTAGCTTTCACTTTTTGTTTTTCGTCTCCAAAAACAAGTGTTTTGAATGGTCATGTTTAGTGTAACCGTCTCGCATATTTTGAACCATCAGGTCAGCAGTGAAACCAAAGAGGGTAACCGCAAAAGAAGGCCATAAAGTATGGTAAATACTGACTTTTGTTTTGTACTTTTGTTGGCAATAAAAGTGTACATTTTGAAAAAAAGTTCTTTTTTTTTTTTTTTTCTTCACGCACAGTGATTTTAAAAAACAAACATGTAGATGTTAATCCTGGTTTATAAACCATGTTTTTTTTGCTCCACAATAACAGATCACGGGTTACCAACATTACTGAAAGAAGAGAATAATCTCCAAGAAAACTTTTAACAAAGTATAAATTAATTGCACACATCACTGGTTTTAAATGATCCACAAGGCATTTTCCAACAAACTAAAATCTCTCGTAAAAAGAAGAGGAGAAATGAACAGAAACCGTTCCCCTTGTGAACCTGTCGAAGGCCACGTCCTCTTCCGCTGGAGGGTCCACTTAGTTCTCAAACTTTCAAGTGTAAGGTGGAGAGTGAGGCCAGTGCAAAAATGAAGTTTCAAGCTCCAGAGAAAAACTTTATAGGGAAGGAATGACAAACAGCCAATGGGGGGGGGGGGGGGGGGGGGGGGGGGTGAGAGTCAAAGACGCCAAGATTCCATTCCCAGAATTCCCAAAAGGCCTTGAATGAAGTGGTCGCTGGAGTTTTTTTCAGTTTGTGCCCATCACTAATACGTCAAATTCAATTTGACAACCATTAAAATGACTCGCAGATGATATTCTGCGTGTTTTTGGTTTGTTTGCCAGGCGCTTATACAAACGGTGCATGTCCAGTTCTTATCTTTTGCATATCGCGTCAGTGCAAGTGGGCTGAGGGGAACCGAAAGGGAAGGGGAAAGTTTAGGTGGCTTCCTCCTGTACTGCACTAATTTTAAAATAAATAAGGAACCAATGCATTCAAAGGGGACATTTGGGTTTGTTTTATTCACGAGTTGACAGGCCCTATTTACAGAAGATGAGACAACCATATTAGCCCTTGCTTGCGAACGCTGGAATGCACGCAGTTGTCAAAGGCATCCGTTAAGAGTTGATAAAGAGCAGCTAAACTGAAAAAGCTGACAGAAAGAGAACTGTGAACTTGATATTCGAAGTCTGTCTCTTCTTCTGCCTCAAATGATCTGGGTTGTCGTGTTCACGTCGAATTAATACGATAAAAAAGTAACTGTCACACCGAGAGCCATTGCTGTAAAATTCATGATACCCGAGAGGCCAGGAAGGAGCGGCTGGACGTGTGTAATACGTGTGTGTGCGGCAGCAGCAGTGGCAGGAAAGGCATGAACAACCTGCAGACACTGGCAATAAAAACAGAAGTGTTCAGAGCTGCTCTCATTTCAGTCCAGAAAATTTGAGAGAAATACAAACGTCACTACTTTGAAGGATGCAGCAAATCCAGCTTAAAATGTGGATGGACTCCTCCAAATATAAAAAATTCAATTTCATTTCCTCTCTTGAACAGCCCGAGCTGAAATGACGATGACCTGAGTGCTGCAGATAAGCCATGTCACTGTAAACACCAGGCTTTTTTTTTTTTTCACAGGATCCCATTGTTACAAACGCACCCCTCCATTAGGCTCCTTTTGGTGAAAAAGCACACGTTTTCATCTCGTTTGCAGTATGTGCTAAACGAAAGCAAGCAGACGTCAGCCTGCGGTTTGTACGCTTCGAGACAGTCGTAATTAGTTTGAAATCATTTTGACACGGGCTACAGGCCCTGCCTGGGGGCGACTAGCGCAAACTCCCGCAAAATGTTCCGTGCCACGTCCACTTTGTTCTGCGCGATCATCAGTGCTCGTTTTACGTCTTCAAATGAGTAGCCCTCCCCCATAAGCTTGGCGATCTTGGCGTCGACATTCTCCCGGGACGATTCGTGCGGTCTTCTGTGGATGTCTGGTGGGATGATCCTGGGAAGTGGCTTTGGAGGTCTCTCAGGTGCCCTGAAGCAATCTCCGGCCACTGTAAACAGGAAACAAAGAGCGTTTAGTCAAAATGGGCCATTGAGAGTGGATGGTAGCAGGCTGACTAAAAAGACTCTGAACACATTAAAAACCCATTACAGGCTAATAATTAATAATTCATTGAGCGCATTCATCTTGATGGCTAATGGCTTCATTTAATAAAACCTGCACGGCTATTATGTATTCAGAACAACACACTGTGCTCACAGCTGTTTTATCAGGATATTACGTGTATATTTTTGGCTCATTCTATTTTCATTCACTTGGCTCATTCACTTTTTCAACTTAGTACCTGAGGTTGGTGGCAGTTGATCGTAGTCTTGCGGAGCCCTGAATGGCTTCTTCATGTTGTCTCCTGTTAGTCTCCGCACAGGGGGACTGGGAGCCGAGTTATTCAATGCGTCTATGAAAGTGTCTGTGAATCACACCAATGATTAGACAGCAATTTAAACCAAATAAAGCAGGATTTGTTATTTATACTACAGTAATAGTGTATACTACATTAGTAGTGATATGTGGGATCGGCCTCACCAGGGCTGAGCAGGAAGTGATCGTGTCCAGACGAGGGGCGGGCAGGTCTGGGGTAGGGTGAGGAGGAGGGTTCTGTGAAACTGTTCCTGATGGGGGGAGGGGGAGGAGGCTGGGAAGGAGGAAGAGAGTTGAACGGGTCTTCCATTGGAGACGCTAGGAGAACAGAGAGAGAGAGAGAGAAAGACATCGAGTCTTTCTACGTGCCTCAGCAATCCCTCCTCTTACCAACAGATGGAGCTAAAATATCATTCAGGCATGAAATGATTGCTCCCTGAATCTAAATGAAATGTTTACTATGAAATTGCTGACACATTTTATGAAAACACTGGACACACTGGTCATACCCATTTGTACAAGCATAAAAAGTTTTTAATACTACTGTTTCTGAACTGGTGTAATTTACTAAATTAACAGATTTGCAACTCAGAAATAAAAGCTTATATACAACTATACAACTAACAGCATTCATTTTTGTGTCAAAGCAATTGAGAAAAAGTGTAATATTTTACCTTAAAGTTTATGAAGGTGGTATGATTACGAATTAAACTGAAAGGCAATTCAATATACTCAAGAATCAAAGCTCCATCAAAGATTTATGGAAGTGAAGGTGAATAAATGTAAAATACGAATTAATCTTAAGTGTCAGAAAAGAGGCACAGCATAAACACACCTTATGCACGTCATACAGCTCTTAATTTACGATAATAATAAGATTTAGCGACTCAATAATGAATAATGACTGTATTGTAGTTTGCAGCTCATTTTGTGTAAACTAGTGCAATAGTAAATGCAAAACACAAATCAACAAATCAAATAAACAGCAATGAACTAATTAGGCAGCCAATCAGATTGAGGCGCTGTGCCATTGGCTACCTTGAGGGGGCAGTAGAATGTCGTAGTCTGAGGGTGTCCTGTTGTTGAGGAGGCACTGTGTGGTGTGAGCCACACCCGAAAACAACGAACCAGAGTCAAACCCACCTGAGGGACACAACACAGTTACTGGCCTCTGAGATTTCAACCACCATTGGCTGCCACATAAAACAATGTATACTTTAGTCCCTGACGCTACAAACACACAAACTCCCACAATCACACTAAAAGATGGTCATACAAAAAGTGAAGATGACGGTGTGTGTCTATATGTGTACAAGTGTGTGTTCTCTCACCATGCTCTGGAGGTTTATGTTTCTTTATGTCTGTTGAGAGATCCGACGAGCCATTTTCTAAAGCCCTTTATGGAGAGAAAACACATGTAAATATGGGTGGCACATTAAAAGAGTCATTGTTTCACTATCATGTGTGTGTGTTTACCTGTTGGGGATGCGGAAAGGGATGCAGATGGGAGGTTGTGTGATGCAGACGGGATGTGATGAGGGAATCTGATACTCATCCTCCACTCTGTCCGTCAGACTCCGGTGGCTTGTGAAGGGGTTGGTGTGTCTGTAGATCACCAAAAACACATTTCACAACACGTAAAGGAACAAATGACGCCACAGAATCAGAACCACCCAATCCCATGATGCTTCAGGCATCAGATCGGAAACAGATCGGGTTCTCAGACCACAGTGACACCATTCAGCCCTACATAGCATGTTGCTATGCGGTCAGTAACGGGTTCCGATTGTTTTTAGCATGTTGTTATGCAGATGGTATAGGGGATTAGAGATTTTTTTTAATTCTATGATATTCTAGTCTTTATATAGACTTGTTTTCTGTTTCAGTCCAAATCTGTTGGGAGTTTTTTGCCTGTTTTAGCATAAATCTGATGGCTTAGAAAAGTAACAGCAGATCTTTGCTCAACAACAGCATGATTTGAGACATCATTCATGTATGTACCATGGAAAACTTGATACATACTTGAACAACTCCCTAGCTCCAAATATGAATTACTGCATTAGCAAATACTCAAATAAACCACCTCATGTGCTCCCAAATTACAGCAGTGTTATATAACCATAAGTAAATATTTACATAGATGACAGCATTGTAACTGACGCCGCAGCACTCTTAGAAAAAAAGCTCTTTGACGGGAGATTTGGACGATGTTCTCCGCCTTCATGCTGACTCACTGAAATGAGTACTCTGCAGTGTGCAAGCTGGTCACTGCGAGATTAGCCAGTTTAATCATGTAATGCTCTAACTAAGAGTCACAAGGCTGGGCTGAAGTAGGCAAAGCCGGCCAATATTTAAACAGATCGGTATCTACAGGGTGAAAGAGGTTAACCAGCTCTGGCTGAGTTACGATGGGTGGTCTTTCCAGCCAAGTCTGGGCTGCTATACCACGATGCACCATTAGAGGGCACTTTAGACATTGCTTGTCCATGTGACGATGAAGAGATTCATTAAAGATCTTTTTCAAGTGTTTCGAAGTGCTCCTTGTTTCCAAGACATCAAGACAGTGTTTATGGAAGTACATTTGCCAAGTATTTAACAGAAGCCAACCATAGCAATGTGAAAACACCTATGAGAGAGAGATGACAGGTTCACATGTTTTGCTTTCTTTGAGGAGGTGGAAAATACTCTCAACAGTTCCAAGACGTTGGTTGACGTTCAGATAACATATGCTGGTAAGTGTGATGCTCATCACAAAGAACTCAGTGTGCCCTGAAACCAACAGAAAAGGCTTACTATACTTACTAACAAAACAATGATCTCAGCCTCTATAAACATATCACTGACTACTGACGCAGCTCTGTGGACAGATACACCACATACGTAGACATACAACATTATTATTCTGTGCTCTAAACAACAACCATTGTGGTTTCCAGAGCCTCTCGGTTTCATTTGTCAAAGCGGTGACAGAAACACACTTCTTGTAGCAGGAACTTCTGAGAAGAGCACAACAGTGTTGCATGAATGAAGCTATTAACATTGACAACCAAACTAATGACTAGGGTGCTATGGGTGATAGTCAGAGCTTTGCTAAGCATTTGCTAAGGCGTTTAGAGTGTTTCTAGAACACTTTATCAACCGTATATCAACATACTAAAAACCGCTCCTTAGCAAGTATATAGCAATATATTAACAACACCTTAGAAACATATTAAAAGCTACTCAGAATCTATTCAAAATTTGCTATACTAATGCTATATTTGCTATACTATGACGCTCATTGTTTTTAGAATACTTTACCAACTGTATAGCAACATACCACTCCATAGCAAAATACTAACAATACTACTACTAACGACTTTGTAGCAGCTTTTTTTACTTTTCCTTAAGAAACTGCAAAGCAACACCTAAAAAACACACTGAATGCCTTAGCAACCTCATAGCAACATTTTAAAAACTGCTCCGAACACCTTAGCAACATACTGAGTAGTTTTTAATACATTGTTATGGTTCTGCTAAGGTGTTCTGAATGGTTTTTAAAATGTTGCTATGCTGTTGATAAAGTGTTCCGTGTGTTTGTAGACATTGCTTTGCAGTTTCTCAAAGCAAAGTCAAACCACCTTCAAATGGGAATTTTATCCATATGAAAAGTCCAATCACTTAGAAAAGTAAGAGCACACCTCTTCTGAACAAGCAACATAATTTGAGGCATCATGTATCTGTAGCACAAAAACAGCACAACAAGCTAAGTGGTGAAGTTTACTGTTAATTAACCACTTATTTTTATCTAATTACAATAATAACAACACAGATCCAACACTCTGAGCACAATATAAAGCAAAGAAAGAGCATAAGTGTTTGTGACAGAAGAGGATATATGGCTTGCTGCTTGGAGTATAACCTCTCATAGGCTGATTCTGCTTAACTCCCTCAAAAGCCCCACAGGAAGTCCACAACTCCGAATCGCGTGTGTGTGTGTGTGTGTGTGTGTGTGTGTGTGTGTGTGTGCACACGTTTTTGTGACAAATGAGGACATACATTTGTATAATGACAAAAGGTATGACATACAGTGGGGCAAAAAAGTATTTAGTCAGCCACCAATTGTGCAAGTTCTCCCACTTAAAGATGAGAGAGGCCTGTAATTTTCTTCATATGTATACCTCAACTATGAGAGACTAAATTAGAAAAAAAAATCCAGAAAATCACATGTAGGATTTTTAAAGAATTAATTGGTAATTCCTCGGTAAAATAAGTATTTGGTCACCTACAAACAAGCAAGATTCTGGCTCTCACAGACCTGTAACTTCTTCTTTAAGAGGCTCCGCTGTCCTCCACTCGTTACCTGTATTAATGGCATCTGTTTGACCTCGTTATCAGTATAAAAGACACTTGTCCACAACCTCAAACAGTCACACTCCAAACTCCACCATGGCTAAGACCAAAGAGCTGTCAAAGGACACCAGAAACAAAATTGTAGACCTGCACCAGGCTGGGAAGACTGAATCTGCAATAGGTAAGCAGCTTGGTGTGAAGAAATCAACTGTGGGAGCAATTATTAGAAAATGGAAAACATACAAAACCACTGATAATCTCCCTCGATCTGGGCTCCACGCAAGATCTCACCCCGTGGGGTAAAAATGATCACAAGAACTGTGAGCAAAAATCCAGAACCACACGGGAGGGCCTAGTGAATGACCTGCAGAGAGCCGGGACCAAAGTAACAAAGGCTACCATCAGTAACACACTGCGCCGACCAGGAACTCAAATCCTGCAGTGCCAGAAGTGTCCCCCTGCTTAAGCCAGTACATGTCCAGGACCGTCTGAAGTTTGCTAGAGAGCATTTTGATGATCCAGAAGAGGATTGGGAGAATTTCATATGGTCAGATGAAACCAAAATGGAACTTTTTGGTAAAAACTCAACTTGTCGTGTTTGGAGGAGAAAGAATGCTGAGTGCCAAAGAACACCATACCTACTGTGAAACATGGGGGTGGAAACATCATGCTTTGGGGCTCTTTTTCTGCAAAGGGACCAGGACGACTGATCTGTGTAAAAGAAAGAATGAATGGGGCCATGTATAGTGAGATTTTGAGTGAAAAAAGCAAGGGCATTGAAGATGAAACGTGGCTGGGTCTTTCAGCAGGACAATGATCCCAAACACACCGCCCGGACAACGAAGGAGTGGCTTCGTAAGAAGCATATCAAGGTCCTGGAGTGGCCTAGCCAGACTCCAGATCTCAACCCCATAGAAAATATCTGGAGGGAGTTGAAAATCCGTGTTGCACAGCGACAGCCCCAAAACATTACTGCACTAGAGGAGATCTGCATGGAGGAATGTGCCAAAATACCAGCAACAGTGTGTGAAAACCTTGTGAAGACTACAGAAAACGTTTGACCTCTGTCATAGCCAACAAAGGGTATATAACAAAGTAATGAGATGAAATTTTGTTATTGACCAAATAAGTATTTTCCACCATAATTTGCAAATAAATTCTTAAAAAAATCCTACAATGTGATATTCTGGATTTTTTTTCTCATTTTGTCTATCATAGTTGAGGTATAACTATGATGAAAATTACAGGACTCTCTCATCTTTTTAAGTGGGAGAACGTGCACAATTGGTGGCTGACTAAAAATACTTGTTTCCCCACTGTAGGAATTACAAGGAGAAGGTGACTTTTCAGGACAAATAACCCATGTCCCCACTTTTCAAAACACTTATAAATAACACAGAATGGAGTGTATTGAAAATACTTGAAATAGCACAAAGTCTCCTGTAAGAGGAAGGTTTAGGGGTAGGGTTGGTGTAGAACAATAGAATATACAGTCTGTACAGTATAAAAACCATTACGACTATGGGATGTCCCCACTTTTCACAAAACAAACCTGTGTGTGTGTGTGTTTTATGTGTTTAAAGAGAACATGCTATCCGGAATCCTGTCGTCGTGCATACATTGGTGCACTGTGTCAAAACTATGCTGTTGATGTATGTGTATATGTTATGTGTGTGTGTGTGTGTGTGTGTGTGTGTGTGTGTGTGTGTGGGGTGTGTGTGTGTGTGGGGTGTGTTGTGTTGTGTGACAGACGCTCTAGAGATAAAGGATGCAGGCCGTGCACATGATCCCTGGATACATTAAAAAAACATTCTTCAATCCATGATTCTTTTGTTGGATTTCTCACAAAAATTTTAAGATTTGTATGACAAAAGCAATATCAGTCTGCAAACATCACGAGAGCAGATCATAAGCAAAGCAGAAAAGATTGCTCTGGATCGCGTTTAAGGAGCTCAGGCAAGTCCAAGACCAAAAATGCAAAGATTGGAGAGGGACAACAGGTGATTTTCATCCACACGAAACATGATATGGGTGTTTGTTTGTGGACTCCTTCAGAAATAAAGAAAGATTCGCAGCTTACAGGTATGATTCAACATGCACCAAAAAACAAGAGCAGCAAACAGGGTCCAGGGAAGGGGAGTGTGTGTGGTGTGTGTGTGTTGTGTGTGTGTGTGTGTTGTGTGTGTGTTGGTGTGGTGGTGGTGTGTGTGTGTGTGTGGTGTGTCGAGTAATCTGGTTGTGGTCCACAAGGGGAGGGGAGTGACGCAGAGGGGGGATGTCATACTCATCACCAGATAACAGGCCGTTGATGAAAGACTGCAGAGAAATACATGCACACAAATTTCAATGTTAAAATAATACAACAAAGCCATTTTTGATAACACATTTTTAGATTTAATGATCAATAAGCAACCAGTCATATAGATACAGAAAATATCCATATGGGACAGAATGAACAGATCCATAGTGGATGAAAACAGTATCCATTTGAACAGATGGATGGGATGGATGGATGGATGGATGGACAACAAAAGGTGCATCTATAGATGGATGGATGTATAGACAATGGATAGAGATAGAAGAATGAATGGCAAGATAGAATGATGGATGAATAGACGAACGGATGGAAAGATGAAAGGATGGACTGATTATAGATTATTATAGGATGGATGGATGGATTATTAATTTTATATCTGAAACAAAGTAATATTGTCCATATCACAAATATTCTATATACTGGTCAGTCCTAATAAATAAATAGATTAAAGAAAGAGAAAAAAAAAGAGAAAACCGTTAATATATTTTCATGCAGATTATCCTGTAAATGTGTCTAGTGAATAAACCAGAAGGAAATCTCTGATGTCCGAGTCTGTTTATTTCAGAGATCAAGAGCAGTGTGTGATGCTGCAGGCAGTGGGCTGAACAGAGCTGTGTGGGCTTGTGACGGGAGAACAGGGACCAAACTCTCTCTGCCCACACTGTGACACTAAATTAATCCTTATAGCGACATGCCAATCCAGGACAGAGAGAGAGAGGGAATTTTACAGTCAATTGGTGGTTAAATATAATTGCATGTCGCAAACCTTAGTAAAACAAAAGGATCAAAAAGATCCACATGCACTTCAAACAACCTAAAACATCTTAGATGTTTAGTTTCCAAGAGGGCTTTAATGAGAGACCTGCTACAGTTTTGCAATCAAATATTTAACTCTCTCCAATCCCCTATCACAGAACACATTTATTTAAAGCATAATCTATAAACTCTCAGTGAGCCATGAATATGTGTGTATGTATTTTTCATTTTGGTGCATTAGCCTAGATATATGCAAAAACACATGGTGGGGTTGGAGGGCAAATGCTGTAATCATGAAAGACTTTTTACATCTAAAAACTTTTTAAATACCTCTTTTTTTAATGCCAGGGCCAGAAGTACTACACACAGCCGAATTTCACAGCCTTGCTTTACCGCGAATACCGTCACTGTTGCTTAGTAACAGCCATGAGCAAAAAGTGAATATTTATGGCTTAAAATTGGCATGTAAGGGCTTGTGAATGAGTACAGAAGGTTCTAGGTGATTTCAAAGCACAATGTCCAGTCATTTTTCTGCTCTTATCTCATGTTCTTGACTCTGCTTATCAAAGAAGGACATTCCAACCCTAATATAATGTGTCGCTCCCCAAAACGAGTGTGTGAACGTGATCCACATGATACAGAAGGAATGTGTGTGTGTTCCTAACCTTACTACACTCCGACTGCGCGTTCAGTCTGTGGCTGATCCGGTTTAACCCCAAGTCTGCACCGGAGCAGCTGAGGGGTCTTCCGTTGATGTGCACAGGGGCGGCGTGGGCCAGTTTGGGGGAGCGGTCTGCAGCAGACATCCTGCAATCTGACAAAGCAGGGCTGTCTTTAGGGCTCCAGGCCTCCAGGGGCGCTCTGGGGTCCCTGGGGAGGCCAGACGAAGGGGTAACAAGCCAGGCGGCCCGGCCTTCTTGAGGGATATGAGGTGGGCGTTCTGGCGGAGGTGGGGGAGGAGGGTCTCTCTGTGGAGGTGGAGGGGCAGGAAGGGGTTTATCCTGTTTTCTGGACATGCCTGGAGATGACTGCAAAGCGAAAAGAGAAATTTGGAACACATGGAAATAAAATGAAGAAAAATCTAAAAATGTATTGTGATCTAAAACTAAAGATACCTTGGGTGAGCCTGTGGGACTAGAAGCGGGAGAACGGATGAAATCAAGGCGGGGCGGTACGGGTGGAATGTTCAAGTGAGGACCCATGTGATCTGCAGCGGTTTTCCGGCGTTCACACACAGGGGATGAGTTCGGAGACATTATTGGCGAGTTCTGGATCTCCATGGACTATGCAAAGAAACAGAGAAACACTGATGATGGTTTATGCAATATTTAGTAGCACTTGCAAAGATAATCATCATTATTATTGTTCATTTATAGGGGTTGTTCATACCTATAAGTTTAAAATGTGGTGCATAACTCATAATGCCCTTTGCTTTTACTTTTCTAAGCAATAAAATGACCAAAAAAGACTTGAGACCTTGGGACAATCAGAAATAAATCAGCTAGAACAGTGGTTCTCTACCTTCTTGACTCCAAGGCCCCCCATTGTCAAAGATATTTTTAAGGTTTGTTTGTATTTTTTATATTACTGAAACTAGGAATGAAAATATATCAAATCATTTAATAAAATTAATAAAAAAGAATACATAATTCAAATGGGGTTTTTTTTACTCCCAAACAGCAATTTCTACCTGCTTTTAAGAGCTTATCATAACTAGCTAAATGTATAATCATTACAGAAATGTCCATGACTTTTTAATCTTTTATTAAAAGATTTTATTATCTAAAATAACGATTCTTCATATATCCCAAATTTTCCAAAACAATGGGAATTCTGGTTCTTAAAAATGACAGTTTTGAGGGGAACAAATTAAAACAAAAAATATTTGCATCTAATTTAGCTTATATTAAAGCTTGTTCTGTCTTATTTTAAATAATATTAAGCTATCTTAAAGCCCCTTTGGAAGTTTGCTGATGCCCCCTAGTGGGTTCCAGTCCCTTGGTTGAAAACCTCGGACCTATAAAAGCTAGCAACCACCAAAAACACTCAAATCACCTTAGCAACCACATAGTAACAGCTTGACAGTCATCCCTAAAATACTGTTTAACACAATCAAGCAGCATTAAATTTTTTCCCCCAGAAAATGTAAAATCAGTGCAATTCAGTTTCAATTTGCGCAGGTCTTGGTCTCGACTAAAATAAAATGCTTCTAACAAACAAGACAAGGAGAAGAACAATGACAAACTCATTATTACCCATCATCATGATTGCGTACAAAGTTCTCCTAATGGCCTATTAGCTCCATGAATTGCTTTGGGCAGTTTAGGGTATTCAACATCCTAATCAACTAATAGCTGCATTAGCATATCCATGAACAGAGCAACTGCAGCTGGCCAGCTTTTGTCCATGGTGCAGAAAAATATTTACAGAGGGGGAAAGAGCTGCTAATTCAATGATACAGGAAATTAAAGGTGAATAATGTGCACTTTGTAAACTACACTTAGTACAAACTAGTTCTCACCCACTAGGAGGCCAATATCCTCTACAAGTTCTCTTGCAAGGGTATTATGAGGAGAGGGAAAAAAAATAATATCTTGCATTTCTATTTAAAAACGTTCCTGCCAGAAGGTGCCCTCTATTGCTCTCCAAGCTGGACCATTTAATGAATCTACTCAGTGGAGCTGCGGAGGTTGTGTCCTTGTGAGGCCGGTTCCAACAGGTTTCTTTTTCTAATAAAAGAGACTGACATTTATATCGGTGGAGAGAGGGAGGCTCTTGCATCTATATAAAAGCAGGATATAGGCCTCTTTGAAGTCCAGTGAATAATAAGAATACATTTTTTCTAGAGGCTAGAAAAAAAGAAGATGGTAGTAGAATGACAACAGTGGTGAATGAAGTCTACGGAGCAGGTTTGGGCTTGTAAACATTTCAGAACAAGCCAACAGACCTATAATAAAGTCAATATGAAATGAATTCACAACCAATTTTGCTTACATAACGTGACATATTCCAGAGTGAAACAAAACAAAAAAGTAGGTCTGGAGGGTTAGGATAAAATCAATCCATCAATTGACTGTCTGGAAAAGTGGGCATTACCTACCAGAATGGATGGAACGGACTGAAAAATAAAGGGCTACATCCAAAAAAGGAAGCTGTTTCAGAAGTTTACATTTATATAAAATATTACATAGACTACGTAGATTACGTAGACCATTATAGTAACATGCCCTGATGAACTGTTCACAATAAGACCATGAACAAATATTAAAGTGTACATAATTAACACAAATTCATATTCAATACTTATACACTACTATCCAAAAGTTTGGGGTCAGTAAGAAATTAATACTTTTAATCGTGATACTGGAGACTGGAGTAATGACTGCTTAAAATGAATTTAAAGTATATTAATATAGAAAATAGTTATTTTAAATTGTACTAATATTTTACAATATTACTGTTATGACTTTATTTTTGATCAAATAAATGCAGCACTGAGCTTAAGAGATTAATTTGAAATGACTTTGGAAATTTCATGGATATTTTACCTTCTTGATATGGTCTATAACCAGCAATTCCTCTTTGTCATCATCATCATCCAGGTCCAGCATGGGGGAGTTGAAGTGGTCCAGGAAGAAGCACTTGGCTCCTACGTTGCGTGGGTCAAACGGATCAACAATAATGGGCTCGGTTCCTTTGATCTCACAGCGACAGAACGGGCAGCCCTGACCATCAGAATCCTGCAGACAAGAGTCGAGGACACACTGAGTGAGCTTTAAAATACTAGCACATACTTGTAACACACACAAACACTTGTTGAAGTCCAGAAAACCGCCTCTTGGACACAAGCACACACACAGAGCGTAGTACCTCCGGTGATCTCTACCCCAACGGTTCTGGGCTGCTTATTTGTATAGTGCTGTAAACACTGACAGACTGTTGTGGAAATATGCCTCTGCTATGAGGAAGCTCTTTACTGGCAGGATCTGAAGGGCCATGCTTGATTACAAACAGCTGGAACACACATGCTACCCCCTCAAGCCGAGTACTGAATTTCTCTCATGCAGGCAGGTAGGCAAGTTCGTCATGTTGCACGGCTCCGCACGGCCTGGAGACAGCTTACACATGGCAAAATGAAAAACAATCATCTTTCACTTCCTCCATTAAACTCGGAGAATCAAAGTGTGTCGATATTTACGAGAACAAAAGATTATCATGGCTGCCATCTGGTTGAGGGGTCGCTGAAAAGACATCAAAGCGTCGTTTGAAACCTAATCCTAATTAAAGCCCTTAAACGGAGGAAAAAGAAACACCCGAACTGACTCGGCATAAAACAAGGCCATTAAAAACTAAAGGAGATCGAGATTTCTAAGGGACAGTCACCATCCAAATTTCACTGCTGTGTGTGCTCGTAAACTTACCAGAAAAATAGCAATGAATATTAATGCCTCGGCCAGCTAGGAGGTGAGACGACACTTCTCTAGGCTCTCAACCAGTTCAATGGTTTATTTAACTGTTAGGTCCCTTTTAAAGGCAGGTGACAGGTTAAAAGTGAAGCCACTTTGGTTGTTCTAGAAAGTGAGAGGGTGAGCAACAGCAGAAGATATTTTAAAAATTCACACAGCACTAATATTATGTCTTGTGAAGGACTGTAGCTGAGGCCTTTTAGATGTCATTTTAGATCTATGTTAATATAATGAGTGTTCAGTGACAATTCTGTAATGAAGCAGATATGACACCATTCTTCTCACATTCTTATACTTAAATGCAGCACAAACGCAAGTAAACACTTGCATCTAAACTTAAAGTAGCACATTAACTGTTTCATCAACATTTGAGAAGCAGAAAGTCTCTTAATCTTAATTTTGAGCTGCATGTCTACGGTTTTATATTAGACATTTTTCAGAAAAACTGTTAGATTAAAAAAAAAAACTTTTCAAAATGTTATTCTGAAATGATCTGTTTGAAAAATGTGTTTATGCTATATTTCTGTTTAAAATTAATGGCACTTTGGTTTGACATTTTCTTATTTAAGGCAGTGACATTCATACATTTGTAAGCATCAAAATAATTTTTTAGGGGCCATTGTATTGTTTTGATGAAGTGCTCTTCTGAATTCAATTACCTTGAGCACTTCACTTCAACTTTCACACAGTAAAGAACACAGGTTCATGGTCAATAAGCACAAATCTGATCTTCAGCCTCTCAGAAATCTAGATGGTAGCAGATCCATGAGCAGCAGAGTGAAAAATACTGCGACCAATAGAACAAAAATCACGAAACACTACAATAATACCGCTTCTTTCTCAAAATGTTGAGGACATTATTGGAGTCAGAAAGAAGGAATGGAATCGGTGGATGATGCTGGCCAGATTCGATCCTGCTTCTCCCACAGGAGCATCAAGGTTCAAATCAGAAATATGATTGGATCCGCTTGAGTAAGTGAACTTCCCTTTATAACAAGAAAAAGCAGCATGCATCTGGCTGAAGCATCTGAGTTTAGCTGACCCTACCGTGGCCCTGAAATATTTGTTTATCATAAGACAAGCTCTGATGCTCAGACAACGCCCTAGATCTAAACATTTCTGGCAATTCGGAAGATACTTAAACTGTAAACACAAACACACTTCACAACACGTCTAACATCACCCATGTAAACATACACAATCGCAATCATACACTGACACACAGAAACACACTGACACACAGAAACACATACCCAGAGGATAAATGCAACCAGAAAGGACACATTTCCCGCCCTATTTGCCATTCCTTCACCTGCCTGCTGTGGTGCCGCTTGCATTTGTGATCAGGACAAATGCAAGGGCAACATAGACAGATTACCTGTTGTCCGTTCCCCTCTGAGCCCTGATAATGCTCAGTATTCCGGTCATAGCATGACATTAAAGCACTTCTAACTAAATCCATCAGCTGAGCACTGGGCATAATTTTTTTTTCTTCCCCAAAACAATTAGTGTACTGAATTAATAAGTGACAACAGTGCCATCGAAGAGCATGCTTAAGACGAAATGTTTGAAGAAATTAAAGAAAAATCACTTTTTGTAAAATGGTTTAATCTTGTGTAGTTTCCTAATCAAGGTCATTTCAATTTCAATGTCAAATTATGCAAAAGTGTGAAAATATTAATTATGTGTAATTAGAACACAAAAAAATTCTAACTACGAATTTTCAGGAGGAGTTTGGCATTTCATACACACACACAAATTAAATACACAAGTGAAGTATAAAAACATCTTTATACATACCTGCCATGATGTCAAACAGGAAGTGCACATGAGGTGACCACATGGCTCTATCTTAACATCTTTATCATTTTCGGCACAGATCTTACACAGCTGAAACGTGGAGCCCATCTCACAGTACAACTCATACTGCTCCTAAAAAGACCGAAAAAAGAGAGAAAAAAATTTGATGAAAAAGATCATATACAAAATCTGACATATAGCCTACCCAAACGTGCATCGGTTACTAACCTGTGTGACCTTAATGTGGTCGTGTGGGGTGGGTTCACACAGGCCTGTGAGATCTGGGTTATAACTGCGCCCATCTGGAAACAGATAACTACAGATGGAGAGAAAGACGGCAGAAAGAGAACAAGGTTAAGAGACTTGTCCTCATGTGCAACTGGCTCTGTGGCATCTCCATTGCTGTGCTGTGAAAGTGGGCCATCTCCCCAGCCCATCCAATCACAGCCAATGTCTGAACCGCTGCACATACAGCAGGGATCAAACCTCTCGGCTGGGGCAATCAGATGAAAGAGAACAGAGAGGGAGAGAGAGACGTCCAGACAAAATCTGCAGGGGGTTTTTCTGCATTTTCTGTGTTGGGAAGAATTCAGCAGAATGGTTTTAAACAGAATGGTTAAAATGTGTTAAATAGTGCCGACAGCAGTTACTGATGACTTAAAGCATAATCAAATTATCTTAAAAACCTACAGAATGCAAACAAATTAAATGACAGGTGTTAAAATTCTGTAGAAATCAGTTTCTTGTGCGCGCCTGGTGTCAGTCTTTTTGTGTGAAGAAAACAGAGTTGTGCATGCATATCAGATTCTTTATCTAAACAGAATTTGGAGAACATGGTACAGCTCAGATGGTGTGAGATTGGCGTGTGGCACTGGGCTGGGCAGACAAAGCCACAAAACCAGTAATGTGATGTGGTTCAGAGACAGCTGACACAGCAACAGTGACAGCTTCATGCAGCTAAACCCGCAAATGATGCCCTAAACAGACATGCCAGTAAGACACCTGCCAACAAAGAGAAAGGGGTGAACAGAGTGTGAGTGTGTGTGTGTGTGTGTGTGTCTGTGTGTGTTTGTTTACAAAAAAGACTGCCAATTTATCCGTACATATTGAGCAGAAAGGGTGCTTCACAGAAGAACTACAGGAGTTGATTCCAGGAAAATGGGACAAAATGAGCAGATCTGGACACAGGGTGCCAGAACACTGTCTTTGGCCCATTCAATCAAACTTAGTCAGTTAATATTAAAATATGCACCACTGCTGGCTCAGATGCAGGAAATAATTACTTATATTCACGTAGAAAAAAGCCAATCAATGCTCCTTGCAATCAATGCACTTAATAAAATTAAAAAGCAAAGTGGTGCCAAACCTACAAACTGCACTTTTATGGTTTACTGCACAGCTGTTACCATTCTGGATTCAATTACTGATAAAAAAAATCATGTAAAGATAAAAACTATTGTGACAAGTTACAAAGTTTAATAGTTTGATAATGGAGACATGAGCACCATGGCTCAACATGCAGCAACCACTAGGCCTCTGATGTTTATTTAATAGTTTAATCTGTATAGGTACTCACAAGCCTTCTCTGCATCCATCAATAAGTGCCTGGAACAGCGGCTTGTTATGTGGGATGGTCTGCAGGATGTTGCCATCACTGGTGACGTAGCCAATGGCCCACTGTCCTAACCGCGTACAGCTCAGCCTGAAGATGTAGCTGGGGACGGAGCGAGAGAGAAACCAACTGTAAAAAACCATAATGCACACCAAAACCACTGACACATAACATGAGCCCGAATTAGGTTATGTAAATAGAACACTTGTGTGCTTATCATTTGCATGAAAGCAGCAGGCTTGGGTCGATTATGTTAAAGAAAACATTTATTTGGGTAGAAACTGAAAACAATAGTGCATAAGTTTTGATATCCTAACAGAAATTATGAAATAATCAAAGGCTAGGAAAAACAATGGAGGGAAAAACACAACCATATGGATGACATTTACTTCTGCATGCCCCTTTACCAAGAAACGTAAGAGGAAAAGGAAACGAAAAGCACATTTTTGGAGTTATTCAAAGATGTCTCTTGGTTATGCAACTGCTGAACAACAAATTCAGCCAGGATTGAGAGATTAGCTGGTACCAGACTGAACCTTTCCATTCAGTATCCCACAGCATCAGGGTGGCACAGGCTGGCACTCAGGCCGAAAAAAAAGGGGGAAAAAATGTTTCTGACGGAGGAATGGTAGGAGAACAGGTTGACATTTCTCAGCAGGAGGTGGAAGAGTTTATACATGTGTCTTGCAGAATTCGATTTGCAATGATAAATGCTACTTCCTCATGTGATGTCACAAACATCACAAACGTGTGAATGAGATGGATCAAACAAAGGTTAGCAAGGCCAAAATAAGACAATTCGATGAGGTACATGCAACACTTCAACAAAAGTGACATTTTGCCATGTTTGAGCCACTATTTTGAGAAATCAGACTGCACACACTGATCCACCACAGGAAAAGGTCATGGCCTGATGTAAAGGATTGTTGCAGAATTTCTTGATTACATTAGAGTTATTTCTAATGCATCTGCTAGGGATAAATGGAGCTCTCTGTGTTAAATGTGATTAATCCCATAATGCTCCACTGTGCTGCTTTCATGCTGGACATGGAGCTTTTCATGCACAGGGGGAAAAAAAATGGTACAGTCTCGACAATAACTCTTGTTAACACTCTTTCAACTCATCTCTCTGTCAGTCACTCTTTCTCCTCTCTCTTTTGTTTAATATGAGAGCTGCTACAGTACCTTTCCTTTTATGCTTTTAAAATGTACTATTGGCATAATTTATCATTTGACACTTTATTTATAGGCTAGGCAAATGCAGTACCTACACTGAAAAAAATTGGCTTCAAAGATTTTTTTTAATTGATTTGATATCAATTTTTACTTTGAAATCTGACCATAGATAAACCAAACCGCTCTGTCACAAGGCAGATCATAGTCTAAGAGACTCGTTTTTAGTCATAATTCACTTTTGAAAAAATGTCCATGCTAATAGAAAGGAATGGGTGAATAAAGATTGAAGTAAAAAAAAAAAAAAAAAAAAAAAAAAAAAAAAAACGTATGAAAAAATTACATTTAAATATTCTGAAGTCATATGACAGCTTTGTGTGGGAAATAGCTAAATTCAAAACATTTTCACTGAAATTTTCTCCTCCAGTGAGCTGTTAACCATTGATATAGGGCAGTATATACAGTGGGGAAAAAAAGTATTTAGTCAGCCACCAATTGTGCAAGTTCTCCCACTTAAAAAGATGAGAGAGGCCTGTAATTTTCATCATAGGTATACCTCAACTTTGAGAGACAAAATGAGAAAAAAAAATCTTAGAAAATCACATTGTAGGATTTTTAACGAATTAATTGGTAAATTCCTCAGTAAAAATAAGTATTTGGTCACCTACAAAATTTCATCTCAATACTTTGTCATATACCCTTTGTTGGCAATGACAGCGGTCAAACGTTTGATGTAGTCTTCACAAGGTTTTCACACACTGTTGCTAGTATTTTTGCCCATTCCTCCATGTAGATCTCCTCTAGAGTAGTAATGTTTTGGGACTGTCGCTGGGCAACACGGATTTTCACCTCCCTCCAAAGATTTTCTATGGGGTTGAGATCTGGAACTGGCTAGGCCACTACAGGACCTTGAAATGCTTCTTACGAATCCACTCCTTCGTTGCCCGGGCGGTGTTTGTTTGGGATCATTGTCATGCTGAAAAACCCAGCAACGTTTCATCTTCAATGCCCTTGCCGATGGAAGGAGGTTTTCACTCAAAATATCACGATACATGGCCCCATTCATTCTTGCGTTTACACGGATCAGTCGTCCTGGTCCCTTTGCAGAAAAAACAGCCCCAAAGCATGATGTTCGCAGTGTGGTGTGCTTCCCCAGTAGGTTGGTGTCTTTGGAGAATCCAGATTCTTTATCTCCAAACACGGACAAGGGAGTGTAGAGGGTTATACCAAAAACTTCTATTTTGGTTTCCTCTGACCACATGACCTTCTCCCATGTCTCCTCTGGATCATCCAGATGGTCTTTGGTAAACTTCAGACGGGCCTGGACATGTAATGGCTTAAGCAGGGGGACACGTCTGGCAATGCAGTATTTGAGTCCCTGGCGGCGCAATGTGTTACTGATGGTAGCATTTGTTACTTTAGTCCCAGCTCTCTGCAGGTCATTCACTAGGTCCCCCCGTGTGGTTATGGGATTTTTGCTCACAGTTCTTGTGAACATTTTGACCCCACGGGGTGAGATCTTGCGTGGAGCCCCAGATAGAGGGAGATTATCAGTGGTCTTGTATGTCTTCCATTTCTAATAATTGCTCCCACAGTTGAAATCTTCACACCAAGCTGCTTACCTATTACAGATTCAGTCTTCCCAGCCTACTGCAGGTCTACAATTTTGTTTCTGGTGTCCTTTGACAGCTCTTTGGTCTTGGCCATGGTGGAGTTTGGAGTGTGACTGTTTGAGGTTGTGGACGGGTGTCTTTTATACTGATAACAAGTTTAAACAGATGCCATTAATACAGGTAACCAGTGGAGGACAGAGGAGCCTCTTAAAGAAGAAGTTACAGGTCTGTGAGAGCCAGAAATCTTGCTTGTTTGTAGGTGACCAAATACTTATTTTACCCAGGAATTTACCAATTAATTCTTTAAAAATCCTACAATTGGATTTTCTGGATTTTTTTTTCTCATTTTTCTCTCCTAGTTGAGGTCTACCTATGAGGAAACTTACAGCATTCTCTCATCTTTTTAAGTGGGAGAACTTACACAGTTGGTGGCTGACTAAATACTTTTTTTCCCCACTGTATATCGCTACCGTGGTATAAATTGTCAACCGCAACAGATTTTTTTTTATTCGGTGTATACCGCGACATGTAAATAAGTGGGTGTGGTTAACTCACATGCAGCACACGTGAGACTGAGATGCTGCCTTTTGTCAAAGAGACATGGTGAAAGATGAACGAATAGATCAGGAGGATCCACAAAGGATTCAATTTTCAAAAGAGTTGTTAATAATGTGATATTGTAGGAACAAAGGTGCAACAATCAGCCGCGAGAGCAATGCAGTGCAGCAGCCGGACAGTTTAGAGGAGCGCACAGGCTCACAACAGAGGAAGCATTATGAATTCAGCTTACCTGACTCCAAAAGTTCATATATCAATGTCATAACAAATAGAAATAGTCCTAATGTATATTTATCGACATCTTTCCACCTCTGATGTCTACAGTTAATTTTGACACACCAGAATCGCATTCAACGTGGACGCGAGTAATACTATAACATATAACATTTTTTTTATTGAGATTTCAGTTTTTTTGCACGTTTTGGAGCTTATCAGCCTCAGTCCTCATTTACTTTCATGCAACAAGGGTATTCTTCAAAAATAGACTTCCAGCTATCAGTTTTTGTTTCCTGGGGTAATTCAGCTTCCCACGGCTGGTTATTCTGCACTGTGGCACTGGGTAGAGAGGTTGTCATGGAAAGCAAACCAAGTCACCAACACCCTCCGAGTCATCACACACAAACACACACACAGATCATAAAAAGCTCCGGGCTGCTGTGACCACTGAGACAGCGAGTGTGTGTTTCCGCACTAATGAGCCCTGCCTCTCGTGTCACACTGCCCTGATAAAAAAAAAACAGACATGAATATGACATCCGGCATGTCAAAAGCTTGATTTTGCCAGGTGACGGTCACGGGTAGATACTCAGCGTGAAACACATATAGCCTCCTTGGGTGCTGCCATGACCTTCTCACCACACACACACACAGCTGCTGCTCCTCTTCAGTAGACTGGTATTTGCATACAGTTCTGCTCGACCACCCAGTGTCCTTGACTTGCTTCTGTTTGTTCAGCCACATCTCTCGAACCCACATCAGCATTTTATGGCTTCACTATTATCTTGCTGTTGCATTAAACGACTCTAACCAGTGTGTAATCATGCCTGCCATCTGGCTCTGGACCTCGGAGTTGTTTTGGCACAGATGCGATGCGGTTTCTCTAATCAGCTAATCCAAAAAGACTGGATTTAACTACCCCTGTCTCCCTGCGGCACTGCCCGGCACCCTTAGCGTACTGGTACGGTACAATCTAGGCTGCCAATGCAATGGTCAGGGGTTCATTTCCAGGTTACACTGATCTTAGATGCTAGACCAGTGCCTGCTAAATGACAAACAAGAGTCGGAGAGAAGCGCAGACAAAGAGCCTCCTGTAATAAGCTAACTGGAGAAAAACAGCTGGCTGGCCTGGCGCACCACGCAGCAGATGGTACGTCTATTACAGCCATCCAGTTACACACAGACTAGTCTGTACCTGCCAGGTTTGTTGATGTACTTCTGCAGACGTGCCTTTACTTCATCATACGTCAGAAAGGCCATGTAGCCTGGGTGCGTGACTGCCAGGAAATTCCAGTTCCTCAGGATTGAGCCCCACGGCTAGAGGAAAGAGAAAAGAATTAGAGAGAAAGGTAGTGGTTTTAGGAAGCGCGTAATCTGTAATACTGCAAAGAGCTCAGAAAACAGACGTCAGACTGGAGTGTGCCAGTATACAGTGCACTGCATTTTTACCACCTTTCAGACGATTAAATCAACAAAGCTGTGACACACCAACTAAACTAGGTGCACAACTGTTCCTTGTAGTTAGATTTACAATAATCATACAAAAAATAAATATCAAGTCACAGATAAAAATGCCTGACTGTTACACACTTTTCACACTAAACGTATAACAAATATATGATCAAAAGTGTTTTAGATTATACAATAATATGTATTATATAATTATAATTACATTATCTTTGCACTTTTTATTTGAAAGAAGAACAGCACAAACATGTTTCAAACTAAACATTTAGCACACAAAACAAGTGTTTTAAATGATAAAATAATAAATGTGCTATTCAAAATGTCGACAAAAGTATTTGGACACCTACATCATAGTGAAAAATGAGTATGAAATGTGGTCAGAAAACCTTTTTTTTTTTTTAAAGATCAAACCATGTGCAATTTATTTTGATGAAAACCACAAACACACTTCAAACTAAACATTTAACAAAAATAAGTGTTTTGAATTATAAACTAATAAATATGCTGTTTAAAATGAAGAAAACTAATATTTGGAAACTTTCTGGTTGTCAGAGGTTCATTGAACATGGTTATAGTTAATGCACAATGGTAATGGGGAAGTGGCTATATCCATTAAAAATCAAAAGAAAAGGGAAGTTACTGTAGTTCTAAGATCAACCATCATTTCTTTGCAGATGCAGTTTGTTTTGAATTGTATTTTCTAATGCAGGGGTTTGTGATTCTAAGGACTCCCAAATATGATGACCTGCTGCCTAAAATATAAAAATATCAGTATTTTTGTGTCACAAAAATGTGATAATTTAAAGATATCTTATTAAAAATTAAATAATTAAATATTAGCTAATTAAATAATTCGCTTTTATTTGGTCACTGCACTAAAGCCAAATTATTAAAATATTGAGAAACATTTACTTTTTATTAAGTTAATTTCTTAATGTTAACAAACATTCATTCTGACAGCCCTAAAAACAAATTTTATTACACATTTTCTGCAAACCTGCTAGTACCTTTTAATGGCCCCTGGACTGCAATTTGAAAACATAATACAATGACATTTAAACATTTTCAAGAGTAACTTAAAGGTCCAATACTTTTTGTCTCTTTGTACATTCTTAAACTCATCTTGACATATCAGAACTAAATGAAAAGCAGCTGGGACTCTTGATACATAAAAAATATGCCGTTTCCCATAACCAATCCAAACTTAAGCAATTCCCCAAAATCTGCAGCAGAGCTACAAAGAGACAGAATTTTGGATGTTTAAATGAGTAGGGTGTAGTTTTGTTGGCTTTGGCTGTAAGGTAGCGGGGGTCGTGTGTGGTGATTCAGCCGAGGAACATCACATGACGATTAGAAGCACGGCATGAGATAAAAACGTCACATTGCTCACCGATTGACTCGCATGCATAAACAAATCCACGCTAATGAAATGATGTGGGTCCTTCCAGCACATTTCTGGGAATTTGAGTATTTTTTTTGCACCAAAGACTTGAGTAGGTAGACAAAAAAAGTAGGTGTTTTTCAGCCGATATGTAATAAGGCTTGTGCAAGCACAGGTTTGTAAGCATGTGTGTTGTGGTTAAGGATGAGGTGTGTTTTTCTAACTTAGGGATTCCTCTGCTTAAAACAAACCTCCCACTCGACACTCATTCGCAGAGGTGATCCCCAGTGTTAGCGCTATTTTCCATCAGACGTGATGACTACAAAACATTGAGACGTTTTTGATGTTTTCAATTTAAGCGTGGTTATCTGTGAGACATCTGTGTACACGGTTTCTCCTCCGAATGAGTTGATCGACCCACGCTGGAGTGAGAGAAAAACCAGGGTGATCCTTCTGTATCACTTTCGTTATTACGATTAGCTGCTTTTAGAAAGTAGTTGACATTTAAATGTTAGCTTGATATAAGCAGATCTAAATGGTGAGAATTTGAGAGAAATGGTCTTAAATGGAGCTGTGGGAGGTGAGGGGTTTAGGGGTTACCTGGAAAAGACGAGTAAAGATGTCGAACTCAAAGACGGAGATGTAGTCGTTGCAGGTGAGGTCGATGGTGGATTTCAGAGCCATGGCCTCCAACCCGGAGCTGATGGGGTGCACGTCGTGAAGGCACTGCCGGAACATTTTCCATGGCACTACTGTTCTGGAATCACACAAGCACAGACAAATACACACTGGGATTAGACTTCCTTCTCGAAATACATCAAATAGATTTGGGCTGTAAACATGAACTAAATCAGACATTAAATCCTTCAGTCACTCGCCTGTGAAATTTAATGAAGAAAATGTGTTTGCCAGGTCATTGCTACAGTATTTGTGATGTGGTTGCTAGGGTGTTCTGGATGGTTGTTAGTGTGTTGCTATGCAGTTGCTTGGGAGTTTTGAGTGGTTGTGAGCATATTACTATGCAGTATGTCTGCGGTTGGTGTTCTGGGTAGCTGTTAGCATCTTGCTATGCAGTTTTTTTTTTATTATTAGTTTATTATTATTATTATAGTATTTATTTCTTGCTCTGCCGTTGTTAGGGTGACCGAAGTAGCGGTTGTTGCATGTGCGTTGCCTAAGAATTTTTGGGTGGGTGTTAGCATGTGGCTAGGCAGTTGCTGGGATGTCGATGGTTGTTATCTTGTTTGCTATGTTGTTCCGAGCATAGATAAAATATACTGCAAATATCGTATTACTGGCTGTTTCAATAGCCACGATATGCAAGCCGGTCGCCATATTGGATGGCAAGTGTTCACACAGTATTACACATATATGCAATAGACGAGTAGATGATTTTGCTAAACTAACACAATACAAAAAGACAAAGCCCTTAGCTAAGATGAAATTAAAAAGTTACCATAGTTTAAAAACCTGTAATACGGAGTTAATAAAAATAAAAAACTCCTGTGAAAGTTTAATCACATTTCTTTGGAAATTTACATTTCTGTGGTTTTTACAACCAGAGGATGCGCAATGTTTGGCTCTCAGAAAACTCATTGATTTTATGTTAGTGCGACACATGAACGTCCAAGTTGGCAGACACATGAACTGTCTGAAGCAGTCAAATGGGAGATCTACCTAGACATATCTCTTAGTGGTAGACCGATATGGGTTTTTTGACAGCCGATACCAATGCCGATATCTTAGAAAGCAGGGTGGCCGATATAAAGCCAACATAATTGTATTTATTTTAATTCATATATAAGAAATTTGAAATCATTTGAAAATGGATTTTAAAATAAATGTGTAAAATAAACATATTTATACTTTAGATGACAAAGTATTTTTTTTTCACAAATAAATAAATATTTAATTAAAATCTAATTGAAAAGGAAGTAAACATTGTAACCAACAGGACACTCAGTATTCTGGTAAGTTTGTGTGCATTGGGAATCATATTTTTTCAGATATAGCCAAGGTAACACTCATTTTACATGCAGCACACAGTGAAAATGACATGAATATGACAGTGGGCAAATGCATAAAGAGCAGCATAATTTGAAATCAGTCACGAGTTTAAAGATTGTCGATCGTGCGTCTCCAGTGAAGCTGAACTCTCCTCCTGTCCGTATTCAATTCGCACGGACCATAGGACCGACTGTCACAGAACACGCAATCATGCAGGTCACATGCACACTTCACAAGATCTCACAGCTGGGTTCGACTAAGTTCGCAAGGTTTGTGAAATTAAATGTTCATTAGTCATTCAAAGATTTGTTTAAATTATATAAATGCGTATTTGCAAAATGCTGACGGCAAACGAGAAAGTATTATAATATATGCCTTTAATAATATTAAAGCAATCGTTATAATACTTTTTTGTATACATTTTAATTCCTTTGTTCAACAGTTCTATCTGATTATTAAACAGACTTCTATCCATATTAGACAGAAAAACACCAAACAAGAGGGAGAATGTGAGCATTGTGTGCTCAGGCGCTGCCGCAGCTGTTCTCAGCGCCGTCAAAATAAAAGTCCCACCTCAAACACATCGGCCAAACAGAAAAACTTAACGGCCGATGCCGATATTTGATAAATGGCAGATATCGGCCGAGGCGATATATCGGTCGACCACTATTCTGAATAGTCGCAAGCATTGGGCTGTGTGGTTTCTAGGGTGTTCTGAGTGGTTGTAAACATGTTGCTATGCAATTACTAGAATGTTCTGAGTGATTGGTAGTGTGTTGCTTGGTCCCACACATTAAGAACAACACACTTGCTAGAATGACTAAGAACACTAGTTCTTACTGTATCCGTGCTTATGTCTGGTAACTCTTATTCACATACTGTAAAAATGTTGTACATATTCCTCTGGTGGTCTGTGACAGCCACAAAATGGAGGTTGAGGTAAATAGAAGAGCATGTGGAGAAAAGTGCCACTGACGCTCTGCTTCGACTCTAAAGAACACTTTCAAAAACACTGACCGTCACAAATTGACCAATAAACACTTTCTGACACAAACACACACTTGGAAGGAGAAAAAGACAATATCAGAGCTTCTTAAAAGCCTGTTCTCTTTTCTTGGTTAACACAGAAATCTTCACTTCAGGGTAATGGCACGTCGAGCAGTCACATCGTTCCTTCAGGTGAGACAACAAAAGAGACTTGTCACACTAATAACAGAGGATCTAGGCTACTGTTCTTCATTCTGACAATCTGACAGTGTCAGCCACCCTGAGAGAGCATTACCCATCATTCCTGTGACTTCTGTTGGCTGTTGTTTTTTAGAAAGCTTTGGACCAAAACCAGAAACATTCTGGTTTCGCAAGTAGCCCGAGTCTTTCAGGAAGTAAAAACGGTTCTGGATTAAAACACAAAAGTAATGACAGTGATAATGGATGAGGATCAGAGCCTGTTCATCAGGATAATAAAGAAAAGAAGTGAATTATCTGGATGTCAGAAACAATGGCATGGAAGAGCAGCTGGTTAATGAGGAAACATCAGCTTTGCTGATTCCTATTAGAAAGGGCAGTGGCCTGCTGGTTAATTTTCAACACGTAGTGAAACCTTTCTTACACGCACACACGTTTAACCAGTTATCTAAATGATGACTTCCTTTTTACTTCTATTGCACTTGAATAAAAGGTAATAATATTAAATTCCCTTCCTATATGATTCACTGGATTACTTGATTCTGATTGTGAATTTATTTTTGTATAATGACCACTTAACTATACATTTAATAGTTGTCCCAGGCCATTCTCATATGGAGGTTTATTTCGAATGCCAACACGTTTTTTAGAAGCAAATATTAGTAGATATTATATTTCTTATTTATTAATCATTCTTTCAATAAAATCAAATTTTTTAAAAGAAATTAATACTTTTATTCAGAAAGGATGCATAAAACTATTTATTTTTAATTTTCTTTATTAAAGAATGCTAAAAATGTATCACAGTTTCTTCAAAAATATTAAGGTATAAAACATTAATAATAAGAAATGTTTCTTCAGTGCCAAATCAGCATATTATAATGATTTCTGAAGGATCATGTGACACTGAAGTAATGGTTGCGGAAAATTCAGCTTTGCATCACATGAGTAAATTACATTTGAAAATAAAATAGAAAACGATAATATTTCAAAACTGTTTTTACTGTATTTTTTAACAAATATAATGCAGCCATGGTGGGCATAAGAGACTCAAAAACATTTAAAAATCTTACTGACCCAAACTTTTAAAGGTGCTGTTCAGTGTTTTCCATGTTAAAATTTACTAGGTTTATCATGTAGAGGCAATTATAAGTTATTTGTAGGTTGATTTCTCTAAGCTTTATCATCTCAGCATTCAAACCCATTTCCATCATGTCATGAGTTCTGCAAATTATGCATCTTCAGCATGATTACACTGCAGTTCAGCATGGAATTGGCCACTTTTTCCAGAGCAAATTTGTGTTTTGCATTTGTATTAATCAGCAACCACAGCAAAATAGTGCAAAAGTGGTGATGCATCACCAGGAATAAGGAAACTCGTTCTAGCCTCTGATAAACTTCCAAATGATGCAGTAAAGAGAGCAAAGAATTAATCTGATGAGTTTACTGAAAGGTAAAGAAATAAATGGCTCATAAATACCATACGCATCCAAGTCGGCAATATTGAGGTTTACAAGTAATTTTTCTACAAGTGATCCTTCTTTTCCTCATTACACTGTCTACTTGTAGCTGGACGGGAGAGCTGAGCTTAGTTCTGTGATGGACAGATGAAAAAAGACAAGATCTAGTTCAATTACATTTATTATAATAGCTGACCCCTTAATTAAGGAAGACTTTTTAAATGGGCCGAGGGCATTCTCTCAATGGACTACACAAAAGGAAGCTCATTAAGGACCCTGTCCTTGCCAATTACTGTAGCAGGACAGGTACAGACATACACATAATACCATCATACTAATAAATAACAGAACAAAGAAGTGGAGAGTCAGAGCGAGGCAGGTCACGAGGCAGCAGAACTATTTTCACATCTATTCAAACAGGCTCCAAAAAGCCTCCACAAAATCATGTTGTCCGTTAAGAGAAACAAACTGGGTAAAATTCTGAATTTGAGTGCTTGCAGTGGGGCGATTTGGTTGTGTGATAATCCCCTGTGCTATCAGAAGAAAATCAGCAAGTGCATTATTTTAATTCACTAAACAGCTGCCGCCCGATTAAGACAGAAAACAGGCAGCTCAGCCAATGGCCTTCAGTGTTGCCACAGGAAACCTTATTGCTCCTATTGGCCCATGGCCACTAACGACATTTAAATGAGAGATTGAAATGGATTTGAGTCTCGGAGGACAGAAGGGAGTTTAATAAGGAAAATTAGCTTGAAAACAATCTCTCCTCAACCCGTCAGTCAGCGAAACAACGGGCCATTAATATGAACTGATAATGAGGAAACAGTGAGCAAGACTTCCTGTTGCTACTGCAGAGGAACATATAGATCTTATTTTTCCCTCATTATATCATCTGCATATCAAATACTGCACGCCTATTGCATCTGTGTCTGGGTGGGGTTAGTCAACACATCATAGTCTATGCTAGACCCTAGGACTGAGAGCTGAAACTGATCTGAAAAAAGATGAGACTTCACATTTATTCCATTCTATGGTTACTCTGAGTAAAAGCATTATATTCCATTATCAAGAGACCGCAAAGACAGAAGGAGAGAGAGAGAACTTATAAGGTCTGATATTATCTTTCTAATCTCAGAGCAATCTGCTAGATGAATTACATTACATTTTTTACACAAGAATGCTTATGGTCTAAATATCAGGTATATATACACACATAGTGGGGTCCAAAAGTCTGAGTTCATTAGTGAAAATGCATCATCTTTTTTGCATTTTCTTCCTTCAAAAGACATAAATGACATGATGATAATTTTTTGTCTTATCTAATAATTTATTCAAAACTACATTGAATATGCAATTCACAACTAATTCTATGATGACCATTTTTTTTCTCTGTTATTTCAAAAATGAATTAAGTCAAAAATGCAGGGTGATGCAACCGTCCTGATAACATAATGAAGAAAAAGAAGCCTCATTAAAATAATAAAGGTCTTGAAAAGAAAAAGTTGTCATAATATTTGATTATTATTTCTTAGTAAGAAATGTACATTACTGTTCAAAAGTTTGGGTTCAGTAAGATTTAATGCTTTTGAAAGTAGTCTCTTATTCTCACCAAGGCTGCATTTATTTGATCAAAAATACAATAAAAACACTAATATTGTGAAAAATTATTAGTACTTAAAACAATTGTTTACTATTTTTTTATATTTTAAAATTGTATTTATTCCTATAATGGCAACGCTGATTTTTCAGCAGCCAAAACTACTGTACTTCACTGCTTTTTAATATTTGAAAAAACAGTCAACCAAATCAAACCCATTTGGGCAATTAAACTTCGAACTTGAAAATTTTTTTTACAGTAAATTTTTCTTGACCAGTATTATTTGCCACTGAACGTTAATTTACAAATTAAATTTTCAAGATTACATTTCATCAAGTTAATTGAACTTCACAAGTTTGTGTAAAACTCTGAGGCAAGAACATCTGACCATCTGTACAAAGAGTCACATGATCAGTGTCACAAATGTACTTATTTGATTCGTGAATCTGAAATATTTCTCATTTGTTACAACTTTTCAAAATTCTCAAACCCCGACTTTTCAACCAGACTTTTAGAACTGAGCATGTTAAACAAGTTCATTAATCGTGTCTCAATACACAAAACACGCACAGACATGCATATATGGGTTCGCTGAGCAGCTAACTCTGCAGGCTACAGATTTGAGCTCTAGTGCTCACTGGATTGATTGCATAAGGATGCTGAGCTTTCTATTTCCACACAGAGCGAGAGAAACAGAGATAGAACAGCTGAAGGAAGGCTGCTCTACTTCTCGTATCAATGACTCATGCACACTTCCTCTGTACAGAGCGGGAAGTAGACCTTTATAATAAATCTATAATATATCAGAGCGGTAACTAGATACACACTAGAGACTGCGCCGGTCTTTTCCCGTCTCTCAATCTCTCTTGCTCTTCCTCTCTTGCATAGCTGATTACACCTGCCCCATTATGAGGCCTTTCCGTCTCTAACACGGCCTGTGTCCATGCACACGTTCACACTTCCTTTAACTCTCCGATTTATTGGATCAAACAGAAGATAAAATACACAGCAGCCACAGAGATTGCAAATGAATTAAACATGACAATCTGCAAATGGACAACACTATTAAAGATCTAGAGAGATCTGCACTCAGACGGCCTGAGCGCCGTGCTTAGAATGTAAATCAGCTTAATTCCACGTTATTATTAAATTTTTTTCTACTATCAGAGAAAGCAATTAAAATAACCTCACAGTAAAATAATAACTCTTTAAGAAAAACTCATAGAATCAAAATTAAAGTCTCTTACAGCAACAATGTTCACAGCAACACATAACACACAAGATGCACAGCCACTGCACTAAAAATATCATGACTATTTTTGTTAAGTGTCATCAAGATATTATTGAATGCTTGAATCTGACTGATTTACGAACATTCTAAGATGTGCAATTATTTTCAGAGAAACACATGGCTAAAGTAGCTCCAGGCAGGTCTTGACCGAATTACATGTTCATATCACTTTGCCAAATGATTTCCGTTATTTCAAAAGGTACTTACAACAGCAAAAGAACCAAAACCCAAAATGAAACTGACCAATGACTGACTCTCTCCATCTCTCTGTCCTCTCATGAATGTTTGAAAATACCACTCTGAACAATATCTTGAGAGTGTGGTAACTTTAGTATAAGTGGAATAACTGATTCAGGTCTGTTGAAATATTAGAAAATAATGCACACTCAAGGTGTAACGGCCATTATATTATATTATATTTAGGGCTGTCATCGTTAACGCATGCGATTAATTTTACAATCCTTAAAATAATTTAATGCAATTAACGCAAAATTACTGAAGCACAATTTCTATTCTAACCCTTTAACCCAATTTTGCTTCTCTGCTTGCGATCAGATCATTTTAAGCTGCTAAACTCTGGGAAAGTTTTCAGTCCAATAATCCAGTAAGCCAATGCATTCAAACAAAAGTCCAAAACAATGCTAATACTGTAGAAAGAAAAACCAGGCTGATTACATCAGAGAATGCAGAGAACAGAGTCACGTTGCGTTTTCAGTGAATTATTAATTCCAGTGTTTCGCTTTAAAACACGAGCTCTGTCATATTAAAATGAAGTCTGAATAATGCAGACCAAAACTGTAATAATATCAAATTCTGTAAATTTTTCCTTTTTCATCATTTATTTTACATTTTATTATGGGTTTTATTTATTATTATTTTATTTTTCATGGACCACTTAGAATACCCTGAGGTCCCCGGATCCCTGAACGATCCAAACTGACTTGCATGAACTTTTACAGCGTTATCTCTTTCTCTATCTATATTTACATGCTGGCAGTAAGACTGGGCAAAATGGCCAAAAAAAATCATATCTCAGTATTTTTTGTATCTATATATTTGTATGTATGTAGGTATATATATGTTATTTTATTTATTTATTTTACATCCTGCCCAATATTGTCCAAGGAAACAATGTTTATATTAAAGGCAATGAAAACAAATATAGTGAAAGTAGGCTATGCTATCCATTATGTGCAAAAAAGGGGCTAAAATCACATTTCATTCTAACATTGTAATATTACAATCTAAAAACAATGCTTTTTAAAGCAGAAGTTCAATTCACTAAACTAAAAATGAATGTAAATAAACACAAGAGCACAGATTAATTGCATTATATTTTTATTACCCCATTACTGCTATCTGCTATCATAAAATACACTTACTTGTAGGTTTAAATTCTACATATGACACAATTATTGTGCTCCTATTCCATTGCGCACCGTCAGTTTGGTGTACATGCTTGCGACAGTGCTCGTTCACTGAAGTCTGTGAAGTTTACTGGAGAATCGCATGCAGAAGGCTCCTGACAGCAACATGGAAATATTTACATGACTTTATATATATATATGGAGAATATACCTGTGAAATGTAAGTTCAGAGGAAAGCAGCACATCTCAAACACATTAAACACCACAAATCTGTCAGCAGCACATGAGTCTGTCAGAGTATCTAACAAGCTGCTTTAAACTATATGTGTAAACTATATCTTACCAGTTATTTTAAAGCCCTTAATATAAAGCATGTCTCATGTTTAGGACAAAATGGATTATGCACTTTCCCCGCAGAAGCTCACTCTATGTCCTCTGCTATTATTCAGATGTGCTCATATCAAACTACTGTATATCAGTATAAATGGTATTGCCCAGCCCTAGCTGGCAGTACAGCAAAATGAAACACTTTTCCAGCAAACAAGGAATCTCATATTCCAGCATTAAGAGGCAGAAGACCCCTAATGCTCTTAATTAGCCTGAAAAAAGTGGGGCAGCCGTGGCCTAATGGTTAGAGAGTCAGAGTTCGAGTCCCAGTACCGGCAGGAATTGTAGGTTGGGGAGTAAATGTATAGCGCTCTCTTCCACCCTCAATACCACGGCTGAGGTGTGTTCATGGTGTGTGTGTGTGTGTGTGTAAACATTAAATGTAGAGCACAAATTCCAAGTATGGGACACTATACTTGGCCACATATCACTTTTTTTCAAAAAAATCAACTAACCAGTGACCTCTCAAATGCTGACTAGAGCAGTAAGGAAAGCCATCACCGTGTCTGGTTTAGTGTGCAGATGTATGCTAAATCACAGGCCTGGCTCAAGAGCAGCACTTGCTGCTAAATGGAGAAGAGAAAAGGCATTTCTCCATGACAAAGAGCTTTAATTGATTGGAGCTGTAATGAAAACGGGAAAGAAAAGATCTGATTTGGCAGATGCATCTTGAAATGAGAAGAAAACTGTTCAAACTTACTTTTCGCCAAAAGACCTTCTCCAAAATTCGGCGGCGTCGGCCTTGGTAATGCGGAATGTGTCTCCTTGGAACTGTCCACCTGGAAAGATGGCTTTGATCTCAGCCAACATGTGACTGAAGATCAGCGAGAGCTTGGTGAGGTTCCGTCTGCAAGAGAATGAGACGAACAAAGGCGAGAGCACAGGGTCAGTACATTAAACAGACAGGAAATCAGCAGTCAGTGCAAGTATACACACAGACAGAAAAGTGAACTCTCAGCATTCTCTATTGAGTGAGTTTCTTGTCCTTGAGCTTGTCTGGAAGTTAATGTGCCATACGCGTCTCCCTACAAACAGCATGAGGATACAGTGCAATCTGATGCACGCAGTCTGAAGGGCATGTCGGAGCCACACCAGGAAACAAACGCTCACTGGACTCCGGCCAACAGAACAGAGATGATATATATATTATTTTGTTCGATTAAAAAAAATTATAATATATATTTTAATTAAAAAATTATATTTTTTTACCTTTTAAATATAAAAAGTAAAAATCCCATAAATTTGTTTATGTATATGTTGCAATAAAAATGATAAAATGAATACAATTTGTATTAATACAATTGAAGCACCGTTTGTAAACTTACAAACCTACAACCAATGACTATAAATCAAGAGGTTTATATTATACAATTGCTGGTTTTATGTCAAATCGCAACGTTCCATGGGTTTGTACTTCATTCATATATTTCATTAATTACATAAGTGGGATGCAGGTAATGATGTCTGATTCTCATACTAATTGTTCTTCAATCTTTTTATGGAATCATTTGAACTGGTTCACAAAAAAAATGCTCAAATCATTTGATCCAATTCCTTATGCTATTCTTTCATACTTCAAACATACATGCAATATCAGTTGCTTTAAAACTTATAGTAGTCCTTTTCCTATTTCTTATGTTAACCTTGAGCATCTTTACTTTTACACATGGGACTTTTGGGTAATTTATAGTACAGTGCAGCAGACATGCAAACAAATATAATGAGTTACACCATCTTTAGGTACCACAAGTCATTAAGACTTTCAAAGTTGTGTCCCAAAGTGACTTTTCTCATAATGCCTTGTGGCTGGCAGACAGGGACTTCAACCCTCAGGGGCTTGTCCCCTTCCTCCCCTGTGCTGTTCTCCTGTGGGATTAGAGCGGGCAGATAACCCACCTTTCAGAACAACCTTTCAGGTTGCACTCAATTACGCAGGGCCACTCAGCCCGAGGGAGGTCAAGAGGAACCGGGCTGCAAGCGGTAGATAACTAGCCTCTCGGAGGCACAACAAACACACACCAACTTTCAGGATTCAGAGTGGTGTTTTGTAAAGCAGTAATTGGGCACCTGCAGCTCCCAGGAGTGTTGCCGAAATTCTGGCCCAACGCTCTGCACAAACAATTTCTTTCACCGGTGTCACATTTGCATTTCTTGTCTAAATCAGGCTGTATTTTGAGACCCATTAATTAGTGTGCTACATCACCATAGCTTCCTGTCAAAACATAACTGTGACAAAGCAATTAGCACGTTAGCAGTGAAGCAGAACCGGTGGGAAAAGGGAGAAACTGGCAGATGAGAACCGGAGGTCAAATATGGAGGTGTATTTTACTTCAGAATCCTGATTATTCAGAGTTGTTATAAAGCACTGGTCATAATCACAGCTCACAACTGTCAGTGATTAACCGGTGTGAAAAAACTTTCTTAGATCTAAGTGGTATTCGCCTCGGATATAGGCAATAAAACTCTTTTCACCCTAACTTAGCCGAAGGGATCCTTTTATTTCGTTATAAGTCTCTGATGAACCCACCAGAGAACATTTCTCTCCATAAACTTCAGTTCAGTTAATACCTCGAAGTCTTCGAGTTTTCAATACGGTGAGTCACTGCTCATTTTATCATCCCGTTTAATGCAGTAATACTGAAACTGCTGAGGGATTCATATATATATTAGGTCTCAGTCTGGAGAAAGGCAAGCTCAACTAAAACAGTCCAGCTGGGCTGACTCTGGGCTTGCTTTTTATTAGTAATGAAAAATAAATAAATAATACACATTCAAATTTTTGGAGTCAGTTTTTTTTTCTTTTAAAAGAAATTATTAATTTTCTTCAGCAACAATTAAATAAAGTAACAGTAAAGACGTGTGTAATGTTACAAAAATATTTATTTTCTTTTTTTATCCCTCTTTCTTCCATACTACTTTGTAATGCTAACAAGGTTATATGCAGTACAGACTGATAACATGTCACACGCTAGCCACAAAGCCAGGGAGAAGACAGTGTACCTTTGAGGACACTGAGTGACGGATGCACAGAGAGAGTTAATCCTAGTACAGAAGCTTGTCCTGAGGCAGAAGAAATTGAATTTAAGACAGAACAATAATCTCGGCCCTACAGGCAACTAACGTATGCTAATTCTCTCTCCGCTGCTGGGGTGGATGAGGGTTTTTTTATGTGCCTCACCTCTTATCGACAGGAGCGAGGGTACGCTTGAACAGAGCCAGGACTCCATAGGACACATCGCTACCTCACACAACACCACAGCTCAGTGGGATATGGCTGGAGCTTAATCTGGGATATGTAAAATTACTCTGCAAGTAATTTACAAAACAGCTACATGGGCAAAAAATATGTTGGAAATGACAGAAAGAACACTATATTCTAGAAACCTGTTTCTCTTTAAAATTGTAATTTCTCCTTAGTCGTTTTAGAGTCCCATGTAACTAGACACCACCAAGAAGCTATAGGGTGATTGGAATGGTTGATCCAAGCTGTGCCAACTTTTTTCTATTTTCATTAACAGTTGACCCAAGTCAATGTATCTATGATATTCTAGTCTGCAGATATGATTCGACTCCCATCTTTAATGCAAGTCTATGAGATGTATCCTCTGCCAGGTGAAAATAATATGTCTGATCGCTTAGAAAAGTAATAACATATATTTATCTTCAACAAACCACATGATTTGAGGTATCATTTATGTGCATAGTGCAGAATATGAATACTAATACTAATAATCATAATACATAACTATAATAATAATAATAGTGATGCTTGCCTTAGAAAACACCACAAAAAAAGAGACTACACATATGTGCTTATTAAGGGAGATTGCTAAAGGGAAAGGAACAGAAATTGTGATTCTGGGCTCACATAAGAACCATGTGACTGGTCTAAAAGCATCAAAATCTGAAAAAAAATAAAAAAAATAAATAAAATAAAATATGCATTCAGCTTAATTATTGCATTATGCATGCTGCTCTACTGCATTACAATTCCTGCTGTTTTCACGACGCTGCTCTCTTAGTGGTCAGATCAGAGAGTCAGACTTCCTACCACCATCTCGGTGAACTCTCCAAACCCTCAGTACTTCCTGTGTGTGCTTTGTGAACCGGATGACTCCAGCCTTTCTGAATGAAACCCCATAAAACATCATATATTTTTGGGAGATGGAGGATGACAGTGCTGTATTTGAACACAGATGATTTTATGGTAATTGCAGATAATGGTAGAGTGCTGAGGTTGGGGTTCATCCGAGCTCATCTGGAGAGGAGGGGAAAAACTGTGAAATGACTCTGGAGAGCCTTTATTTTCAGCCTTCGATTACATTCAAGCAATCTGTCTGGATTTTCAGTCAAAACCTCTAATAACCACCCCCCCAAACACACACACACGCATAGTGTTGCAGCTCAGAATGGTGCCACGTGTCTGCTGTTGAGTGGTTCAGTGCGGGATGTATGTTTCCATTTGCCCTGAAAATTTTTTTTTTTGTTTTTTTTTTTTTTTTTTTTTGGGCTTCCTATATCCAGAATGTCCCGAAAGGAAGCATGAAGCAAGTTTGCAGGTCTTAAAGAGTTTTTGTACGAGAGGTCACATCTAATCGGTAAGCTCCTAAATTCTATCATACTCCAACGTCGCGTTAAAAGGCCACCGGAGCCCAGCGGGAATTGACCTCTGTGAGGAAAGTCAGTCGATACTCACACATTATTGACAGATTGCAAAATGAACCATGGTTCACAATGACTGTTATTATATTCCAATCCCGCTGGAATACAAGAGAAATATCCCTTAAATAGTGTTTTCTTCAACATCTATGACTACAAGGCTATTTCAAAACACAATCGTTTTTAGCTCATAAAAAACATCAGGCCTATGCCGTTAGTGTTAATGAAGTGTGATCACGTAAAGTACTTCATTGCAGTTGGGTCTAAAGGTCCTCATCAGGGAGTGTCAAGTGTAGGGTCATAAAGGTCATTTCAGTACTGAACTATTACTTGCACATGTGATGGCTGTGCAGAGACCAGGCATTGATTTGATTAACAGCCTAAGCATTACAGCAAAGAGAAAGCAACAGCTAGAGAGAGATAGAGAGATAGAGAGATAGAGAGGAGAGAGATCGAGAGAGACTCGGAGAGGAGAGGGACGAATCGGGGACCGAGAGAGAGAGAGAGAGACCTCCAACCAGCCCATTCAAGCACCCATCATGCTTTCTGGAAACTCGAGAGACTGAGTCACTTTAAAGAGGCATTTTACATGTGTTATTGTGCTGCAAAACAGCTGAGAAAGAGAAAATATCAGAAACAATATAAAATATTATTAAAATGTAATATAACTGTTTGCTATTTTAACACATTTTAAAGTGTATTGTATTCCTGTGATGGTAAAGCTGAATTTTCAGCAGCCATTACTCCAGTAATCAATGTCACATGATGCTTCAGAAATTATTCTAACATGCTGATTTGGTTAAGATATTAACACTGGCTTATTTTTTATCAGTGTTGAAAACAGTTGTGCATCTTAATATTTCTGTGGAAATCACAATTTATGTTTTTTTCAGGATTCTTTGATTAACAGAAAATAAAATATTAAATAAAAATATTTTATAACATTATAAATGTCTTTACTGTCAATTTTGATCAATTTAAAGCATCCTTACTGAATAAAAGTGTTAATTTCTCTTAAAAAAATTATTGAACCCAAAATTCTGAATGGTAAATATATAAACTTAAGATCCCTAGGTTCAGAGGAGGGCCATTCTATGAGTATCATGCCCACTATAACTATAGATCAATCTCAATCTGCAACACACAACCCTGCAAACACCTCAAGCACAGTGCAGTTGATGCCCTAGAAGGCGTGTGTGGTTCAGAGGCACGTGGAAGCACCTGTCACGTCTAACGGCCGGCGTGACATTCTCCTATGCTTCCTGACACCTGTAGGACTCATCGGTGCTTGCTATTGTCTTTCACTTTTTGTTGACCTACATTCACACACCCTCCTCCATAAATACTGTCATTACGTCAGTCAGCTGTCAGTCAGAAAACAGCATATAGCGGATGACATGTAATCGATACACCGAAGAGCTTTCCAACATTCCAACTGCATGAAAAAAGGGCACTTGCACCATTTTCTTGTTGGAGCCACGGCCTAGTGGTTAGTGTCAGTTGTGGGTAAGGTACCAATATTTAAAATAAATTGTGTGTATATATTAAAGAAGCAATAAGAAAAAGTACAACAACAATACAATAAAAGCACAATACAATAAAAACAGCAGTATATAACTAACTATTTTCACTGAATCAGACTTCAATGCTACAAGCCACACTGGGCTGAATACAGACAGCTGAATTTTGAATCCATGAATAAAAAAAATGGTTTATTCACATGAACGGTCCAAACTGATTAACTCATTGACTCGGACTTTAAAATTGAATTGGATTTCCAATGTTATATACAGAAGAGAGAAACGAAGGACGTCTTATGATATCATGTTTAATTATTGCCTCAACAGAAACCACAAAAGTGCAACTACTTTAGTCAGTTGCTCGTTTACAGAACAGAGCAATTTCAGTTGCAAAAACTGTGTTTTAGCCAAAGAGAATTGAATGGTAATCAGTGTTAAATTCTGCCTTTTTGTCCTGCTTTTATCTGAAAGCTATCTGAAGAAGTGAAGCCACCAGGCCAGCGACATGACTCGCCAATAAAACACCTGGCAGCCTGCTTCGCAGCAGGACCGGCCCCGAGCGAGAGAGTGAGTGCGGTAATAGCGGCAGGACCCCTCTGAGCTGGAGAACAGATGAGATATCTATCAGGACCTCCTGCTGCAGGCCAATCTGCCACACACTCACAAACATTACTGGCAACACCCATACACAAATCACTATGAATTATTAAAGCCGTCAACAATCATTTTGCAGAGGAACTGACAAATAAGCCTGTCCATTAGCCAAGTACGCCTGTCTGTTCTTCTTCTAAACAACTGAACCTTGAAGTGGTCTTCTAGTGTCTATAATGAGGAATAGGATATGGATACGGACTAGAGAGACTAGCATTGGGGGGGGGGGGGGGGTTGAGACACCACAAGCCTCTGTTTTATGACTAAATCAATGCTGCCACAACCCCCTCTTGCTTTTCTCTCTCACAAAAAACACAGGTAATCCACTCCAACTCCGCTGCTTTGAACACGTACATGAAAAACTGATAGAATTCCAGTAACTGTATTGTTCAACTTTTTTAATGAATGGTTTGGGCATTAAGAAGACAAAAGGGAGGAAGAAAAACAGGAACTGCAACACTTAACCAAAAGTTTATGCTACAGAAATGAGTGATACCTCAAATTGTGTGTTAGAGAGAGGTGAGGTGAGAGGTGTGTTATTACTTTTCTAAGCAATTGTTTTCTAATTTTCACCAGGCAGATTTACAATTTTTGCTTGACAGACAATAAAGAAGGCAGAAAAAAACCTACAATGAATGAATGAGAAACAGAGCCATCGCTTGGAAATATTAGTATCAATAATAATGGTTACCAACCAATCAGTACAATTTTAGCCCTGACAACCACCCAAAACACCCAAGCACTGGCACCACTCACATTTAAATTTTTTGTTTGCTGCATCAAAAGATGGACATTTATTCAATCCTGCCTTTAAAAACAATGCATTTTTGCCACCTCTATGCACTCATATCAACAACAGGGGGCATTTTAAGCTTCAATGAAACCAACAGAGATGGCGACTTGCAGAATGCAGTTTCACACAGCGGTGGTCTTCTGAGGAGCATGTCCTGACAGTTACCTCATCCATATCCTTCGCCCTTATCTCTTTCCGAATTTCCACTTCTATAACCATCTAGAAACCTGGTAGAAAAAGCTCAAATTTGGGGTTGAGATGAGTTTTTACAGTGTGGCTGTGAAGCGAAGAAAACTGAGTAAACAAACGTCTCTCAACCTTAAAAAGAAACCACCACAACTCTCAAAAAAGGCACACGCTGAGAGAAAAGAACAGATGTGAAGAAACATCTGAGGGCTGCTGAGGGCTTAAGAGAGAGAAGATCTGTTAGAAGTTATGAGACACTCTTAATCTCATCTCAAAATTTTACTCAATTTTATTCTCTTCATTTTATCTGTTTCTACCACCTAAGTCTATACTGTCTGAAGTGCTGCAGTTCCTCTGATACAGTAAGAGCTTTGTGAGTTGAAATACACAGAGCTTTTACAAAAGGCAACAGAGGTTCATTCATTTCATACGAGGCAATGCATGTTTTATTAAAGTCCAATGTAAACAGATTCACAGCTTATGCAATCTAAAGAAAAATTTTTCCAATAATTAAATGGTAATGTGTGCCTCTGCTCAGAGCTAAATCATTAACATGCAAATGCTGCCAAACACAAATTCATGTGCCCGGAATATTTCATGTGCTCATTAGTAAATCCTCCCTCTCTTTATGCTAAATTCACTAATTCCACGTACACCGCCATAAACGCTATTTGGAAAAAAAAAAAAGCAGAGATACGGCGGACTACTGAAGAATATTACCCACAATGGTATACACGCACAAGTGTGGCCCCGCGACCCCCCCCAAACCCCACCCCCCCCCCCCCAACAATTTCTATTAAGAGCAATTTAAATCAATTATTTTTCTTAATGAGTCATCAGAGACAAGCAGCATTCCCTCTGATCACAGCAGTTACAGATGTCAAAGTGTAAGCTCAAATTAAATGACCAATCCCACAGTTACAGCATCTACGCACGGAAAAGAGCTAAAGGAGAGCGGTTCTCGCCACACCACTCAAGCTGTTAAACTCTGCCCGCAGGTGTCCCCTCGGCGGCGTGACTGTCTGTGTGAATTAAAACACGCCGTCCCAAGTTCCATGTCTCCCCACAGCACACGCCCCTGCCAGAGGAATCAGTTTAGATGGGTCGAGCTCCTGAACACAGGGGTGAAGAATGGAGGAAAATAACCCACTGCCTAGAAATTGTTAAATTCTACACCGTTTACTGCAGTTTTGTCTTTTGGCTAATGTTCTTTATATTTAGTTAATATGTCATGATGTCATATTGTTTCAATTTAGTTCATTTTATTCTTACTAAAACTTCATTTTATTTTAAATTTGTTTTAAAGTGCATGACAAAAACATTTATTTAATGATATATAAATAATGAAAAAGTTTTTTTTTAAATGCAAACATTTAATAATGTAAACATGTATCAACATATTAAATAATAATCAACATAAAATACAACATTTGAAACACTTATGAAAACCTGAGCTCCTAATAAATATAAGAATAAAAAAATAGCAAGTCCTAAAATAATATTGTAATGAGTTTGCACAAATTTTAGCTACTCTTGTTTTTTTTATTTACCTTTATGTTTAATTATATATTTAGTTTGTCACTTCTCTTACTTGCCTAAACATAACAAAGAGGTTCTGTTTATTGGTGTTCATATTAATTATTTAATTCAACCATATTTTTTTCTAAATTTTTCTTCTAAAACACTGTTAGTGCATATACAGCACTGCTATTTCGTTTATTTTGTCAACTGACCAACTGTAAAATAAAAAAAGTAAAGAATTTTACTGACAAGATGCAGCTATCTATATGCAGCAGACTCTCTCATATCTGACCTGCAAATAAACACAGACTCAACGATGAAATTAAACAAGATTCTCTTTGAAATTGGGGGTATAAGAACATTAATTCCAGTACTGTTTCTGAGGGCTAAGCTATCGGGACACTGTGTGTGTGTGTGTGTGTGTGTGTATGTGTGTGTGTGTCTGGAGAAAATTGCCTCTTGCCAATCAAAACAAAGACTGGGGACACTTCTGTCTCATTAGACCACTGACTGGTTAAGGTTTGTCCCCGGAGAAAGGGAGGACACATGTGCGGAGGAAATGAAAAAGGGGGCAGTGTGTGCAGACGGGGCTTGTCCCCTGCAGAAATCCCCCAAACCCACCCTGCCAATCAAACCTTTTTTGATATATTCCTACCATATCCTGCACAACCCCATCTCTTTGTTTTGTGCCCCATCTACTCCCTCATTTTCAGCCTTCAGTGTTACAAATTAGAAATTTATTGAGAGCTGGGCAAGCAGCCCATGTGCACTTCATTTCAACGGCCTGTCGTGGCCTGACTGCTACAAAGTATACTTTCTCAGTATCACAGTAAAGTTCTTTATTACATATCAATACCAGTATAATGTAACTGTTTTCAATAACACATTTTGACACCAAATAAAAACTAACTGAATGGTTATTATAATTTATATGCATATACACTTATTATAAATAGTATTATTATTTTAATATTCTGATTACAATAGATATATGTGTGGGTCTATTAGTAGGTATATCATATATATATATATATACCACACACATATACACGACTACATAGTAACACACACGACAAACACACACACACACACACTAAATATACTATATATTCAGAAGATAGACAGACAGTATTTATAATTAAATTAATTATTTTATTAATTTAATTATTTGTAATATTTAGTGTATAGAATATATAATATATACAAAAAAAGCAATGTAACCAATCTGTATTGCTTTGTAAATATTTCTTCAAAACTGTATCATTGAATGTGCCTCATTTTTTAAATGAACATTCTCTTATTTTTGTATCAATTTGGTGTTAAAGTACCACTAGCTTTGACCAACCTATTCATAATGACACACTGATTCATTATGAGAAAACGCACAAAGCATGAGAGGGAAAAACAGAGAATGAGTGTGAAAGAGAAAAACATGTGCAGGACAGAAATCAATTCCAACATTCCCACCACAACGACGTATTGATTCAAATCTACTTTCAGCAGAATATTGTCTGAAAAACCATAATCAACTTGGCATGCTATTTATTAGATATCATAGCAAATTAATATTTGTGTAAAAACATTTAAATATATATAGCGATGGACTGTGCAAAGCACATTTAATGTCAGAAGAATGGGTTTTTTCATTGATTAGATTATCTAACAAACTTTAGTCTCTGATTGCATCAGGCTTGAAGTGTGTATGCATGTGTATGTGCGCACGCATATGAGCATCGGTCAGCCGTCACAAAAGGAGCTCTCTGATTGGCTCCTCCCCATCGGCTCTTTGAGCTAATAGACTGATAGATTTTAGAGGGATTCTATCAGCTCTGGTTGTTTCAAAGACAATTACACACTCTCTCTGCCAGATTGTGGTTAGAAATATGTATGTGACTATGTTTGGTCTATACGCTTACAAGTTTTTACCTTCAAATCTCTCCCAGCTTGATTCCTCTACAGTTTATGAATATAAACTGATATGCAGTCACATATACATGGTTTTCTTGTCCTCTATTTTTACCTTTTGACTGAAGTTAATATGTGATCCTGGACCACAAAACCAGTCTTAAGTCGTTGGGGTATATTTGTTGCAATAGCCAAAAATACATTGTATGGGTCAAAATTATTGATTTTTCTTTTATGCCAAAAATCATTAGGATATTAAGTAAAGATCATGTTCCATGAAGATATTTTGTACATTTCCTACTGTAAATATATTAAAACTTTAATTTTTGATTAGTAATATGCATTGCTAAGAACTTCATTTGGAGAACTTTAGATTTTTTTTTCACCCTCAGATTCCAGATATTCAAATAGTTGCATCTCGGCTAAATATTGTCCTATCCTAACAAACCATACATCAATGGAAAGCTTATTTATTCAGCTTTCAGATGATGTATTTTGAAAAATTGACCCTTATGACTGGTTTTGTGGTCCAGGGTCACATATATTTGAATATGCAAATAAATTGTGTCATTTACAGACGGTGAAAATGCAGATGGAAGTATCAGAATTACTATTATGATTGTTTTCTTGTGATTTTATATATATGTGTGTGTCACGCTTCGGTGCGGCGAGAATCATATAAATAATTATTTAACTATATTTAAATATATAGTAATCTCATTTTCTTTATTTTTCTTTCATATCGTAATCAATTTTAATGATCAAAAAACAGTTTGGGAAACGGAAACTCAAGATCAGTAAAATGCAAATCAGCACGTGAAAGTCGTGAGTGCTTGTGGTAATGAAACTCTCATTAGAGAGAGCAGAAGAAGATACAGCTAAGTCCAAGTCAGATCTTTCACACTGCATTTGAACAACTGAGAAGTGAGAATAAAAATTTTTAAAAAAAATTATGCACAAACAGGAACAGGAATTAACACAGAACACTGTATACACACACACACACACACAAAAACACACACACCACACGCAAAGAGAGCAACACGGCCCACACCGCCCATGTGCTGGCAGCAGATGATTACGTCCGTAAACAGCTCAGACTGTTTGTCTTGTACTACGCTCAAACTCAAACAAAACAGCATTGTGTTTGCATGTCAGATTCTGCCACTGCAGCACTACCAGTACCACTTATCTGTTATTATGATGTGTGTGTATGTGGGAGAAATCTTGACTGATCATATGATCGAAGACATGCATATATGTCTTTAGACACCAGGTGTAAAAACACCTCATTCCGTTTACCCAGAGGAATTTTTTTAGCTTAGAGCAAGGGGCACCAACCTTTTTGACAAAGAGCCATTTTTAAATTCATATCTGTACTAAATGTGCCATTTCATCACCTACCCTTAGCGCCATTTCGTATACTCTCAGAAAAAATATACAAAGCTGTCACTGGGGCGGTACCCTAAAGTACAAAAGTTAAGTTACATCTTTGTAGCGTATTTACCTCTAAATGGTACATATTAATACCTTAAAAGTAAAAATACATTTTAGTACTTTCAAGAACATATTTAGTCCCTAATGTGTACATATCTGTATCTTCTGAAAGGGTACCGCCAGTGAGTTTTGTACCTTTTCTCCTGAGTATATTATATATTGTATGCAATATAATATAAATTTGCTATATTTAATCAAATATAAATTGGAGAGTTCAGCTCAGATTTTTATATTCTCGGGAGAAATATTTGCGTCTAAATATTAAGTTCAATGTTCAAACTTTTTCGATTTGAGTCTCATCCGAGCTGGACCTGAACCATGAAGACTAGAGTCACGGCAAGATCTCAGAGTGCAGTTTGGTGAGCGTGTGGGTGTCAGCCTACACTGATCACAGACCAGCAGTGAGTCACCAGCTCAGCCCCAAACTCAACTGATAACTGCAGTTATTACTACACCTCACCAAGCTGCACTGACACGGAGCGGCAGCCAATTGACATACGGGGGCAGAGAGGCCTAGGACAAACACGCAAGCTCCTCAACCGAAGCCCACCATCAATCATTCTAGATAACTAATAAATGTCACTCTTCACCAAAGCCCCAGTCTGGCGCCTCGACACTCGCTCGCACATACAATCACATGCATACCACACAGACACAAGCAAACAATCTCGCACAAAAGTCAGCAAACAAACCCACGCATTCCATCTCCTCTGAAGCCCAGATGCTTCTAAAATGTTTCCTGAACTCTTGTGGACAAACTTATGGCTTCTTCTGATGAGCTTTTGTGTCTCCAAACCTTCTGCTAACAGAACGAGAGAGGACGCACTTCGTCCTTCCACAGACACAGGATGTGCTGCAGGAAATTCAATGGAAGTCATATTCACACACTCTGTCAGCTCCTGTTCACTTCCTGCATCAAGGTTACACTTCCATTTCCTCTAGCATTAACATTTTTGACCCTTTAATCAACTGAGGCTTTCTTCATTAACACAAGGAATAAACAGATGAATAAAATGGCATTCGCGCCCACGAAGTGACTAAGCGCGTGTCATTGAGTCTTTACAGTCAGCATTTCTAAAGAAAGACATTGTCCTCCTCCTCTCTGCCTACATGCTGCACCTCACTCTGGCATGGCCTGAGCCATAGACTTATAATTACTAGATGGCTCAACCCCACTCATGTCCGTCTCACCACATCATAGCAGATGGGCCCCAGATTTCAGGCTCCGAATGGGTTGTTTCTGGGCCACAGTGAGCTCTCAAGCCATTTGCTTTCATATTTGCAGGAAGGATGGACATTTTGGTCATTTTACTCCGGTACTAAACTAATTGTTAAACACAGCTTAAGGACAGGGAGTTGGATTCTGTCAAACTGTTCTACGTACAGATAGAAGTTGTTAGCTGGTGCATTGGTTTACACTTAAAAATAAACAATTTTAAAAGCACTTTTAGAAATGTTTTTTTAACAAAAAGTTAAAAAATAAAAGAAATACAAAAATATATAAAACAAAAAAAAAATTTAATAAAAAAAGGTATAAAATAAAAATGACAAGAATAAGATAAAAAAAATATATTATAGTATATAAAAAATTAAAAACTTAAGAATAAAACAAAAATAATACATGTAAAAAAAAAAAAAAAAAAAAAAAGCAAGCAAAATTACAATGAAAAAATGCAACCTTTTTTTCATGATCGATTATTGCTGTCTTAGTTCTGGTACTCACAACCATTCCTAATTTCCAGTAATAAACTCTGGGGGAAAAGGAAATGGCGTCACTCTAAAGTGAGGATTTTCCCTTACTGCGCAATGATGCACCTGGAAGCTGTGGTGTATAAACCATTGCCAGGAATAGCTTGACATACACCAGCACTATTAATTCCCCCTGTGTGTATGATCCTGGAGGAAACTCCGAGAGAATCTGAAGGCATGAAGAAGGGGGGACTCCCTGAATGTCACATTGAAAGCAAGGCTCTGTGAGTATGTTGGAGAAGGCATGTCAGTGAGTGTAACTGGTTATTCTGGGTGATCCCCAGGTTTGATCATAGTGTGGGAATGGCTCAGCTTTGAGTATGTGAGAGCTCTGCAAAACTTTCATGCTGAAGGGAGACTCTGTCATACCTTCCTCCTGTGTCACTCGCTCCATGACTTACTCACAGACGTGAGTAAAACACCCCTTTTTCTCTCTATAGCTCAGGCCCCCACACGTTCACTCAGCCCTGCTCTTCCTTTCTTGTTTTCTTTCTGGGCCCATTTCCTGTGTAGATGGCGTAGCTTAATAAATACAGTAGATTGATAAAAGATGTACTTTATTGATTCCTGAAGGACATCTCTGTGCAAGATCAGCAATAATGCTGAACAAACAACAAACACAATATAAAATACACAGCGGGGCTCTGGTCTGGTCAAAAACAGTTGATTAATATTTGTAATTTGCAATAATGGGTGTAAATTAAAACATTTCATAAACACTTTTGCTGGAAAACAACGTGAAATGGCGATTTATTTGTAATTTTCGATAGGGATGTGTTAAAACTACACAGCACAGCATGTTAATTAAAGAACTTTAAAAAATGTAATATTATATAATGAAACATTAAAATATAATTTTTTATGATATATTTATAATATATTACTATTTATTTTCAAAATGTAGATAAAACTCATTATAGGCGCTTGATTCTGGATAAGGTGATAAATCACATTATTTGCGTCATCTTAAGGCAATGACTTGGAGATTAAGAAAATCAATGCATTTACTGACATTAAAAAAACCCTTTTAGCTGTGAACTTCCTTGAACTTAAACTTCATACTAACTAATAATTTAAAACAAAAATAAATTTCAAAACAAATGAGTATTGAATTTATAAACGCATATTTGTTAAAATAAATAAATATAAATGAACGTCTATTTATTACAAAAGACAAAATGATAACAGCATTGCAAAAGTGTGTTACAGTAATGGTTTATATTGATTATCTTGTTTTCATAATTTTTGGAGGCCAAAATCATAATTGATTGACCAGTCTTAAATCATTCTCACACTATCGACAAGCCTCTTTTATTCAAGCCAGCATAGAAAACCAAACATTTTCAAAGTTTGCAAGACATATAGACGTAGATGTTCAAAGCATGCCAGCTCCATCCTGTGGGCTTCTTGTGGCAAAAAACATCTGCACTCTTCTCAGAAAACCAATTCTGCTATTTTTAATAATGCAAATGTATAGCTGCAATGTGCTTTATAACTCCCCAACGCCAAGAAATACATTAAACCCTCAACTGCTGCCAAACGCATCTCTTGTACCTCTGTGTGCACTGTCTATGTTTTCAAATGCTCTTTGAGAAGCAGGTGGTTTACAAAGTTTCTTAATATAGAACATTTTGGATTATTTACAACTTTAGTTGTAAATCTCAGTTGTCAATAAACCCAGAACACTGCATCAGTACTCCGTCCCATCCTGGTATCTCAAGCCAAAGATTCTCTGTGCTAATCTACAGCATGCTACAGATGGGGTCCATAAACAAAGTTGTAAATAACTCCAAATATGACATTAAACTATTGTTTATTCTGCTTTTAGTATCCCAGCAGTCGATGAATGTCAGGTTGTTATTTCATAACCTTGCCTTGTTGTCTTAATCTAATGCGTGTTGGAACAAGCATCTGGTCTATGGCATAATAAACTTAAACTGCAAGTATGACCTTCAAACCATATGTGATGATACCAACTTTTTGATAAAACATTGCTTCATTCATTGTCCTGTGCGGGTTTTAGAAGGATATCCTGGAGAAGATATTTCGACCATCACTTCCAGAACACCACAAAGCCGCATTGTTTCATTTCCCGTAATATTGAGGTATTATGAAAGCTGTGTCTCTTTAACAAAATAGAAACATTTCTCCCATACACCACTGACTCTCCTCAAACATTTTTCTTTTCTGTGAGTGATCTGAAATGCCATTCTGAATCAGCGGAACATGTTACAGTTAGTTCAGTGACAAACAGGAAAAAGAGATCTAAGATTAGCTTTATGATGATCAGCTTTCTGAAACCAGCTACAAACCCAATGACAAAGTCAAGTCAACACCAGCAGGAACTTGGAAGCAGAGGGACATCATAGCCATGTGAAGGACACTGCTTCACGGTCACTTCCTGTTCGAGTAGCTTTGCACACACAGAGATAAGATTGACACACAATGTAGATACTGACCACAATTACTGGCAGGAAGCTGACTGGTGTGGAGGTAAGCTATGAAATAGCCAATTTAAATTTTTCAGCTTCATATCAATTTATTTACAAGTTGCCTGAAACCTAACTCTCATTCTCAGCCTATCTTTACAATGTAGAGTCCAAACAAATGTGGTAAACAAAGAGAACAATATATGTGGCCAGGCAACATTCTGTTTCCTGGTGCGACACTACAGGGCTGAGCAGATTGAGTGGTTATTACTTTAGGAAGCTGCTGCGGCACGGCTGTCAGATTGGCCATGAGAGGCAGGAACTTATCGCAACAGCTGGACAGATTTCCCATACTCTTGTCTTGTGTGTAGATATCAACTGCTCTGAGAAGCATGAGACATCATGCACTAGACGGAGTTCATCTAAAAGTCTTTGTTTGTTACTTGGTGCCTAATTTTTAACCATTTTTGGCAGAATTTGTTTTTGCTTTAGCACAATTTATGATTCAAGACCCCATGAAATCAAAAGTAAATATGTGTTAGCTTTGAGAGCTTTATATACTCCTAAACTTTGATAAAATAAACCTTTATTAGATACATATTTTTAGTCTTTCTTTTCTGGAAACAGAATAAAAATATTGATGAGTCGTCCTGCACTACACAGATTTTTGTCCAATCAAATGCTCTCTAGAATGAGGTTGTTCCTCTCCCTGATGCAACCTGCCACAACTAGCAATGCCAAGTACCAAATCACAATTTTGCTGCAATGTGAGGTAAATAAAATGAAATAAAGAATAAAAATAAAAACAAATAAATGAAAACAAATAAAATGAAAAGACAAAATAAAAGAAAATAAATAAAAAATACTAAAAGAATAAAATATAATAGTAACAAATAAAAATACAACAAAAAATAAAAGTTTTAGATTAATAGGTTTGGTTTTCAGTAATAAGTTAATTAATTAAATTCTAACTAGTGAAAGCCTGCCTCAAAAACAGGATAAGAATGCAATATAAGCAAGGTTGGTTGGTATAGGTTGCTAGTTCTGGTTCTTAAAGCTTAGAGAACTGGTGCTTATGAAAGAGTGATGAGTTTGTTTCTCCACATCTCTCGTTTCGGCTCAAAGAGGATGCTGCTTCCGGGATGGAGTGGATCAATACTGGTTTCAGTTAAGGAAGGTTGTTGGAGGATCCATTCTGCCTTATCAGTGTAAATGCAGATCTGAGCCTTTAGAGGAAACGCACACACCCTCAGACACTCGCACTGCGAACATGTCCAAGCACTTAACCGTGATGTTTTAATTAAGGAAATGTCTGAGATATCCAAGAATTTGATTACTCTAAATAAAAAAGATGCTTAAAAGTTGTTAAGCTAATGAAGTAGCCTTTCTGTTATCCTAAGACACATCTCTTAAGACATATCGGTAAAAAAATTTAAAAAAGAAGAAAATGTCTATCTGGTTGCTAGGGTGATATCGGTGGTTGCTAGGTGGTTTCTTCCTGGAATTCTGAATCACAAAAAATGTAACTGGTCATCATGTAATCATACGTTTAAGAGCAACGGATAACTGACGAGACCACACGCTTCACAAACGTCTCTCACACCCCACGATGAGTGACACATCTCTTGGTTTGAGTGACGGACAGGAGGCAACCGATCCCAGAAGGCCTCATCTAGTCTGACAGTTTAAACAGGCTTTCACACTGAGGTAGCAAGTCGGTCACAGTGCTGCAGGCAGTTTCGGGGCCATGTTATGCTGAGTTGAGTCTACGGGAGGTTTCTGATCACAGAAAGAAAAAAGACGTTGCCAGCTCAGAGTTTCCATCCTGTGCACTTCAACAGCACAACGCGCAGCCCGACAGAAGCGTTTATGTGGTCCCTCTGATGAGTGATGAGGTCACCAATTTTACGGCGGGAAAAGACAAAAGGCGTTCAGAGCTCTGGCAGGTGTTCTTCTGTGGCTGCTTTAAAACTACAAACCTGAGGTTTTATCGTAACTCATGCAGACAAATGTTTCATTGAAATCAACTGAATGTATGGTGACAGCTATGAGAGTTGGAGGGAGGCTTTTTTTTGTTGTTTTTAAAAGAAGCCTCACCCAGGATTTATTTGATGAAAAACACACAGTAATACTGTGAAATATTATTACCGTTTAAAACAACTTTTCTATTTTAATATACCTTAAAATGTAATTAATTACTGTGATGGCCAAGCAAAATTTCTCCAGTCTGTAATGTCACAACATCCTTCAGAAATCATTCTAATATGCAGATTTACTGCTCAAGAAACATTTCTAATTATTATAAATGCTGAAACAGTTGCACTTTGTATAATCCATAACAGATTTTTTTCAGGATTCTTTAAAGGGGTCATATGATGTTGCTAAAAAGAACATTATTTTGTGTATTTGGTGTAATGAAATGTGTTTATGCGGTTTAAGGTAAAAAAAAAATTATTTTCCACATACTGTACATTATTGTTTCTCCTCTATGCCCCACCTTTCTGAAACGCGTCGATTTTTACAAAGCTCATCGGTCTGAAAAAAAGCGAGGTGTGCTCTGATTGGCCAGCTATCCAGTGCATTGTGATTGGCCGAATACCTCAAGCGTGTGACGGAAATGTTACGCCCCTTACCATACTGTGATGCCCTGTCCCAGCAGGAAGAGACAAAAACATTAAAACCCATTACAAACGAGGCATTTGTTGCATCCAGTGGGGACATAATTACGGATTATAATGACTTATACTGTCTTTTTACGCGTTGCATCGCGCCGCGTAAACATAAAACCATGTCTGCATTTGTGATCGGAGAAATGACAAACAACAAGCGCTACTCTACACTGCTCAAAACTCACGTTTGAATCATCAGTGGCAAAACCTTTAAATTAAAACGTACTTACAGGCTGTGAGTCAGAAACAGACGCATTGTAGTCTACTCTTCCAGGATCAGGAAACAGTCCTCCATAAAATGTGCTGCACACAAATGAATATTTGGGTTGAACTGTTCTGGAACAGTGTTGTAAATACAACTTAACCACTGATTTCTAGTCGTGTCCTCTTTTGGAAGACCAAACAAAGTAGTTTCGCTTTCACAACAAAACACAGCGTCACACACAGCGGGCTTGAGTGAGCGGAGGCTGGTGGGCTTGAGAACGGCGCGGTCGGCGGATTTGACGAAGGAGCATCCGGAGGGCTTGCAGCAACCACATGTGACGACCCCGGGCTGGACTCCGCTTCATCCACGGTGAAAGCCGATCCAGCGATCCACAGCGTGAAGTTGATGTATTTCCTCAGCGACCAGCACGGATCAGCTCTAGGCATGACGAAGCGGATATCGTCCTCTTTTGGAAGGCCAAACAAAGTAGTTTCTACAGTGAGAATAAAAGTTACACCTTCTTTCTTTGCGTGAACATTTGGGCGGCGTTATGCAAATCTTCCCACATCGTGACGTAGACATGTGGGGGCGTGTTAGAACGAACCATTTTAGGTAGGCGTGGTTGACTCTTAACTTTTATAAAGAATATCTCTTTGGATTTGAGACTTTAGTCTTTGCAACTTTACAGATCTTCTTTATGCACCAAGAGCTTGTAACACTCCAAAGAGAAAGGAAAAATTGAAATCGCATCATAGACCCCTTTAAGGATCGAAAGTTCAAAAGAACAGCATTTATTTGAAACAGTAAAATTATAAATGTCTTTACTGTCACTTCAATTTAATGCATCCTGCGGAACAAAGTATTAATTTCTTAAAAACTCAAGGGTTTCTTTAAAGAAAAACATGTTGTGGGTATAAGGATATATTCCATATGTATTTAGCATGTTAAAGTGCTCTGGCTCAGTTTTGTTTGTTCACAGTCTGCCTTCTTCACTTCCTGTTTGTTGCTGCCATGTGGTTTGAGTTTGAGCTCCGTCAAGTTAATTCTTTGTCGTCCCATTTTTTATCTTAAAATCAATTTTATACACCATCCTTTTTCAGTTCTATAACGTGTGAATATATCTCCTATCGTATTCTACAACAAAAACAACCAGAGCACCTTATCACTAGTTTTATTTTGATTTCCAGAGTCCACTATTAGCATATAGCCCATTAGCATCACCAGCATGGTTGCCACTAATCTCGCTTACATTACTAATACTATATTCACACACATTACCATTGTTTTAATCACTGTTACTTGCTTTAATGGCGGATGTCTACATTGAGTGCAGGGTGAGGACAAGTTCGAGCGGCATTCGGTGCAGGTCGGAGAGAGCCGAAAGCTGGCTGTGGAGGCTGTGGAGAAGCAGATCTGTGACCTGGTGGCGAAGCAGACCCAGCTCAGAGAGTGGAGAGCCGCGTTGGAAACATCCCAGGCTGACGCTCACCAGTCCGAGGTAAGTATACAGCGCGCTGCTAACTCTCCCACCACCTCTACTCCGTGTGTTTCTCTGCACAGGCCGGTGCACCCAGGACGCGATCTTCCCAGATGTCCTTCACTCCGGCGCCGGGACACCACGGACCCTGGGTGCAGCCGCAGCGGAAGACGCGAGCCAGGTCACGGGCGACGACCTCTCCCCCTCCGCCGCCTCCGGTCTTCGAGATCTCCACCCGGAACCGCTTCGCTCCCCTCCGCGAGGCGGAACGCGACGCTGTGATCATCGGACACTCCATCGTCCGGCACGTCCGTGCTAAGTTAGATGAAGGTAAAGTGCACACTCACTGTTTCCCTGGTGCTAGTGTTCTCGATGTTTCTGCGCAGATAACCCGCGATCCTGAAGGGCGACGAGAACACAACGGAGCGGTCGTGCTTCACGCGGGGGATAACGACACCAAGCTGCGGCAGACGGAAACACTAAAGAGGGACTTCAGGAGCCTGATCAACACAGTGCGCAGCACATCGCCCGTGATGAGGATCATCGTGTAAGGACCGCATCCCACGTATCGACGAGGACACAAAAATTTCAGTAGACGTTTTGCTTTAAACTAATGGTTATTGTCATGGTGTAAAGAAAAGAAACTGCTCTTTGTTAATAACTGGAAACTTTTCTGGGAGCGTCCTAGGCTTTTACGCACTGATGGCCTGCACCCCAGCAGAGTGGGAGCGGAGCTCATGTCGGATAACATCTCCAGGACGCTACGCTCCATATGACAAGCCAATTCTCAAAATAACTGCTATGGTGGCTTTTGTTCTACCCACTTAAATGACAGAAGTACTTGCACTGTCCAATCTATAAATACTGTGTCTGTTCCCCGAAAAGTGAGGTCAAAATATAAATTTAATGCAGGATCTAGAAAAAATTTGATCGTGATTAAACCAGAAAAATTTTAAATAAATGAACAAAAACTATTTTTAAAGTTTTGGCTCCTAAACATTAGATCACTCTCAACCAAAGCAGTTATTGTAAATGAAATATTCACAGATAATCGTTTTGATGTACTCTTCTTAACTGAAACCTGGCTAAAACCTAATGATTATATTGGTCTAAATGAGTCTACTCCACCAAGCTACTATTATAAGCATGAGCCCCGTCAGACTGGTCGTGGCGGCGGTGTTGGGTGTTGCAACAATATATAGTGATATTATCAATGTTACTCAGAAGACAGGATACAGGTTTAACTAATTCGAAATACAGTGTGCTTAATTTTACACTGTCAGATATGCAAAAGAAATCTATCGTATCTCTTGCTCTGGCTACTGTGTATAGACCACCAGGGCCGTATACAGATTTCCTAAAAAAAATTGCAAATTTCCTCTCAGACATGTTGGTTACTGTTGATAAAGCGCTAATTGTCGGATATTTTAATATTCACGTTGATAATACAAATGATGCATTAGGACTTGCGTTTACTGACCTAATAAACTCTTTTGGAGTCAAGCAAAACGTCACCGGGCCCACTCATCGTTTTAATCATACGCTAGATTTAATTATATCGCATGGAATTGATCTTACTGATATAGATATCGTACCTCAAAGTGATGATGTTACTAACCATTTCCTTGTATCGTGTATGCTGCATATTACTGATATTAACTATATGGCTCCGCGTTATCGTCCGGGCAGAACTATTGTTCCAGCCACCAAAGACAGATTCACAAATAACCTGCCTGATTTATCTCAACTGCTCTGTGTACCAATAAGTACACATGAACTAGACGAAATAACTAGCAACATGGGCACTATCTTCTCTAATACATTAGAAGCTGTTGCCCCCATCAAATTGAAAAAGGTTAGAGAAAAACGTACTGCGCCATGGTACAACAGTAATACCATTCTCTCAAGAAAAAAACTCGTAGTCTTGAGCGCAAATGGAGAAAAACTAACTTGGAAATGTTTTAAATTGCGTGGAAAAACAGTATGTCCAGCTATAGACGGGCTCTAAAAGCTGCCAGGGCCGAGCATATCCACAAACTCATAGAAAATAACCAAAACAATCCTAGGTTTTTATTTAGCACAGTGGCTAGATTAACAAATAACCAGACGCCACCCGATCAATATTCCCTCACAGTTTAATAGTAATGACTTTATGAATTTCTTCACTGATAAAATAGATAACATCAGAAATACAATAACAAATGTAGATTCTACAGCGTATAATACTTTAGCTTCATTCATCGCACCAAAAGATAAACTGCAGTGCTTTACAGCTATAGGACAGGAAGAGCTAAATAAACTATCACTACATCTAAACCAACAACATGCCTGTTAAATCCTGTACCCACTAAATTACTGAAAGACTTGAAAGACCGCTTCTCAATATTATTAACTCGTCGTTTGTCTTTAGGTCACGTCCCAAAAACATTCAAGCTGGCGTTATTAAGCCTCTTATTAAGAAACCACAAATAGATCCTAGTGAACTGGCTAATTACAGACCCATCTAAAATCTTCCTTTTATGTCTAAAATTTAGAAAAAGTTGTGTCTGCTCAATTGTGCTAATTCCTGCAAAAAAATTATCTCTATGAAGAATTTCAGTCAGGTTTCAGGCCCCACCATAGCACAGAACTGCACTTGTTAAAATTACAAATTACATACTTCTTGCGTCAGACCAAGGCTGCATCTCAGTGCTAGTTTTACTTGATCTTAGTGCGGCATTCGATACTATAGATCAGGTGGGAACGCGGTCCTGGAGAGCCGCAGACCTGGAGAGTTTTGCTTCAACCCTAATCAAAAACACCTGAACAAGCTAATCCAGGTCTGAAGGGTTACTAGGAAGCTACAGGCAGGGGAGTTTTAATTAGGGTTGGAGCTGAACTCTGCAGGGCTGAGGCTCTCCAGGCCGGAGTTCGCAACCCCTGCTATAGATCATGACATACTCAAAGATCGATTACAAAACTATACAGGTAGTCAAGGGCAGGCTTTAAGATGGTTTAAATCCTACCTATCCGATCGCTACCACTTTGTTCATTTAAACGGGGATTCATCTTAATTATCACCAGTAAAATATGAAGTGCCACAAGGATCTGTTCTAGGTCCTCTGCTATTCTCGATATACATGTTGCCACTTGGTAATATAATTAGAAAATACGGGATTAGTTTCCAATGTTATGCCGATGATACTCAACTATATATCTCAACAAGACCAGATGAAACTTCTAAAATATCTAAGCAAACAGAGTGTGTTAATAATTTAAAAGATTGGATGACCAATAAATTTCTCCTATTAAATTCGGATAAGAAAGAAATATTACTTATTGAACCAAAAGACAGAATCTCTTGGATTACAATTTGCAAAAAGACGGATATACTGTTACTTCCTCTACAATCAAAAACTTGGGTGTTATATTAGACAGCAACTTGTCTTCTGAAAATCATATTTCCCATGTTACAAAAAACAGCATTCTTCCATCTTAGAAACATTGCCAAGTTACGAAACATGATACCTGTTTCTGATGCAGAAAAGCTAGTTCATGCATTCATGACCTCTAGACTGGACTATTGTAATGCACTGCTAGCTGATTGTCCTGCATCTTCAGTAAACAAGCTAAAGGTAGTCCAAAATGCAGCGGCTAGAGTCCTTACCAGGGCAAGAAAATATGATCATATTAACCCAATTCTACAGTTTCTGCACTGGCTACCTATTAATTTCCATATCAGTTACAAAATATTATTACTTACTTATAAGGCCCTTAATGGGTTAGCTCCTGCATACCTAACTAGTCTTCTACCACGCTACAATCCATCACGCTCCCTAAGGTCGCAAAATTCTGGACTTTTGGTAGTACCTAGGATAGCAAAGTCCACTAAAGGAGGTAGAGCTTTTTGCATTTGGCTCCCAAACTCTGGAATAGCCTTTCCTGATAAAGTTCGGGGTTCAGACACACTCTCTCTATTTAAATCTATATTAAAGACACATCTCCTTAGCCAAGCATTCAAATAATGCATCTCAAAATCTTTTACTGCAGTTATATCTAATCAAATACACATTATTATTCTTTAGTTGGGTTAAACAAATCAATTTTGCTTGGTGGAACAGCAGCTACGCTAATTATGTTTGTATTTGTTTCTCTGTCTTTTGCCGTAACTAGGATTTACACAAGCTTCAGTCTGGATCCAGAACACCTGAGAAGAGATGATGCAAGCCCTCAGAGGACCTCAGATGATGCCAACCCTGAAACACATACAGAACTACCACATTTTGCTATAAGTTTGATTGCATATAATAATTGCTGTTAATAGTGTACATCGTCTGTTTGATTAAGTCTTTAATTGATTTCTCCGTATGCTGGTGCGTCTGGTCAGGGCGACAATGGCCCCCCGACTGAGCTTGGTTTCTCCCAAGGTTTTTTCTCCATTCTGTCACCGATGGAGTTTTGGTTCCTTGCCGCTGTCGCCTCTGGCTTGCTTAGTTGGGGACACTTCATTTCCGGCGATATCGTTGACATAATTGCAAAGATATTATTTAAACTGAGCTGGATGTTGACATCACTGAATTCAATGATGAACTGTCTTTAACTGAAAAATGAGTGTTTACTATTGTCACTTTGCATTATTGACACTATTTTCCTAATTAATGCTGTTCAGTTGCTTTGACACAATCTGTATTGTTAAAAGCGCTATATAAATAAAGGTGACTTGACTTGACTTCTGGATTTCATTCTCAACAGCAGTGGATGGTGACTGGGGCTCAGATGGCCTGCTGATGTGTGTGTTTGTTTGTGTATACACAGTATATGAGTAGGAAACATAGAGAGGCAAACACATCACAATAAATCAAGCACATCAGCCAGACTCCCAGAAGACCAGCACCATATAGACACAAAAACGCAACAAAGTCCCATATGGACACCAGTAAAACCTCACTAGACAAATCCTCATTCCCTCTCCAGACTGGACACACACACCCAACTCCCCAAGCGCCTTGGTGGAAACAAGGCAGGTTTCTGTTCTTTAAAGCACACATCTGCCACAATGGACCTAACCTAGAGCTCAGATGGGGACGGGACATTGCTAGAAGTAGAGCAAACATGGGAACAAATTTAAGGCTTGTTCTCTCATCTTCTGCTCTTCTCTCGTTCTACAAGACACCTAACCACTTGAGACGCAGCTGTCGAGACTACTATTGATTTGCTGTTTGGGTTGATTTGAATCCACCCTGAAGTTCCACCTGCTGCCCGCACCAAAAAAAAAAAACAACACTCCAAGCCAACACTCACTTGCAGTCACTTAGATGACAAGAAGCCGTCACAAATGGGGCTCTGGTTTCAGAGAAACACATTTTCACTGCTGTGGAAAGTGTGACACTCACCCACACAGTTCACGAACACAACAGCGCCCTATGACACCTGAGACGTAGAATTTAAAGACTGAGAGGTAAAGATGGAGAAAACAAGTGAGATATTAGAGAGCAAGAAGAGGCGAGCAGATGTTTTGACATTTAAAACCAACAACAGAGATACAAATGAAACCTCAAAAGCTGATAATTCATTAGATAGGTTCATTTAAGGAGGCGTCCCATCTGTAAGCTTTTCCAGATGAGACCAGCAAAGGTTGAACCCCAAATTTCAGGGGGCTGTGGCACAAAGAGACAATCATGAAGACAAAAGGGTGATGTGTGTTTTAAGGACAGGTGGGTTCTGTATCTGAAATCAGCTCACTGCATTATAATAAGGCTAGAAATATACTCTACACAAGCACACAGACACAAAAGCTTGGCCAACGAATTGGAATGCATTGAAGTCTCATTCACCCGTTAACATGCTCAATTTAATGTGGCGGTAACCTACTAAACCTCGAAACTCAAGAGAATGACTGAGTTCAAATTTGCCATTTAAGGGATGCAATGATATTAATTTCTGTCAGATATACAGATAAACTGATTAGCCTATACTTTAAATGACCGATATTTAAATTCTAAATATATATTTAAAAAACACAATTTTTTTTTAAATCAGTCAACACAATTATTTTAAATAATACATTAGCAACAACAAGTAGTTGACCAAAAAAAAAAAAGTTTCTGCTAATGACCAACCCTTGATTTATGAATTGCATTCCTGGCTAGAAGCATTTGTGTACTTGCGTATATATGTATTCTGACATAAATGTGTTTGTGTTCACAGAAAAAGGATAATTGTCGAAGGGAAACACAAAAACAGGATGTTATGGGGCACTTCCCCCTTGAGTTTTCCTCCAGATGACTGAAAAGAGGGTTAAGTTTCACAGTACAACAGAATCCGAGTGAGCAAAAATCATAACAGATACCCACACTCAATGCCACTGATTTGCAGTATAAAGATGTCCTGTCTTGTAAGAGTGTGTGTATGTGTGCGTTTGCCCTTCCTCTTGAGGTCATATATCCCAACGTCTTTCCTTTCCGGTTTTGGCCCCAGCCCTTCTTGCAACCCACTTCCTTTAAGGCCTGGATAAGTTTTGGGATCTTGAGAATTCCCATCCAGATAAACTACAGAGAACATAGACAATGAATTTATTCTGAATTTCTCGGAAGCTCAGTCTTTTTCAGTTAAGCCAATTCAAAGCACTAAACAGTGGTATCTCCTAGATCTAAGGCTCGGAATTGGTCCGTGACTTCCTCATTAATTAACCTTTTTCCATCATTAGCCGGGCACCAGATGAAACTCATCATCACACTGCAGAGCAGACGGTGCGGTAACCGAGGCATGGTGGGGTGGGGGAGTTGTGATACGTGGTGTGCCATGTGATTGGTGGTAGACTGAGTACTGTTAATTGCGCTTTTACCCAAATGCAGATCTCTGCTCATTAATCACGTGCTGGGCTTACATTTGACAACGCAATTTAAGAGAAATAAACAAACATGATCGCAATAACAAGAGGACTTAATTGAGCCCCCAATGCAGGACAAACATGTTACACAATGGGTAAAGGAAAAGGAGCGGGAAAACATGAAAGAGTGACCAGAGAGCGGGGAAACCCCTAATTGAGTACATTGAACAGCTGGCTCTATTCCACTGTTATTTGGCCATTTGAACTTCATTGTTCCTGTGTGTGATGGATGCAGCTGGAGAAGGCTGAGATTGGCGGATGGAGAGGGGCCCATTTGTTCTGCAGGCTCTGAGATGAGGGGAGGATATATTTTCCTTTCATTCTCCATGGGAGGGCATTCACTAACTCTGTAAATAACTCCAATTAACTCCAGTCAAAGGGTGACATGCCCTGCTGCAGTCCATCATGTGCCAAGGTCTGGCTCACATTGGACATTATTGCAGTCAATAATTACTTTGTATACTTAAGCAATAAGGTATGAGGTCATGCTATGTTAAAACTAGGGATGCACCAATATTAAAATATTAATCATAGAAAATAAGAAGAAAAGTTTCTTGAGCACCAGAATCTTCTTCAGCATGTTAGAATGATTTCTGAAGGATAGTGTGACACTGAAGACTGGATTTAATAGCTGCTGAAAAGTCATTTTTGTCACAGGAATAAATTTGTTTAAAATACATTAAAATAAATAATTTTATTTAAATTGTAATAATATTCACAGTATTACTGTTTTGACTATTTATGAGCAATTTAATGCCGCTTTAATGAGCATAAAAGACTTGTCTTACTAACCCCAAACTTTTAAAGAAAAAAAAAACTCTTTCATTAATAAAACTTATTAAATGCCACCTTTCAACAAGAAGATATAGGCTAGTCCATGACAGGTAAACAACCAAATGGTATTTCCAATCAGCTTCCTGGAACTTTCTGTTTTATAATGGTCTTTTATAAGGATCCAACATCTTTTATATATAAGAAAAAAGACAAAACAAGAGCCTGAAAGAAAATGCAATTATTACTTTGGAACAGAGAAATAATCTGATGCATAGTGAAAAGTCTTTCTGACCAGAAACTATTGGAGAATGGGTAATTGTGCTCATCCACCAAACAAGCTAACCTATAATTAGTTTCTCCTAGGGAAGAAGAAAGCGCTGAACATTAACTTCTGCTTGCACAGAAAAAATAACAGAGTTAACCTTTTAAAAGATGCTCTCTGCAATGTGCTTACTCAAGGTCAAAGAAAACAAGGCATGACGGTCTCTCAGTTCCTCTATGTAGCAGTTTCAAATCCACAGCTCCGTTTCCATCAAGGTCTGCACTTTTACTTCAGCTTTTCATCACCAGCTCAGATGAAGTCTTGAGATAAAGCTACATCAGAGACCTTTTCCATCAAATCTGCTGCTGCGTTAGCAATGACATTCAGTCTGTTTCAGGACAGAGTTCAGTCCATGCATCATCCCATGATGTTCCTGTTGCCCCCTGTACTGTAACATAAAGATCCTATTCTGTTTACTGCTGTTTACACAGCAGACGGCAATGGGCTCCAAAAAAGTCTGTTTCAACAACTAGAGCATTGTGTTTATCCATCGAACTTCTGCACGGAGAACATAGTAGCTTGTGGTCAAGCACAAATTAAGGATGGTTATTAGTATCCTGTGCCTTAAGGAAATAAAACATTTCAAACATCATATCATGGTGCTAACACCTACACTGGTTTACAGGTGCTAGAGGAGTAGAGGTGCAAGCTGGGAAGAAAATTCCCTTTTAGCACATTTGCGGAAAGCAAAAACTTCCCCAAATGTTCTGTAGCTGTTAGGCGGCTTTAAACCGAGCAAGCTGAGAAAGGAGATTTAAACAGACGGCTGCCACTTGTGAGCAAGTGCAGTATATTACCTTTCTCAGAGGGGAAATAGATCTCTTGAAGGGCTCTCAGAGCTTTAAAAAAAAAATTTGTTGTTGGATGTGATGAGGCTGGAAGAGGTAGAGTAAGGAATGGGGTTAATACACTGTAATTTCAGTCAGTGTGAATGCAAAACAGCTCCACGGACCGTCCCCACAGTCTGTGGCCTGCTTAAAGGCCAAACCTCAGAGATATTTTCTTCTGCGAGTTTGAGAACAGTGCATCTGAAGTCTCTATCTCTGTTGAGAGCAGTCTCTCTGTCATCTGCTCACACCTCAAAGCCACAGGAACATTAAAACATCTGCTGATCTTCTCATGATGCCTGACGACTGAGAAGCAAGCACGTCAATGAGGCCAAGTCTGAAGCTTCAGCGAAGTTCGGCATGTACTGCATGGCTTCACGCTTCTCTCCACAATGCTTTCCATCTCTGTCACCAAAAAAGACACTGAGGAGATTAAAGCATGAGAGATCCAACACTGCAAGGCTTAAGATTGCCGCCACAGCCCCAGATACAACAAAGCTTGCCAATCTCGACTAGATTCAATACATCCGGCCTATTCATCTCTGTTCCAGACCACCGTTTTGTCCACTTCTTAATGTCAATACTAATAGATAGTAATGCATTTAGATCTTTCCAGTAAGAGGAGAAACTCAGAACCTCAGCAATCCTCTGATAATTATCAAACAGGGTTGACATTGCTAGAATACAGCACACAGTCTGAAGATGGGTGTCTGTATCATCACCATGACGATACTTTTTAATAGCTATTAAAAACTGAGCAGTTAATGAAACAAAGAAAGACCACATTCATTTTTCCCCACTGTTATATCAGTGGCTTTATGGTTAATTTTTCTTCTTTTTCTGTTGTTGTTGTAATTTGCCCACAGCTGTACAACAATGTAAACAAACACAGAAAAATAGTTACACATATTTGGTGAAAAATGAAATAGTGTGGTTTTTAAAAACAGGGTATAATTAAAAAGAAAATACTTAAAAGGGGTTAAAAAATAAAATGTTTTAAAACTTTTTACTTTTAATGTTTACAATTAGTTACAATGTAAAAAACGTTTTCAGTGCATATTTGTGGATTTGTGAATCACAATGACACCACAAAACTAGGCATTATAAGTTATTTAGGAACTATTTTGTCCTCCACAGACTGTCTAACGTTGATGCCAGAGATTATATATAAGACAGGAGGGTGCTGGGGGAGAGAGACAGAAAAAGAGAGTCCCATTGTTGGTCTCAGGAGTTGCAGTATAATTACTATAGCACATGCGGGGCCTCTATGAAGATGCCTGGCTGCAGGCCGGGGACCAGCTTTTGTACTGATGTCTCCCCACTGCACTATGAATGAACTCTCCTTGCTTTTCCACATGGCTCTTTCTCTTGTTTCCCTCCTCTCTTACTGTAACTTAATGTATATGTATTAATATTATTGGCCTAAGTAAAAATATATTTCCACATGGTAATATATACTATTATATATATCTATATATATATATATATATATATAATATTATACATATATATATATATATATATATTATATTTTTTTTTTTTTTTTTTTTTTTTTTTTTTATTATAAGTATTATTTCATTATAACTATTGCGCTCAAGATAAAAAAAAAACAATCTATGTGAGCCAGCCAGATGTTACTGTGGCAACATATTTAAATTAGCAGATTTTCAATGTGAGAAAAACAAACATTTCCGTTTACAAGCCACAAAAAATGTATACATGATCATCAATCATAAGAAACCCTGACAGCACAGCACTAACCTGACTATCGACAGTTCCATCATCTAGCACTGGGCCATCAAACCATCCTTATTGTTAAGCCCTGCACTCATATCGATTTCTTGACCTTTTGTCTTCCCTCCCTTCCTCTCTGTAATCTGCAAAAGGACACATTTCTATCCCCCCTTTGTGTGGGACAGGGAACCAAAGGCTGGAAGGCAAAGTAGAGGATCGCTCCCCAGAGATTTAAGACACGAATGACACAGCAGATGTGGAGGAGCTGTCAGCCGATATCCCTGCTCCTGTCCAGAGCGAGAGTCACAGCTTCTGGATACGACAACATGCCAGGACGGCCTGTCAGTTGGTGTCCGCAGGCTAACAAATGCTGCTTTACCTTTCCATCAACCCACAAAAATTTCATTTCAATCATCTTCTCACCCCTGCAGAATCTGGTGAGACTGGGATTGAAAGCATTACTAAAATTAAACTCTTCTGCCAAAACCCAAGCCACAGTTGCCAATCAAAAGCACTGGGATATAAACTAAAAGCTGAAACACTATCTGCTGGCAGTATCAAACGCCTTATGATACGTTTTCAAACTGTGCAGTATTTTCCCAAATAGTCAGTGGCCTAAATGCAGTTTAATTGATGTGAGGCTACGCTCTAAACCAGATGCTAAGATTTTCCTCTGTAGTCAAGGGCCATGTTTCATGTCTGAAAAGCACAGGCTGACCCAGAGCTCTAATGGCCCTGAGGGAGAGTATTCTGCATGTGTCAGCTTATGCCCGAGACACACTTTCTCTCTTAATAATCTCTCTCGCTTTGTTCTCGCCTCTGCGCAGAGTCTGCCCGGCCCACCAAGGGTTTAGTTTCAGAGGGGGTCAGTCTCTTTCATTAGGGCTGCTGTTCTTGATCAGAGTTGGATTTCCATGATAATGATAATTCCATGATAAGACTCAAACTGACACCAGAGGAAACCCAACGAACAGACCAGTCACACCTGACCTCTCCTATGTCTATGTTCATCCAACAGGACGATCAAAGGGCAAAAGATCAGTGTCAAAAAGAAAGGCCGTATGAGTTATGAGACTGACAACCGTGATAACTCTAAAAGATGATCTTAAAAACCATCTGCAATCATCTCAAGCATGATGCACAACAGTGAACAAAAGTGAAATGTCTGCTCTATTCCTTTAGTTTCACTTTGTAATGGACAAAACACTGACCAGACCATGTGTAAAATGGATTATAAGTGAAATATAAAAAGCATCCTACCTGTCTTGTGACTGTTCTTCATACATTCTCTCCTTGGCTTCCTTAAAGAGGCGGATTGCTCTTTTGGATTTCTTCATCAGGCTGTCGATGTACACTTTGAAATAGTCATTCTCACTTAGCTGAGTAAGTCTCTGGTTCTCTTCATATTTGCACAGAATCAGCCTCAGGTGCTGGTAAGTGTCAGGTAAAATATCCAGGATGTACGGAGGACTGTTCTTCAACTGTAGTCTGGGGTTCTGACATAACCTCACCTAAAAAAAAAATTTCAAGAATCAATTTATTTAAAAAAAAAATTTAAAGGCAAGTGGTATTTCTGACAAATCTTTTATAAAATATAGTAATGATAGATGCATGGGAAAGAAATCACATAAGATATAGTATAAATGTAAACATTAATATATAAATAATGTTTTTTTAATCACAAAAGGTATACATGTTTTATTACTTTTTATATATAAAACATGTTAAAAAAGGGCGCTCAAAATATAAATTTCTGTAAGATATATAAGTTCCAATTTTATATTTTTGTTATATGTATGTGTGTGTGTAACATAAAGATACAGAGGACACACACACACATTTTTTAATGTTTTGGAAAGCGTCTTATGAAATAATAAATATTACATATTATACACAAATTTTTATATACATTTTTATATAACAAATTGAAAAATAGCAAATTACAAAGGACTGCATATATAAAATAGTGGGAAAATATTTTGTCTATTGATTATATATAAGATTATAATATACATAACTTGTGAGATAGATAGATAGATAGATAGATAGATAGATAGATAGATAGATAGAAGTTAACTGGGTGGATATCAGCAACGAACAAACTTCTCGAGTTTGCAGCCAGACAGTAAACAGTTTGCTACAATGTATCAAACAAACGCTTCCAAACAACCGACTTCATGGAAAAGTCTCTCCGCGCGGGAGAGCAGAGGAAGCACTGTTGCGTCATCGGCAGCAAGACTGTAAACATACTCAGGACACTTACTACTTTGTCCATGAGTTTCCATGTCTTCTCTACGGTCCGGCGGTCCGCGGCCGCCTGCTTGGGGGGTCCGACAGCGTCCTGGATGGCGTCAATAATGCCTAAAATACGGCCTTTCCGATTGTTAGGTGGGCGTCCACTGAGAGCAGTTGCCATTTTCTGCACACTGTAACACACAAACATGTTGCTGCTGAAGGCAACAGAACACATGTGGCCAGATACGTGACAGTATAAATGTGCTGTACCAGCACCGAAAACCTTCGGTCTTCTATATCTGTCCAGCGTTTAGTACAAAGTCAAGACTAGTCAAGTGAAATTAAAATGCTTGAACTTTGTAACTAAGCAATAGCAACGCCATTATCCCATTTAATCCCACTGGTTACATTTGTGAACATTAAACCATGTATGATACAATATACAAATGCACCTATCATATACTGTACATGTAATGTGTATAGGGTCTAATAATAATTTATGAACAAAAATTTGTTTCATACAAATCACGGTCATTATCCATGTAAATATGTCAGTGGTCACTTTTGAATGAGTAACTGATTAAATCACATTCTAAAAAAAAAGCACGCAGTTTGTTTAATTAGGTTGACTAGGCAGTAAAATGCATGTCCCCAATTAACTGGGAATGATTTGGGATTAAAGGGTTTAAAACCCACCCTGCAAAAAGGGTTACAGTGTTGCACTATTTAAAAGAGCATGAAACAACATGCGTTTTAGCAAGAAATATAACTTGATGTTCAAAACCATGACAACTCGTAAGTCAAAGCAAGGATCTTAAAGTCATTGTAAAATGCGGCAAATTGCTCTTTTGTATCATCTATAAACTCCAGACTTACTGCGGCTAAAGGAAAACAGTGTAGCTGCCAAGACAGGGAATGTCAGAGTTCCTGAGTTGAAGCTTTAGGGAGGTCCCCACAACAAATACAACAAACGCAACAAAAACACAACGCCAATGCCAGGAACCGGTTACATCTCTGCCCAGATGTTCAGAAACTTGAAGCGGCTTTTCCGTATCCTCACGCAGAAACCACTAAAACGCAGTACAATCCCGTTTTTCTCGCTGTCTGATATGGTCGTGTCACTGCTCGCTTAAAAATCAGTACTGGAACAAGAAGCAGCGAAAGCAACAGGGAGGAGCCGAGTGGGCGGAGCCGATGAAGCAATCGCTCTCAGGTGGCCAATCAGAAGGCGGGAACGTTCTCGGCGGTGATGGAGTCCTCCAATCGCCAATTAAAGTGGAGACTTTAACTGCATACTTAATATTTCCGCAAATAAGGAGGCAAATGAAATCGTGCAAAGAGTTTTGTAGGTTGTTCCTATTATGCAAATTGTACATTCAGTCGTCTTCACTTTCTCCGATGGAAACAAGTATTATGGCAAGCCGGCTTAGCATTTATTACTTAAAAATACCTAAATATTGTGCCATGTATGCTAATAATTTTTTATTACTAGTACCTAATCCAATAGTGACTAGTATATTTTTTTTCACTTGTACTATTCAATAGATAATTGCACTTATTTTAATAGCAACTAACTTCAATTCAATTAGCCTACTCATTAACTTATTCATTAGATACTAGCACTTGTTTTTTTATTCCATTGTTATTGATCATGATACTAGTGACAATGGAATAGATATTAGTATCTCATAAATAGCTACTACTAATACTAAAATGGATGCTAATTACTATAAAGTAAGTTCTAGTACCATAGATAAGTAAGGGATAATCAACGGCTTCGTGTCGGGCAGTTCTTTGCCGCCCGACGCACGGCTAGCCGTTGATTATCCCGCTTATTCCATAGTCATTTGCCAAGTTATAGACAAGTTAAAACTAGTATTGCTCTTTGCAGCACAATATTTGACTGAATGGGTAAAAATGAGAGTTATTTTCATCAGTTACGGCACGTTAGCACTAGCATTCTGCTCGCTTCAAATCATACACAGAGATGAAATAGTGCAGTAAGACCACGTTTATTTTAATGAATTATAGCATGTATTTCAATTAATTATCGATCGATCGCTTGAGAGAGAGCGAGAGAGAGAGAGACAGAAAGAGATGACAGTTGTGGATAGCTGCGTCTGTGTGTCTCTCTGTACAAACAATTACTTCAAAAACAGCGATTTTACCACCTCGTTGCTGAGGAATATAATGTAGCGATCTAGTATCTAGGCTATTTTATTAATGAAAATCACGGGGAAGCATTGACAACAAGTTTGTGTTTGTGTGCAGCGCAATCAGCGATCTCTGACCTCTCTCTCTCTGTGTGTGTGTGTGTGTGTGTGTGTGCGTGTGTGTGCGCAAGTGATGCATGTTGGTTAGTGTGCATCAATTAAAGCAGCACATTAATATAGAACGGTGATTAAACTGACTTGGAACTACCTGTGCATTAAACGGTTTTACTGCATACCTGCCAGCCAATCAGAATCCAGTATTCAGACAGACCATGGAATAAAATAGAATAAGAAGTAACTGGAATATTACTAAGTTGAAATTTCAATTGCAAAAGTTTGTGATTTGTTGCTAGTAACATTAGAATCGTTGAATTGGGAAAGTGACAAGTAGCAATGGAATAAATACTAGAATCTAATGAATAATTTAATAAAATAAGTAGGCTAGGCTACTACTGATGTAAAAATAGATAGGACTATACTAGTCAATTTAAAATAATAGATGTTAAATTTGCTTTCCACAGGTTCTGTTGTTTAGCTGCCCTATATCCACGTGGGCCATTGGCGGAACATTTTGTTTCAATCGTTTAATAAGGAATGTCTTGCTCTTCCTCTTCTGCATATTCTGTCTTCATCTCCTTCAGTTCATCTTCCTCATGTTTGTATTCTTAGCTGGATATTCACAGTCATGGAAAACCTGGAAATATCTGGGATTTCAACATTTTGATTTCTAGGCCTGGAAAACTTAATTCATCCAGAGTTTTGTATGTTAAGGCTTGTTCTGTTTGTGAACGATTCATAATTTTGAAAGGATTCTTTGATAGAAAAGCACTTGACAGTATTTCATCATAATGTCTGGCTTTCGAGTTATGATCTTATTTTCAGGTACATCATGTCATATTTTGTAAATATAAACAATATAAGGCCTTTCCAACAACCAGCAATCTTTTAGATTGGTATTTCACCCATCCCATCCCACCCAGACCAGCTACATATGGATTTCATATTCTACTCTTTAATTGACTATACACTGAATTCACAGTTAAATTTTACAGTTACAGTACAAGAATGAGTGATTCTCTACAGAACCTCTGTGAAATATGGAACTGTGAGGTCAAACCACTACAAAAAGCATGGTATAGGCACTCAAAAGGGAAACAGGAAGTAGCAAAAACAATGAAACATCTTTGCACCTGAAGGCACAACAGAATATGCAGACACTACAGAGTAGACTGGTTTATTCAGAGATGGCCACAATCTGATAAAGGAATTAGTAAAGGAGATCAGAAATTTAAGACATGACTCATTTAACTGAGAATCGGTGCAGGACTTTAATGTATCCAGAAAATGCTCAGACATGTCTGGAGTGAATGCAGCTATTTATGTGGTTAGTACATAACCCTTCTACTTTGTCAGAAAATCACAGAGAATAATCAGTTGCTTTCAAAGAATGAAAGAAGATTTTATATCGTCCTGGCTTGTAAATACTGTCTGATGGCAAATTTGAAATTTTAAACTTGCCCCTATCTGCAGCAAAGCACCATGGATGATGTTTGTAATGAGAATGGAGGTCCCTGGGGCCATGACCAAGAGGTCACACGATACAGCGCAGCGCTTATTAAAGCACAACGCTCTCAGTTCCACTTCCATGACGTTACACACACACACACAGACACAGGATATGTGATCCAATATCTCCAGGGCACATCTTTCTCCAAAGAAAGGAAAGCAGATAGAGAAAAAGTTGCACAAGATGAACAATCCATATTATTACAGGGGCTGATGTTGATACACACACACACACACACACACACATATGAAAATAAATAAATTCATATACTTTTTAATAAATAATTAAAACTCACCATCTCAGTACGTCACAACAGGATGTAAAGCGATTGTCAAGTTATTCTTGAAAGGTCAGCATAACTGATTTTCTCTCAAAAGTATCAGACGGTCAGCATAATATCTTGCTTCTCTGTTAGAATTTGACCCTGCTTTCGATTTCCCTTTTCCTGACCTGTGGAGGTCAAGTATGTGATAATAGTTTGGAGGGGAGGAGGCAAAAGAGCCCAGAGTGAGTGTTTCTGGCCAGTCAATAACCCCCAGCATTAACTTAAACCATAAATAAAAACATACAAACAAAAAGTAATGATCAATTAAGTAACAGATCACAAATTGCATCTGTCTCAACCCAAAAAATAATGTACATTGCGACGTGTAGCAAAGTGGCTTTGGCACAATACGCTGACTGAAGTGATGAAAAATATCATTGGCATGTCTCTGAGTCATTATTTTTCTGCTATGACTAAACACACTTCAGTATTTCAGAGCAAGCTGTCTTTCAGGATGTCTGTGGCCTGTTAACAGTGTGCGAAACGTGACAGTCACAGATTGCACTCAACAGGATTCACAATCAAGGTGTGGAGGTTCACAGTGAAATGTCAGGATTATCAGGATTGGTATGTTGCTCATTGTTTTGATAACGATATTGTTTTTGGCAACAGGGCGCAGTGATGTTATTAAGTATTGCAAAATAATTCCCTGGTTATTTGCTTAGATGTAAAATTATGAAACTATGTTGCCATAAGACATAAGAATTTCATCTGCTTTCCATACAGGAAGTCTTATAGCATTGAGCTAATTCAATCAGGGAGTTATCATGTGTGCCAGTGCATGTTCAGGCCTTATGTAAAATGCCTTATTGTGTCCACAAGAATGATTTGCTTCAGAGTGGCCTGATAGTAAAGATGCCTATACATATTTAAAACTTTATAAACCAGAATCTAGCATCCACTTACTGTTGTGCGTGCTATCATGAGAGAGTGGCATTGCAGCGGAGTTCATCTCAACTAATGTAGTTAACTAATGTTAATAAATGACATTTTATTGTAAAGTGTTACCCTGATTTGTAGCTGGTCCAAGCCCATTCAGATTGGTTTTGATGATTGAGAAACTACAATATCAACTGGCCTGCAGCAAAACTTAACAGATTAAGGTCCAGCTGGTTTTTGGAACCTGATAGATGGCTTCGTACTGGTCTAAGATGGTCTACCAGCCCAGTCAGGTCCCTGCCAGCTGGCATTTCAAATCTAAACTATGTTGAACCAGCTTGGACCAACTGCAATGTTCTAAATCACTAAAGCTGGATTTTCCAACAGGGCATTCGAATTTTGACTTGAACTGCCAGGATACTGGCTTCAAAAACCTCTCTTCTGATTCCCATGGTTGGACATAAAGTTTAGCAGTTTGTTCTGGTAATGGTATTGTAAACATTGAAAACTTCGGCAAACAAACACAAATCCAGCCCCGACAGTCCAAGGCCTGCCAGGACAGAAGATTGTTACCCGCTATTTTTCTCTGACAATAGATTTTCCTGAGGCTGCAACCAATAGCTATGCTAAAATTAACTTTACATTAATGTTAGGCACACAGATTTAATATAAAACATAAAATAACCATTGATATTCATGTAACCTTTCAGCAGTTTTGGTCTGAACCGTGTATTTTCTCTGAAATATCTTTCTGTCATTCTTCTTGGTTTGTATCAGGCTGTGTATCCACAGCGATGCCCATGGCAACAGAGCTATATAAAGATTCATAAAAGGCTGTGGCGCTCAGATAAGACATAGGAGTTCTGTCAGAGAGGAAACAGCTAAAGATGAGAAACAATCCAGTCAACCAGAAAACTGCACAACCTCTAATCTGTACTGCAGCTGGTCTTTGGGCTACTTTGTACCAAACTTGTTCACCCGCACACACACACAAACACATATGCGCACGTACACACAGGCCTCGCTCTGTGGCCTCGCAATGAGGTCGCATAACTGCACCATCATTGCCATCGTCATTATAGTCATCTTCATCATCATGTCCTGTCTTCATTTTCAAGCCCTGATTCATGTCTTCTTAAAGAAACAGTTCAGCTAAGAAAAAAATGGGTAACACTTTAGAATAATGGTCCGTTGTTAACAAGCAACTATGCAGGAAGTAATAGGTAGTACTACATTAACACTTAACTCAATACTATTAACTAATAGAGAAGCAAGATTAACTAAGCAGTAAGTAGTAGCAAATTTAGGACAAAGGTAGTTACTTATTAGATATTTGATCATTATTAAATAAAAATATCCTCATTGAGAACTACTTCTGAACTATGACCAGTTAATAAAGAATAACCAATTAATTACTAATCACAACAGAAACGTCTTAAAAGTGAACAATTGGGTTCTTTGTGGAAACTGATTTATGATTTTGATATGCCCCAAATAAGTCGGCTGCATTTTAAAATTGTGACTACTACTCTTACCAAAGAATGGATGTTCAAACTTAAACATAGAATAATAATAAAAATGAAAATTCACTTAAAAATTTTAATAATTAAGAAGTGATGCTGACAAGCATCTTAAGTTAAGTGTTAATGTAGTACTACCTATTACTTCCTGCATAGTTACTTGTTAACAACGGACCATTATTCAAAAAGTGTTACGAAAAAATGTACTCACCCTCATATGACTTCTTTTGTCTGCGGAACATAAAAGGAGAGCTGAAGGATTGTGCTAGTCGCTTGTTTAATTACAATTATAATAAAGGCTTTTAAGCTTCAAAAAGGACACAAAAACACTGCAAAACTATAATTAAAATGGTTAATAAACCGGACGTGGTATTGTTCAGGTAAGTGAATAAACTTTGGAGCATCCGAAGTCCCCTCAGCTGAGTACATACTTACATTTGATGATGAAAGAACTTTGATATATATATCTATATAGTATGAATGTGTGTATTATGAATGAAATCTGGATGTACTACATCTGCCATATTGTCATTGCGATGCTTCACTGCCATTCTCAACTCCTCTTCTATGGCCTCATGGGATAGGTAAGTGTCCACTGGATGCACATTTCAGAATCCCGGCAGAAGATGTATAGGTCATCCGGGTACTTTTCACTTATTGTTTTATGAATAGTGTGAATTCAGACACACTATTCTTTTCACATGCTGTTTTTTTTTTATTATTCAGATGCAGACATTGGCATAAACTAACCCGTTTCTCATCAAACTGTTGCTCCACCATGACAGTAATTGACCTAAAAAGTTTATAGTGTAAAACTGAGTTTAGAGTGGGCATACCTGTTTTCTAACTAATGGCAATCTTTTTTTCTTTTTTTTTGCAATTTAATTAAAAAAGTTCTCCACTGGTTTCAGCCTGTAAAATCTTTATTTTTAAAAAGTGACAATATCAGAGATGGTGCCACACTAACCATAACTCCTTTGCTGCATTCTGAGCTCCAGATATTTTTTCTCCTGAGTTACCCAAACTGAACGTTTGACCGGGACAGGAAGTGGCAATGACGTTGTTAGGACGCGTGGGCTGCAGACCCTTACATCACTCGCGTAATATTTATCCCACTCTTCTCCTGAAATCACAGAAACGCAGAGAGCCAGAAGAATGCGAACACTCAGGAAATGGCATCTGTGAAGAGTAGGAGGAGAAGGAGGAGGAGGGCCTGCTGTGCTCCATCGTCCTTAAAAGGAAGCAGCACTCCATTCCCAAACACAGAGCTCCGGATCCTCTGTTGTGAAATGTGACACCCTCGTAGTCTGTGCTCCACAAGACACAGCTCCACTTTACCAATTCCAGACTGGACTTTGGGATAAATCTAGAATGTGTTCCAGAAATTGTCACTAGTTGAAGGACTAGTTAAGAGCCAAAGATTTAAGTCTAAATAAAGTTGTATGTAATAAAAAATATTGTTTTTGTACTTTCGAAGAATATAGATGTGGCTATAGTTTGATTTTAATTGAAGTTTGATGTTAGCTATTGCTCAGCTAACGACACACTATTACAATAAGCACAAAATAACACATAGCACAAACAAATATTGGGTAAAATGGGCAATTGCCATATTCATGAATGAAAAAACATTGGTTTTTAAGTGGGTTCTTGTCAGTAGAGAAGATCTAATACTTTTTAACAACTTCTAAGGTCTAACACCAAATATGAGCAATAGTAATAGCAATGCTTGCTCTACTTAGCAGTTCTGTTATTAACTAAAACTGTTGAAATAAACTTTAACTGAAATAAAGCTGAAATGAAAATAATATATATCTAAATATCTAAATAAAGATTAGATAACTATAATAAAATAAGTTAAAGAACTAAAATTACAAAAACTTTTTAAAAATTAATTCAAGCTAGAAATAAAAAGAACTTGTAAAAATAACAAAAGCACATAGCATAATAACTGAAACCTACTCTGAAATAAAAATATATTAAAACTAAAAATAGAAACATTAAAAAAAATTATCAAATTCACAAAATAAACATACCCAAATTACTAAAGCTTAAAATTTGAAACTAAACTGAAAAATAAAAATAAAAGCTAATTAAAAATAAATACTATATAAATAAAACTAAAATAACAAAAAATCACTATTCCAAAAACATGTCAACATACAAAGCAGACCATATTTACATATTTAGACTAATGACAGAGAGAGAGGTACTTTAACTCAGTAATAGAATTGTGTGATTAAAATATCAAATTATAATGTGTCTATAATGTGTACGCTCTACATTTTGAGTTTCAGGTCACTGCGTGTGCAGACTCGAGTCATTGTGCCTGTGACGGACAGATAAAGGTTCATTGTGTTTTGTTTCAGTCACTGTGTGGTCTCAGCACCCACAGCTGTGGCTGCATAACAGAACGCTTCCTTTAGTGTTACTTGTTGTTGAAATTAAGTGTAGATGCATGATTTTTTTACCATTTTACCCAGACCACCCAGATTAGATTAGAGTCTAATCAGATTCACTGCAACTCTCAACATGTTTGGTACTTCAACTTATTTTATTTCAGTTCGTTGCTATTTTAAATTGTCATTGAAATTGAATTACAATTTTTAATTTAATATGTATATTTCAACTTCTTTTCAATTAATCTAAAAAAAGTTTTAGACACTAAAAACAAAAACAACACTCATACATTCTTTTCACTCATGCTCATGTGTTTTGTGAACATATGTCATTTAATAACTTTATTTTTACTTCTAAAATATGCAAACTAAAATCTAAATAAAATAAAATCTAATGTAAAATTTGAAATATCGTAAACACATGATCCCAAAGTCATATTACCCATTGACAAACTTAGAGAGATGGCGGAAATCTACTTGGGAACTGCCTTAAAGGGGTCATGAACTGAGAAATCAATCTTTTGACATATAACAGGTCAATGTACTATAAAAACTAGTAGTCCTCTATGTTTCAAAACTCAAAACTTTTTTCGTTAGTTTAAAAACAGCTTTCATTGAAACCAAGCTCAGAAAACGACTCGTTTTGGAATGTGCCACTTTATGACGTAATAGTGTGGCTAAGCACCGCCTCCACAGGAGAAGATCAACGCCTGCTGCTACATCACTTCCTGTTTAGCCGCACGCACCGATACGCACTTATAGTAGGAGGAGGGGAAATACTAGACGCAAGAGTCTGACTAGAGTGGATCCAAGAGTAATGCCGCAACATATAAGTGGTACAAGTGCTTTACCCATATTGCATTGCTGTTTACAGTTTGATATACTTGAGTATTGAGTATTTATACGTTTTTAACCCAAATGATCCATGTTGTTTTCATAGTACGTCACAGCAGCGTCCGTCTGTGCCCCGCCTATAGGCTCAAAAACAGGATATAAAATAGCCCATTACTTCTAAATTATATTGTTTTTTATGTAAAATCACACTAACATTATAAGTGAACCTCAGAGAACATTATAAAATAATAAAAAATGCAGTTCATGACCCATTCAAAACAACAGAAAAATAATACAGTATATCAGAGATGTGATTTAAATACAAGCCAGATGCTTCCATTTTAATATCAGATGACTAAATTTAGTTGAGCAAGTGCCAATGATTTGAACACACTAGCAATTTCCTCAAACAACTGATGAAACCTGTTGAAATAACCACATCTACCTTTTATACAAAGAGATACTTTAAATAAATCTGGGAAGGAGGGGAGAGCTTGAAGGCATGGAGTATGTGCACAAACCATTATTTCTTTGTGCCTTTTCAAAGAAAAAGGAAGAAGGATGTGAACCTTAAAATCTTTATTTCTCTGTTTTAGAAAATAGTCATGCTTATTGAATTTGCCCGTAGACATTCATTCACACAGCACAAAGCAAACAGCTGAAACGGAAGCATGCAAACTGAGGCAGTGTGTTTTGTAACACGGTGTGACAGGGTTTGATTGTTCTAGTTATATAAATAGTCGCTTCAGTTGACATTTTTTGGTCAAGCTGAGGTAAGTGCATAGGCCAGGTTCAACGACAAGCATATCGGACCTAATTCCTCTAAAACAAGGCCCACTCAACAGGTCTCCCCACAGAGCCACAGTTGTGTACAAAGCAGTGATGTTCAACCCTCAGGAAAAAAGAGCAGACGAATGTCTCCTTGTGTTCAAATTACATAGTAACACATGTGCTGTCATTTTCAACTCCTCTTCAAAACCAAAGCAATACCTTTCACAGTCAGGCTAGCTTTAGCTTTTAGCCTTCATGCTACATACTCAGCGCATAACGCCCATCAGCTAAGTTCCAGAAGACTGTTTAAACATCAAGGATAAAGTTCAAACCTCAGCATGGGAAATGCAGCAAACCCGCAGCTGGCTGCCGGAGATGGGATATTAATATTGAAACTGTCAAAGATAATAAGGTTGTTGTGGAGGCCAAGCGTTCTATCCAGCCTGTCATTGAGGAAATTATAGTTTATTCAAGTATATTTAAAGAGTGATTACTGTACTGGATTACACCAAAATGATGTGGGTCACATGTGTGTGTATTAGCCAAGTTATCTCATCTGCTACACTTCCACGTTTGTGGAAATGGCAGAGGCTAAGTGTAGGATGATGGCTTCATCTGAGGAGAGCTCCTTCTCCGCACCTGTCAAAGCTGAAATATTCTGTCTTCACCCACACAGATCACAGATGGATTAAACCCACAGGCCTGCCGGGGACCAGACCAGACCAGATGAGCTGCAGTACCTTCATATTTACTCGACCTGCAGCATAAAAAAAAAATACAGCTGTATCCGAAATAGCATACTCTTTGAGTAGGTATTCAGTAAGTAAGTAGGTATTCTGAGTTTGTCAATGGGTAATATGACTTTGCTTAGTCATTCGGGATCATGTGTTTACGATATTATTTTATTTCTATTTTAGTTTGCATATTTTAGACGTAAAAATTCATTACTTTTCATTAATTATGTAATTATTTGTCAACCGTTCTAAAAGTATGTTCTATATGAATGTGTAGTATGAATATAATATGGTACAACATTCACTACATCAGTTGCAGCGCTTTACTACCATTCACAAATCCTCTCTCATGATCTCATGGTATAGTAAAGGGTCCGTTGTATGTGTACTTCAGAATCTACTAGGTCATCCACATACTTTTTGCCTTTTGTTTTATAAATACTGAATTCAGACTGTTCTGTTCTGTTCACATACTGTTTTTCGGCTATTATATTGTACAGAAATATGCGATTTCAGATGCAACCTACACACTGTTTTATGTTAAAAACAATGTTGAACACTTTTGCATTGGATTTTTTTTTTTAATTAACTAACAATGCACAACATATCGGTACCATATCAATTATCAGACAAAATTAGAGATTTTTTTTTTAAAAGCCCAATTTTTACATTTAGATTACTTGCTCACTTGTAGTTAATCTTTAAAAATACCAATAATTACAACTAATAACATTGTTGCATCAATCTGGGATATTTTTGGTCTGTGATATATGTTAGTCTATATACACTACCTTTCAAAAGTTTAGGGTCAAGATTTGTATTTATTTATTTTATTTTATTTTATTTTATTTCATGAAAGGACGAAATAAATTATTTTCAGCAATAAGTTGATCAAAAGGGACAGGAAAAACCTTCATAGTGTTACAAAAAAAAAACTCAAATATTATTTAATATAACCATTAAATATAATGTATACAAATATATATAATAAGGAAAATTATAATAATGATATATGTGTGGGTGTGTGGGTAATTAAATAATATTAAATAAACTTTGTTATTTTGAACTTTCTATTCATCAAAGAATGTTTTCAAAATTGATCATAATAAATGTTTCTTGAGCACCAAATCAGCATATCACAATGATTTCAGAAGGATCATGTGACTGGAATAATGCCAACTGAAAATCAGCTTTGCCATCACAGGAATGAATTTCTATATATTAAAATAGAAAACCGTTATTTTAAAGGGTAATTGTTATGTAGCAGGATAGGAAGGAGTGCGAAGGAGACAAGGAGACTTCCAAAACGCAGTCTTTAATAAATCCACAGGAGAAAGGCAAATGCATCCACTAACATTTACATAACACCTAGACGAAATTGGACAAAGAACTGAGAGACACAGGGAGTATATATACATAGCCTACTAAAACAAATGAGGGAGCTAAATGAAATAAGTGATAAACAGGGCACAGGTGAATCAGAAAGACATGACTAATTAAACAGATTGGGGAGAATTACGTTACAGGGACTGAACCAAAAACACAATGAAACACAGGAGACGGACCATACATGTAACAGTAATAATATGTAACAATATTTCTGTTTTTACTGTAGTTTTAGACATATAAAAACATGCCGTTTTGGTGAGCGTAAGAGACTTCTTTCAAAAACATTCAAAAATGTTACTGACCCCAAACTTTTTAAACGCTAAATGTTGCTAAATGGACATCATTGCCCGTCACAGCACATCGCACTGGACAAATATCTTGAGTGTTACATTTGCAACAGTGTATGAAAATTAATGCCCCATTTAAATGCACCTTCTGTTCAGTTCTGTTGTGCTCTGTCTGTTTTGAAAGCAAGAACATGTCCTGTGATGGGCCCCATCCGTGCCCAGAGCATGCCAACATCATAATCCGTCCCTGATCCACACATGTTGACTTACTCTATAATATCCAAGCGCTACCAAAACCACTCATTCTTCTGTTCTCAACAGCTACTGTGTCCACAGAAAGAACTCCCTCGATTGAACCCTAAAGGTACACAGCCTTTGACAGAGACTAAACAAGAATTCCCAGAGCCTCTTGGCAACAGCGGTGACAGTCGAGTGGGATGGTGATTAATGTAGAACGTGAATAACTAGAGAGAATAAGCACCTTTCCAGCCGAGAGCAATCTTGGCATGCTGAGAATGTGTGGGCTTTGTTTGGATTAAATGCAGAGTGCAGAGAGTTTTTGGGAACTCTGGGTGGTGACAAACTCTTGACTATAAAGTATCCAAGGGGCTCTCAAAACAAAACCCACTCATTTCATTAGCCTTTTTTCATGGGTGTGATGTTGTTCCACAGTAAACTGCCCATAGCTTTTGGCCGCAGACATGGCTTCTTCGATTCAAATGAAAATCAAGTAAAAATCAGTTACGTAGTCTGAACTGTATGGTAAATAAAATAATTTTGTATATTACGCAGTATGAATCAAGGCCACTGTTATGTAAAACGCCACTGGTAATATTTCCACTACTTTTTGCAAATTCTCCTCAGTGATGAACACAGTTTTTCCAAACTAAACTCAAATTTATGTCTGACATCATTAAATATTTTACTTAATGTTATTTTGTATTCCTACAGTTTCCATGAACAAAAAATGCTTTAATTTTTCACCAAAATAATAAATAGCTAATTATAATTCTGAAATAAAATGTAATGGTTGCCACTTTTCAGTTGTTCAACTGAAGCCAAGGACTAAGGAGTTTTTGTTACACTGCTCTGCAATCTGTCCTCAGACACTTTAGCAGACGAGCCTAATAATCCATGACACAAAAGAAAGAAATATTTACAATTGCAGAGGAGTAATGCGATGCAATTATGGCCAAAATTTTGTTAAGTTAAATCCAGACCTTTCAAGACTGTCTTACACAATCCTTTAATGTTTTACAAGCATTTTGTTCAAAGGTGCTTCCTTACAGCAAAGTATCCTGGTACCATATGCAAGTCATTCCCACTTGGCAAATGATAGGCCATTTCGCTCCAACAATGTGTTGTAAAATCTAAAGCTCTTTACCACAGCTTATCCTTTACTGGTTCTACAAAACGTCCCTCTATCCTGATGAGTGTGAAGTGAACACTTGCCACAGCGAAACCCGCTCCTCTTTTGCACTTGAGATGCTCTCTGCTTCTCCATTTGAAGGTAGTAAAATGTGTGACAAGGAGATGAAGCGGTAGAATTATGGTCTTTGACAGAAGACACTTTACATTAATGAGGTCATTAGCAACTAAAAGGTTCATTCAGAATTTCAGCAGATCTCTACTTTAAGATTAAATTATGACCTTGCTGCTGTAATTAAGATCTGACCAAAATGACTCTGTAGTAAGAAACAGACACTTTACAATAAGGTTCTCTATGTTAAGTAAGGGTTAAAGTACATTTAGTAGGTTGTTATCGCAAAATAAACTCCGCCTGTGTGATCAGAGGCCTGTTTCAGAAAGGAAGTTAAGTGAACACTTTGAGTATGTTAAAGGGGTCATATGATGCGATTTCAATTTTTCCTTTCTCTTTGGAGTGTTACAAGCTCTTGGTGCATAAAGAAGATCTGTAAAGTTGCAAAGACTAAAGTCTCAAATCCAAAGAGATATTCTTTATAAAAGTTAAGAGTCAACCACGCCTACCTAAAACGGCTCGTTCTAACACGCCCCTACATGTCTAAGTCACAATGTGGGAAGATTTAAGTGTAACAACAGTAATTATCAGGCCTTTGGTGCCCTTTGCAGGCATTTGTAATAATGCAAATTGTTTATTTTGTATTACATTATGTATTTAACAGTGTTATTCAATGAAACCGCATATATGATTATTATTAATTAACCAATCATTATTGCCTCATTGTTTTTATATAATACAATGTAAGTCATGAAAACTAGAATATTAAGTCAGTTGTTGGTGGTGGTGAAATTATTACCGACATTAAAACAGTCAAAAAAGTTTCACAGGATTATGAACGTAGTTACCTGAAAGTGATGCACGGGCTTCATCTTGGGCTTTTTTATTTTTCTTTTCTTTGCGCCGGACTGCGCTGATGTCTTTTCCTTGATATAGGATGCGTCCGAAAAGTCTAAAATGCTTCGGAGGCAGCAATCTAAGGCAGGAAGGCATCAAGGCACGTCCGAATCCAAATTCTGCTTCACTTCCTGTCTCCGGAGGTACCTTCTTCTGATCGAATTTTGAAGGCAGCATAGATGTATCCTTCACTGCCTTTGATATCCCACAATCCTGTGCATTCCATTCCGTGACAGTTGAGCTAAAAAATAAAGATGGCGTCTGAAAGTTGTGTTTGGTGGTCAGTTTGTGTGTAAATGTATATTTCTGACTAACTTTTTGCACTTTTGATGTTATTTCTAGCGAGAAATCAGTATTATAGTAATTAAATATTCATTTAGTTATCACAAAAACTCGTTCTATTTTGTTGTAGCTCATTAAACTGTTACACTGCCTCAGAAGCCTGTCCGAAATCAGTTTCATGAGGTGCCTTCATGCAAAAACGCTGCCTGCAAAGTCATTGCCTCATACGGCAGCGAGGCAGCAGGTCAGCTGCCTACGTTTTCGGATGCAGCCATTGTCTAGTTGTCCATTAATTATGATTATCATTTATATTCAGCCGCAAACTGCGTACTCTGCGTATAGGGAGCGGCAGTACTGTGTGGTTGCCAGGGTGTTGCTAGGTGGTTGCTAGGGTGTTCTAGTTGGTTTCTTTCCCTGCATCTCCTTCAATGTAAGTCTATGGGTCTTTCACCACTTTTTATTGTCAAGGCAAATTTTGCAGGTTCAATCACTTTAAAGTAACTCCTCTCAACAAGCTGAATAATTTAAGGAATCATTCATGTCCATAGCACAAACTAATTACATATCAAAGTTAGGGTGACCATATTTTAGTGGACAGTGGGGGGCGGGGTTTCGCCTAATGTAGCATACATAACGTATACTTAGCAAGGTTTTTTTGTTTGTTTGCTTGTTTTGTTTTTAGAATAAAAAGAAAACAAGTCAATAGAACAGAAAAAAAAAGTTATGATACTGCTGTGGTGAAAGGTCTTTATTAATAAATAATAAATAAAAAGAAAATAAGTAGAAAGAATAGACAAAGAATAGAGAATGCTAGTGTTAAAGGCTAATGTAACATTTTCAGTCAAATGTATTTTATGCAATATTTCAAACCTTTAACCCACTTGGGAAAATCAATCTATGGCAACAGTTTAAAAGTAGCCCAATTCTGTGGAAAAACCGCGGACTTGGCAACCCTGCATCCAACAAGAGCTGCAGATAGTCAGATTTGACTGATCACAGCCAGGTCAAGATTAAGGAGAGATGACTGACAAGACCATACTGGAGTATTTGCTGCTCAACAGATCCTAAGCTCACTGACAAATATCTTATCTTGCAAGATGTGCTCCCTTTACACAGAGTGAGTGTGATCACGAAATCGAAAGTGAAAGTAAACAGCGCAAACGCTCATTCAAAAGAGATTTAAATACTCTGCACACTGAGAGCGGCTCCCTGATGCTCCAAAATTATACACAATATTAGAATGTTTAAAGGAGTGGACATGAAAATCGCGGGAGCGAAACATGTTGCGGGAGCAGGCGGCAATGGTCAGAGATTAAGCGGGATAAGAAAACATTTGGGTGATTTAGAAATCCCGGCCGGACGCATTTTTGTAGGTACAAAAAGAGGACATGTCCGGGAAAAAGAGGACGTATGGTCACCCTATCAAAGTAGTATAGGTCAACTGAAACTGAATCTTCCTAATATGGATCTTCTTGACCTGCTGCAACAGTGCTGACTGAGCATGCAAGCAATCATAAGACAAACTCAGTCATTCTTGAGAAGTGGGACAAAACAGGGTGCAAAATTGAAAAAAAATAAAACCTTGTACTCAGACAAATGAAACTACATTTATGTATCTTATATGTACTAAGCTACTGAGCTATGCTTTGATACAGCCTCCCAACTTTTCTCTTTTTTACCAAATGTGCTTTTTACCTGGGACTGTGTATATTTACAGGTGCATCTCATTAAATTAGAATGTTGTGGAAAAGTTCCTTTATTTCAGTAATTCAAATCAAATTGTGAAACTCGTGTATTAAATATAATATTTATATTTATTTTATATAGGGAAACCAAGGTCCTAGAGTCTGGAGGAAGGGTGGAGAAGCTCATAGCCCAAGTTGCTTGAAGTCAAGTGTTAAGTTTCCACAGTCTGTGATAATTTGGGGTGCAATGTCATCTGCCGGTTGTTGGTCCATTGTGTTTTTTGAAAACCAACGTCACTGCACCGTTTACCAAGAAATTTTGGAGCACTTCATTGCTTCCTTCTGCTGACCAGCTTTTTCTGATTTCATTTTCCAGCAGGATTTTGGCACCTGCCCACACTGCCAAAGCACCAAAAGTTGGTTAAATGACCATGGTGTTGGTGTGCTTGACTGGTCAGCAAACTCACCAGACCTAACCCTAACCCTATTGTCAAGAGGAACATGAGAAACAAGAGACCAAAAAATGCAAATGAGCTGAAGGACACTGTCAAAGAAACCTTGGCTTCCATACCACCTCAGCAGTGCCACAAACGAATCACCTCCATGCCACGCCGAATTGAAACAGTAATTAAAGCAAAAGGAGCCCCAACCAAGTATTGAGTACATGTACAGTAAAATAACATACTTTCCAGAAGGCCAACAATTCACTAAAAATGTTTTTTTTTATTGGTATTATGAGTATTCTATTTGTTGAGATAGTGAATTGGTGGATTTTTGTTAAATATCAGCCAAAATCATCACAATTAAAAGAACCAAAGACTTAAACTACTTCAGTCTGTGTGCATTGAATTTATTTAATACACGAGTTTCACAATTTGAGTTGAATTACTGAAATAAATGAATTTTCCATGACATTCTAATTTATTGAGATGCACCTGTTAATTTCAACTTACTGTAAACCGCATTCAGATGTTTTAACATTTCAAAACACATCTAGTGTTAGCAAACAGAAACACTTTCACTATGGGACCAACAATTCCACAACAATATAAAATATCATAATGAAAATATATCAAAATATTCAACTGTCGGAGGACAGAACTGACTGAGTTGACACATCTGATGGTGGTGACGAAAACCTGAATTTTTCAATTACTGTATTAAAACAAAAACAACAGGGAAGGTAGTTTCTAAAGCTTTTACAAGATTCCAAACATTTTTTTAAAGTATTTTGATATCTCATTGGAACACAAAATTTATGGTGGTGAAAAATTGGCATTCTTCACAAAAACCAATGGCGTCATGTAGTAGCCATTTTATTTTTATCTGTTGATGCTAGATGCTAATAGAGCCTGCTTTGGAGAATAAAATTATCTAAATATTTCTAATAATTTCCTCAGAAATTGGAAGATGGTGTTGACATATCATGGCTGTGACAAATGAAATATTAACATTAGGATTTAAAATATTCTAAAACTAAAAATATCAGGGTCCTTAAGAGTGACAGCTGCCCCTGATATTCCCTGATTTTATTACATTTTATTGTCTGACGGTGTTGACAAAAAGTGGGGACGCAACTTTAAAATCTTATGAAACACACATGTGTCATTAAAAAACAACCTTGCTTTGATAGGAGATATTATTAAGTGTTGCTTTTGATAAAACAAGCTCTTTTTCATCATTAAAATTTTTTTTTTATCCATTTTATTGCATATGAATGACTGAACCCTTCTCTGTGGACACACTGTTTTAAACATAGTGAGAGGACATTAAGAAACACAGATCTGGTATAATAATGAGAAAATTAAATTGAAGTTGATAATTGTTTTAAATACATTCTATTATTAATCCCTCATGACATTTAAAATTGAAAATATTGTTATTTTTTAAAGCTAATAGCAGTTACCCTTGCTGGACCTGTTTTGTCCCACGTCTCCAGACTGACTGAACTAACATTTTCACTTACTAACATAGACAACTCATCTCATATAAGCTAATGAGCAACTCAGCTCACACACTGAGACCACTCAGTGACGGATGCCTCACCTACTGACATTTATAAGTCCCCAGCAGAACCGTGGGAGTGATTCGCAGTGACAGATTTTCCGCAAAGTGACATTTTTTAATCAAAACTTTCTGCTGACTGGCAGAATGACTCCATCGCCGAGTACATACTTGACAGTGGCCTTCACTTCAGATTCTGTGATGCACACTAACCAGAGTACAGAGAAACAGCAGGGAGACTTACAGCAGAGAAAACAGCCACGTGAAAGATGTTTGCTCAGAGAACCTGTGAAAACATCTCGTTCGGATTTATTACTACAAAGCGTCTCAGTTCACTAAACAAGAAACCTAAAAGACCATCTGGGTGTCATGTTTATCAAATGTGACTCGGAGCACCCTGTTTTTCATCAGTGTAAATGTCACACCGGACCATGTAAATGATCTTTTCTGGGGCAAGTGTCTGATCTCCTGTCAGTGGTGTTTTGTTAAATGGCACTGTTGACATGGCTGTGAGCTGACCTCGGTAAAGCAGAAAGCACAGAAGCACGCATTAATGCAGGTATAGAGCTCCAGATGACCTCCAGCTTTTACTACTGACACTCAGTAGAGATGAAAGCCGCCTGCGGTCTTGAAGAGAGAAGGGCTAATAACTGTGCCCTCTGATATCTGATCACAAAGGACAGTTTCACTCTGGCCCCGTCTGCCTTTCATTTCTGTCTCTTTCTTCTTCTTTTCTCACACTTCATGGTGCTAGAAATGAGGGCCATACCAATGGAGCACTGCACGACATCTTGAAGAAGAACGCACATCAGGAATAGTGTGAAAGGAACACTTAGCACACTTATGTAGTGTGATTTCAATGTGCCATCAGATGTTCATGTGTGTAAATAAGTAATTTAAAAATTGTTTTACACTTTTACAACAGTGCCATCTACAGGCAGTTCTAATCATTGAAACACATTCACATTTTTGAATAACACTTACTCTTTTGCTACTGCTCATACTTCCATGCTACAGTCATGAATGATATCTCAAATAATACAGCTTTTTTAAGAGAGATGTGCTTTTGGTTTTCTAATTGATCAATACTGCATGATGGACATTTTATAGACCAAAAATCCCAATGTAGGAGGGACCAGAATGATAAAAAAGACTCAAGGATAAATAAGTAAGTAAGTTAACACCTAGCAGCAACCTAGAACACCCTAGCAACCACAGGACAACATGCTAAAAATAGCATACCGCATAACAATGCCCTAGCAAACTAGCATTATGGAAGCGACTTTTACAGTCTTAAGGCCCATAGACACCAAGGATGATAACTATAATGATAATATAGTTTTAAAAATCGTTCTAAATGTAAAAGAAATGCAGAGTTCACACGACAACTATAACAATAACAGCACAGAGGAATGATATTGTTGGGAATTACTTTCAGAATGATTTATTTTTTCCAGCTGATGAATGATTTAAAACATTAAAAAACAATCAGAATCCAACCTGCTTTGAAGAGCGCAAGCATTTAAAGTGGCAGGGCATGGTTATAATAAACAGAGCGTTAGTATTGGTGTGGACACTAATATAATTACCGTTATCTTTACAGATCATTCTTGCTGTGAGTGGGTCTTTAAGGTGCGGTAACGTGAACAAAATTTTGGCATAATTTCGACTGTGTAGTGATGTATTAAGCACAGCTCACACAGAAATCACTTTCAATGCAAGCAGCTTTCTGTTGGTCAATGTGGCAAATTTGCCTCATGTGAAACTCAGGATCGTGTGGATTCAAATTGGAATGAATGGATTTCGCTTGTGAAATTTCGCTGAGCAATGGTAAATGTGACCACATCTTCATACTTATATTGTTACACTTCTTTTTGACATATTTTACTCTTTTCTATGTAAATTTTAAGCAATAATTCGATCACTGCACAAAATGTCTTGATAGGAACAGATGTGCTTGTTAAACCATGTGTGTGTTTGTTCGGGGCCCCTTTTGGCCTCAAACATCCCAATGTGTCACGGTGCGTCTTAACGTCTCAGGACACACTAACTCTACCCAGCTGGAAAGGAGACCACGAGGCTGGGGTGCCCCCTCTACTGCACTTCAAAGAGCTATGGTGGGTGAAAGAGACATATCTTTTCTTGCATCCCTTCTTTGAGGAATGGGTCTTACCACAGGCTGCCTAATATATGAAGACCTGAGAGACGCTGTGTCAATAGTTAAGGTTGGGCTGCCATCTGGAAGGCTTTGGGTTTGAATTCCCCTGCTATGAAGGTGGTGTGTGTCTTTAATATATTAATATGATCATATTACACTAATTTTACAGTCTCCGCACTGGCTACCTATTAAGTTCCGTATCAGTTACAAAATATTATTACTTGCCTATAAGGCCCATAATGGGTTAGCTCCTGCGTACCTAACTAGTCTTCTACCACGCTACAATCCATCACGCTCCCTAAGGTCGCAAAACTCTGGACTTTTGGTAGTACCTAGGATAGCAAAGTCCACTAAAGGAGGTAGAGCTTTTTCGCATTTGGCTCCTAAACTCTGGAATAGCCTTCCTGATAACGTTCGGGGTTCAGACACACTCTCTGTGTTTAAATCTAGATTAAAGACACATCTCTTTGGCCAATCATTCAAATAAGGAATCTATAATCTTGTACTGCAGTTATATCTGATCAAATGCATATTATTATTCTTTAGTTTGGGTTAAACAAATCAATTTTGCTTGGTTGGAACAGCAGCTATGCTAATTATGTCTCTATTTGTTTCCCTGTTTCTGCCATGGGATGTAACTAGGATTTACACAAGCTTCAGTCTGGATCCAGAACACCTGAGAAGAGATGATGCCAACCCCTCAGAGGACCTCAGATGATGGCAACCCTGAAACAACATACTGAACTACCACATTTTGCAATAAGTTTGATTGCATAATATAATAATTGCTGTTAATAGTGTTCATCGTCTGTTTTATTACGTTTTAAATTGATTTTTCCGTACTGCTGGTTCGTCTGGTCAGAGGAGAACTGGCCCCCCAACTGAGCCTGGTTTCTACCAAGGATTTTTCTCCATTTCTGTCAACGTTGGAGTTTTGGTTCCTTGTCACTGTCACCTTTGGCTTGCTTAGTTGGGGACACTTCATTTCCAGCGATATCGTGAACTTGATTGCACAGATACTATTTAAACTGAACTGAGCTGGATGGTGACATCACTGAATTGAATGATGAACTGTCTTTAACTGAATAATGAGTGTTTACTATTGTCATTTTGCATTATTGACACACTATATTCCTAATTAATGCTGTTCAGTTGCTTTGACACAATCTGTATTGTTAAAAGCGCTATATAAATAAAGGTGACTTGACTTTAATATACAGTATATGCAATCTTTCATAATGCTTTCCATTTTATAAACTTTAGCAAGAATACACAAAATTTTATATTTATATTCATCAGATATCATTTAGCTAGAGTGTGTGGCAACACAAAGAACGAACAAAATGAGCCATGTTGTTTGATTTGTGAACTAATGGCTATTATGAACAGGTTCTTCTTAATGAGTCAGTTAAAAAGTTTCACAAAACAGCCGCAGACTCACTTGTGGGTTAGCGCTGTTAAGTGACTCCCTCAGACCACGAGTCATTTTACGGTTATGTCCAATTCAAAATGAACAGAAACTGTTACAATAATGTAAATTTAAGTTTGCGTGACTTAAATTTGTGAGACTATAATAATACTTGTCATTGTTTAAAATAGTGAAGTCCAGTAGTAATGTTGAAATGACTAAGAGAAACTATTTGAGATTAACAATGTAAAGTGGGCTTCCCCCCCCCCCCCCCATCTGCCAACTCCATCTGCATTGTCCATGCAGCTGGAGGGAAGAAGTATTCCCACACAGATTACAACCTGACATCTCCGGACACACAAAGCCATTGCTAACGTCTGAATTTGTGTGTCCTGAGGGACTTCTTAGCACTTTAACATGACTCAGCCTGCCCTATTGGTGTAGTGCAACAAAGGATCCTCTTTGGTGCATTTCCTGAGTAGCAACTCCTGTCAGCCATCAAAGTTGACCCCAAGGAGTAATGAGTGACTCAAACACATGCAGACCCTCTGGAAATTCAGAACTTCACCGATCCATTGACCTCAGATCTGGATTTTTCACACCGTTCTACAATAACAGATTTCCTTTCTTCAAGTGTCAGTCATACAAAACCTTTATACAAGACCATTATACAGTACAGTGGGAACCAAAAGTCTTAAAACCACTAGAGAGCGTGCATCTATTTAGCATTTTTTCTAATGTAATAAAAAGTGTGAGTATTTGAGTAAAGAAATTAATTTTATTAATGTTCTTTTTTGTAACTTTTTTTGTAAAAAAAAAGAAAGTTGTTTGTTTTTAAGAAATTAGCAAGGAGGTATTAAATTAATCAAAAATGACAATAAAGGCATGTTACAAAAATGTCTTTTATTTTTTAATATTGATAAAAATAAAAAATGTTTTCTTGGGCTGCAAATCAGCATATTAGAATAATTTCTGAATGACCATGTGACACTGATGACTGAAGTAATGGCTGCTGAAATTTCAGCTTTGCCATCACAGGATTTAAATAAATTTTAAATAAAAACATGTTTAAAAGACGCTTTTTGTAATGTTTCAAGAACATTACAAATTCTTACTGACCCCAAACTTTTGAACGTTAGAGTATATATTCTGTACTGCTTATTTCACATCATGTTTCAGCTGATATAATGCACTGTATTTATGCATGGATGGCTAAACACCTGAGAAGCATTTTACAAGAAGAGGCTATGACAATGTCAGGCTCAATTCTGTCTGCTAAGACTTCTTGGGTGCAGACTCTCTCTCTTTCAGTGTCCACTTCCACAGGAAATGGCTCTCAGACCAAATCAAATTATGCTGACTAGCATGTCTATATCTCTGATGTGAAAGGCAAAAATGGCAAAAGCATTTATTCAGCATGCACCCTGTCTTGTGTTTATGTCTTTTTACATTACCTCAAACAACTCGACGTGTCACACAAGGGGACGTTTCGCATGAAACCAGCGTATTTTTATTTTCAGCAAAGCCACTTCTTGGCATAGAATCTGAAAACGTCTCTCACATCTCGACAGCAACGCTAGTGTGATGCATAGTCAATGGCTTCATCAGGATATGAAAATGAGATGTGATGTTACACTAAGAGATGTCACATTAAACAAATCACTCAAATAGGCATCTTAAAGGCGCTTTCTCACAAACGTCATATCAAAATCAAATCAGCTCAAGATCAAGATGCATGGATTGCTCAAGGAGCAATTGAATGAGATAAAGACAGTATAACATTTAAACTGGCAGTCAAAAGTTTGGAATAATTAAGATTTTGTAATGTTTTTAATAAGTCTCTTATACTCACAATGTCTGCATTTATTTGATAAAAAAAAACTGTAAAAACCGTAATACTGTCAAATATAACAATTTAAAATAACGGTTTTCTATTTTAATATATTTTAAAATGTACATGGCAAAGCAGAATTTTCAGCAGACATTACTCCAGTCTTCAGTGTCACATGATCCTTCAGAAATCGTTATTATTGGTGCTCAGTTATTAATAATTCTTCTTATTATCAATGTTGAAAACAGTTGCTTCTTAATGTTTTTGTGTTTTTTTTTTCAGGATTATTTGATGAATCCAAAGTTCAAGAGAACAGCTTTTATTTGAAATATAAATCTTACAAAACATTATGAATGTCTTTACCGTTACTTTTAATTAATTCAATGGTCTTTGTTGAATAAAAGTATTGATTTATTTTTTAAATATTACTTGCCCAAAACCTTCAAATAGTCTAACATGGTCAAAAAAAGCAGCAAACACTGTTTTCAACAGTGATGATAGTAATCAAAGTTTCTTGAGCACCAAATCAGCATATTAGAATGATTTCTGAAGCATCATGCGACATTAAAGTGACGGCTGCTGAAAATTCATTAAATTACATGAAATATATTAAAATAGAAAACAGTTATTTTAAATTGTAATAATATTTCACAATATTGTTGTTTTTACTGTATTTTTGATCAAATAAAGGCAGCTTAATCATTCACCGGTAGTGTAAATGTGCTAAAAAGGCAGAATTAGGCATGTCTGTGCTTCATACTCAGGAAGCACGCATGAATGTGCACGTAAACACTAGTATGACATAAACGCAGGATCAAATCATCATAGTGCAAGTCTTTTAAAGACAGCAGGACCTTTTGATCAGTAAACACACACATACATTAGGTCAACACAATTGTCATCCCCCTCAGCGTCTTTCATTTACTCTCTTACTATTCATCATCATTAGAAATGGGATACGATACTGTGCAGAGTCCTCTTCGATGTATTGTGTTGACCCAACATAATGGCTTCCTGTTGGTTAACATAAATCTGAGTAAAGATAATGACTCTGATCAATGGGATTGTTTGGGAAAGGCCTAATCAAATCGCTCTGATGCAGTGCTTCCTCTGCAGGAGATCTGATGCTAAACACAATTATCTCCCCATTTCCATCAGGCCCGAGGCTCTCCCTGCTGCACACTGTCTGCCAGACGATCAGTCTCTATAGGAGAGCAGAGAGAGAGATTTGAGAGATTTGGTCGTGTCTGTCCGTCTGATCTAAATGTCACAGGCCTGATCTTCTGTCCTTGATGCATCAGGATCTGTTACTGATGTACCTCATATGCAACAGAGTGCGAGTTCTAGAACAGGATTGATTAAAGATTCAAGCCAAGAGTTATTATTGTACAGATACAGTCTGGGTGGGTTCATCACAGATGCAATGTGAAAAATGTATAAAGATGTGTTTGATCTTTTTTATGTCGTTTGAATGTATTCAAACTCTAAAGTTAGCATTTCAGCTTTTACATATAAATCTATGTCATCTCCATGGACACCTCAAGAATAGTGTAAAGATAAAGTATACTACCACCTGCTGGACATACACCATTACTGAATAGCCCTCTTTTAATATCTACTGTAAGTAATTGTCTGTATAGATGTAGAGCAAACGTAATTGTCCGTTGAACCCCTGTAAACTAAATTATTTACATGCATTTATTTAAATTACATATCCCTTGATATGGTAATGATAATGTTCTACCACTTCTATAATTATTTGTATTTGTTTTATTTATGTTTTTATATTTTGTGATTATATTTTGGCATTAAAAATTTTATATTCTTTAATTTTATTATTATTTTGTTTGATTTGATATTTTAAAAAGTATAGTTATTCAATTATTAACAAAAATAAATGTAATCATTTAGAAAAGTGTATTTCTGATATACTGTAATTCTGCTCAATTTATTTCGCTTCATGATAAAAAAAAAATAAAATGTCTTTGCAATAATATAATTTGGAATTGGCACTTCCCTTGCAACCTCAAAGATTGCCTTTAAGGATTAGTTCACTTCCAGAATAAAAAAAAAATCCCCAGGGCTCTACACGATTCCAGTCGAGGAATAAGGGTCTTATCTAGTGAAACGATAGGTCATTTTCATAAAAATTTTTATATTTTTTAACCACAAATGTTCGTCTTGCTCTAGCTCAACTTCACGCATTACGTAGACACGTTGGAAAGATCACGCATGACGTAGGTCGGAAGTACTGACCCAGTGTTTACAAAGCAAACGTGCAAAGAAAGTCAAATGCCCTTTACAAAAAAAGGTAAAACATCGATGTCGGACGATTTTGAAGTTGGAGGAGAAAATGAAATGGAGTTTTTCGCCCTACCCTACCTTTTTGAAACGAACACACGAAGAGCTAACCGCGTCAGACCTTTCCAAAGTGATAATGGGTGCATTCCAAACGGCAAGTGATAATCCCTGTGCCCTACTCCCTTCGAAGGGCAGAGCCCTTGAAGTGTGTTCTTTGAAGGGTGTAGGGCATTACTGTCTCTTATAAGCATTTGGAACTCCCTTGACGAAGGAAATGACTGAACAAATGTTACCTTGACAAAGCTGCGCATGCCTACAGCATTCAGCACTCCATCAGTTGTTGCAAATAACGTTAAATATTTCTTCTTATTATTATTTTATTTAAATATCATCTAATTGTGTCTTATTTACTATAAAGGCACAATATGTAAGGTTTCGCCACTAGAGGTCGCATTTTCAAAACAATAACAAAGGCAAAGCTCAGTAATATAATCAGTAAAGCTGTCTATACACTGTTTGATGAATGAATCTCTTACATCGTATGTATATCTTCACTTTGTTGTTTATGATGAGAGAATCCTCGTGAAAGCAGAATTCAGTCAGCGAGCGTGCTCACTGAACAAGAAACAACAGTGTTTAAGCGATAACTCATCTGAACGCCTCTGATTGGCCACTGCGTTCATAAGCTCAACAGACTCGTGTGTGATTGGTTAAAATCTGCAGCGCTGGAAAAACACGTAAAAAGAATCATGATGCAACATTGAGCAGATCTAAATATTACATTAAAATGAAGACAAATTGAATTAGCCTATTCTACTTACTTTTGTATGTGAAGTCGAAATCAACCCCAACTTTGCTTTAAAAAGCATCGCAGATATCCGTAACACGAAGATTACATGATCACAAACAGAAATCACTTCCGTGAAGTGACCATCGCATGTTCCCTTCGCTAACGGACTTCTGGAAGGGCCCTTCATGAAGGGATTCAGACAAATGGCATCCCCTTCCTGAAGTGTCCTTCAAGGGGCGCAAAAAAAGCCACTTGGAATTCGCCTTATATGTAGTGCATGAATTTGCGGACGTGCATTGCGGAGGTAGTGCAAGCATTTGTGGGGTTTTTAGGGCCCTCTGGTGGGTTATTTAGGGCCCTCTGGTGGCCACGGTGGCCCAAATTCAAAGTATCTACTCAGACAGTATGCGATTTTGGACGCACTGTTAGCTAGTGTTTTTTGAACAAATTTGTTGAATGAAAGATTCAATTGAACTTTTTTAAAGACACCTATTTTGTTCCAGAATTAATCTTTGCTTTGAACGAATCGTTTGAGTGAATGATTCGTTGAGTCGAGGTCTGTTCAGTCCCAATTGTTTGATTTTAAAAAATGTGATTTTCGCATGTGATTTGACTCTTTGGACCAATGCATAAAAAATGGCAGGCAGGCTGAATGAGCATGCCAGTTCATACTCTGGCACTTTAGCAAAATAGAATGTTCATGAGCTTTATGGTTTTGTGTAACAGTAAAAATTGAAAAGATTGAAATATGTGAATTTCATTGGTTAAGACGGCAATGTGATGGAAAAGATTGAACCTATTTGTAAAAAAATCCATCTTATGCACATTTCCGAATCTCACCGGAAATAGTAGGTCATCCGGGTACTTTTTTGCCTCCTGTTATATGAGTACAGTGAATTCGGACACACTTCTTTTGAAAGTTTCTCACCTACTATATACTGTAGTGGAGAAGCATGTGATTTCGGATGCAGCTATAGTCACTTACTAATAACATAATGCCAATCAACAATTCATATTTGAGTAGCTACCAAAACGAACCATTGTATAAATTCAAAATTTATTTTCAAACATTTTGTGAATTTAGCGTAGGTACCATTGAAAAGCAACATCATGCTAATGCTGCGTTCAAGTCCTCCTGGGACGTTCGTACTTACGAGTTGATAAGTCGTAATTACGACGTCAGGTGCGTTCAAGTCAGTTTAGTCGGCACAAGATGGCCCGGTTTGTTGTACATTCTTTTAATAAATTACAAGAAAATACAACAGGGTCTGTTAACTCTGCTTATAGAAAATGAAGAGCTAAGAATTCGCATCAGGTGTGTTTTGCGGTTTTAATATTTTTTAAAAAGTAATTTATGAAGCCACTTTTAATCTGTATCTGTTTTTTTGTATATGTTTTTAATTGTTATATTACAATCCTGCCACGTTCAAAAAGCTTATTTTTTGTAAATATAAAGCCTGACAATGTCACTGCTTAATACCTATGAGTATTGTGATTTATGTTTTACTTTGGCAATCTTTATAGGACAACTAAACTATCAATTTAAACAAAAATTTACCGTCAACTACAGACGTTGCATCCATCGATTCCGCCATGTTTCTCATTGACACGCCCCCAACTCGGAAACTCGGGGCTTAAAGAAAATGTAGAGTTTCCCACTCGTAATAACGACTTTGTGGTGGCGTTCATGTGCGTTCAACTCGTAAATACGATCTGTCTGGCATGACTTGAACGCACCATAATACCAGAGGTGGGGACTCGAGTCACATGACTTGACTCGAGTCAGACTTAAGTCGCAAATTTTAGGACTTGAGACTTGCTTGACAAATATTCATAAAAGACTTGACTTTGACTTGGTATTCATGACTTGACTTGACTCGGACTTGAGTTAAATGACTCGAAATAACTTCTTTTGTTCAATAAATATCTGTTTGTTTTTGAATGCACCGCAACCTAACCAAGTGACCAACAGGCAAGCAGAGAGAGCTAATGTAAGAGCGTGGACACAGTGTTGCCTTCTAAGCGACTTTGTGGTTCAGGTCATACTTAGAAGGGAGAGGTTATTATGTGAGTATAGGAGAGCATAAGTCTAAGTGGACGTCCATGACATGCAGAGTCCCACAAGGCTCAATTCTTGCACCGCTCTTGTTTAGCCTGTATATGCTACCACTAAGTCAAATAATGAGAAAGAACCAAAGTGCCTATCACAGCTATGCTGATGATACCAGATTTACCTAGCCTTATCTCCAAATGACTACAGCCCCATTGACTCCCTCTGCCAATGAATTGATGAAATTAACATTTGGATGTGCCAGAAATTTCTTCAGTTAAACAAGGAAAAAACATTTGGAAACAAAGATGAAGTTCTCAAGGTGAATGCATACCTTGACTCTAGGGGTCTAACAACTAAAAATCAAGTCAGGAATCTTGGTGTGATTCTGGAGACAGACCTTAGTTTCAGTAAAAAGCAGTAAACTTCATGTCAAAGCAGTAACTAATCAGCATACTATCATTCAAAAAATTGCAAGAATTAGAGGTTTTGTTTTCAGTCAAGACTTGGAGAAACTCGTTCATGACTTTATCACCAGCAGGGTGGACTATTGTAATGTCTCCTCACCGGCCTTCCCAAGAAGAACATTAGACAGCTGCAGCTCATCCAGAAAGCTGCTGCCAGGATTCTGACTAGAACCAGAAAATCTGAGCATATCACATCAGTCCTCAGGTCCTTACACTGGCTTCCAGTTATATTTAGGATTGATTTTAAAGTACTTTTACTCGTTTTTAAATCACTCAATGGCCTAGGACCTAAGTACATAGCAGATATGTTCACTGAATACAAACCTAACAGACCACTCAGATCATTAGGATCGAGTGGTCTGTTAGAAAATACAAAGGGTTCACCACAAACAAGGGGATGTCCATTTTAGTTATGCCGTCCGCAGTGGCATCAGTTTCCAGAAGAGAATCAGATTTGCTTAAAACATTAGTCACATTTAAATGCAGTCTCAAAACTCATCTGTTTAGCTGTGCGTTTATTGAATGAGCACTGTGCAATGTCCAAACTGATTGCACTGTTATTTTATGTATAATCATTTTCCATTTTTAACTGTATTAAATTAATTTTAAATCAATTTTAAATCATTTTCAAAGTTTTTAAATTCCTTGTTTTAGTGTTGTGATTATTGTTTTTATTTTATCTTATGTAAAGCACTTTGAATTACCATAGTATGGAACGATATTCCGGACAATTTTCAAATAGAATAGCAAATTGTATTTTCAAGTGCGTTTTCAATATGTGGTCGCATAAATTGTGACATAATCCAAATGTAATTGCAAATCCTGCATTAGCGTTTGCTTTTTCGCTTTCGCGAACGCACAGTGACTGTCAAATTTCAAATGAAAAAGCAAAGGCCATTTGCAGCTGTATTTCCCATGTCTTACAAGGTATGACAGTCATATTTAAATAGCAATATTAATTACAACGTCTGCTTTTTCACTCTCGCTGCGTCACACATGTAACCTGCCAAAACTCAAATGGAATCGAAATTCCTTTTGCATTTGAATTTCCGACGTCAACATGGAAAGCTGCCAATCAATGTGAGGGGGCGGGGCTATACTAGGGGGCGTGTTTGTGTTGGGAGGTGACGTCACTCACAGACGACCGTGCCGAATGCTCTGATCAATGGAGGTAATCGGTAAAGGCTCAGCTTAAGGCAGCTACAAAATCCCAGTTTTTCCCCCCCCCCCCCCCCCCCCCCCCCCCCCCCCCCCCCCACCCCCCCCCCCCCCCCCCCCCCCCCCCCTCATGTGTGACCGAACAGACGGTGCACGTTTGGCACAATACATAATTATGTCTTTTTTACCCCAAATGTAGCGATTATCCCTTGCTAACAGCGGGAGCCACAACGGTACTCACAATAGGTCAATATTCACTATTAACCAAACACTTTCACCCATCTCAGCATCTCTCACTGTTTACACTCACTTACACTTTTAATCCTTAATAGAGAGCGTGTCACTTGCCTCAAGACCTTTTACCGTTTGCACTGTACTTGATGCACTTAAGCAAACAAACAGAGGAAATCTACATGTATTTACCTATTTGCAAACTATATCTTATTCCTATCTAATAGCCCATGTGCACCTGCCTCAAGATCTCTCAAGTCTGTTTACGATCCGATAGATGCATATGACAAAACAGAAAATGCTGCTACTCTTACTCTACCTTCCCCAGATGACACTTCAGCAGTCAGATCTAGGTGCAGCTGTCACAGAACACGCCACAGTCAAGGCAAGATAACATTAAAAATCACGTGCATCAATCGCGGTGTCCAGTGGCTGTAAATAGCGAGAGATCTTGAGGCAGGCGCAACGCTTTGGTGCCACGTACGGGACGCGAACTCCATAACGGATTAAAACTGTTGAATAAAATATAAAGTAAGGTGGAAAATAAGTATAGATTAGTTTGTTTGCTTAAGTGCATCAAGTGCAGTGCAAACGGTAAAAGGTCTTGAGGCAGGTGTGACACACTCTCTATTACGGATTAAAAGTGTAAGTGAGAGTAAACAGGGAGAGATGCAGAGACAGGTGAAAAGCGTTTGGTTTATAGTGAATATTGACCTATTGTGCGTACCGTTGTGGCTCCCGCTGTTAGCAGGGGATAATCGCTACATTTGGGGTAAAAAAGACATAATTATGTATTGTGCCAAGAAGGTTGCACTGTCTGTTCGTTCACACAGGTACGAAACTGATTGGTAGCTGCCTTTAGCGGAGCCTTTACCGATTACCTCCATTGATCAGAGCATTCGGCACGGTCGTCTGTGAGTGACGTCACCTCCCAACACAAACACGCCCCCTAGTATAGCCCCGCCCCCTCACATTGATTGGCAGCTTTCCATGTAGACATCGGAAATTCAAATGCAAAAGGAATTGCGATTCCATTTGAGTTTTGGCAGGTTACATGCATGACGCAGCGAGAGTGAAAAAGCAGACTGGTAATTAATATTGCTATTTAAATATGACAGGCTCGTAACTCCTAAGACATGGGAAATACAGCTGCAAATGGACTTTGCTTTTTCATTTGAAATTTGGCCGTAGCTGTGCGTTCGCGAAAGCGAAAATGCAAACGCTAATGCAGGATTTGCAATTGCATTTGGATTATGTCACAATTTATGCGTCCACATATTGAAAACTCAATTGAAAATACAATTTGCTATTCTATTTGAAAATTGTCCGGAATATCGTTCCATAATTGTGTATGAAATGTGCTATATAAATAAACTTGCCTTGCCTTGCCTAGATTTAGCGACTTTTCAGACCCCTTTAGCGATTTTTATTTTTCAAAAAAAGCACCTAGCCACAAATCTAGCGACTTCTTGGACAAACCTTATTTAGTTTCTGAGACTCGCCGGTACTGCTGCACGAGTGCGAGGTTTTGTTTTCCCACACACCTCTCTCTGCGTCTGCTCTGTTCAGCGAGCGGCTGTTAAAAAAGATATTCTGTCCCTTCGAACTCTGTTTTACATGCAAATATAGCTGAAATCACAGCACAGCCATTGTCTTTATCTTATGTATGTGTATTTGATTTCATTAGACGACGTCGTGATTATGAATCAGGATTTTTGTGCAGATTTACATCTAACGGAGAGCTGGTATGCTTAATGGGCCGCGTTTCAGTCTATTTCATATTCATCCCGTTGTCTTACAACAGAAACAGAAAAATATACCCGTGAAAACAGTTTTATTGAGAATTTGGCTGCATTAAAATACAGTTTGTGAGCAGTGAGCACTGTCAAATTGATTTTTTTGCAAGTGCAATGCACTGTAAATGGTTATTCACTGTTTATAAGGAAATATCTGCTTCTTTTTTTTTTTTTGCAATAGCACTTAGTATATGCATGTGTACAGGGTCTAATAACTGGTCTTCATTGTTAGACTTTGAGTGAAAAGCCTATGGATAGTTTATGGGGATGCATAAAATAAAAAAAAATCATACAGAGTTGTGAACCCAACCATGCATACACAAACAAACAAAACAATGCTGACCATGTTCTTGCTGCATAACTGACAGATCTTTACACTAGTCGGAGGGACGAAGGTCTACCAGTAAGGGACTGTGTCTACTTCAGTGGCTCTGAAGCTCGTTAGTGTTAGATAAACAGGACTGCCAGGGGGGCAGCAAGAGAGACGCACACACAGAGAATCTCCATTTCAAATCTCTCTGCCCACAAGCTCTCCCCTCTCTTCTCTCCTGCCATAAATGACAGCTGCCCCCTGCTGTAAGCGATGGTGTTTATCTGCACAAGACCCACTACAGTCATTAACTAGAACTACGGCATTGCATGAATCCAATCGCACACTGGAGGACCAGATCTCACGTCCCAAACGATGAATTAGGCGGCCTTCACAGCGTGGACAATCATTGTGTAATCCCTCTTTTTATGTTAATAAGCAGTGCGACCCCCAGTGTGTCTTTCTATACTGCTTGGCCCATCCAGAGAGAGATTAGCCTAAACGAGAGGGCCACCTGGCAGGAAGGCCCCTCAGAGCCCTTAGTACAGAAAATTATTCCTCCACAATCATCCAGAACGCCTTGACCTTCCATTCTAGCCATTTTATCCACCTTATTTTTGACATAAGAATGGGTGCAGCTCTTTGTAATGTGAACGTGCAAGTCTTTCGATGTCAATTCACTTCCACTTATTTTACCTGTACCTGTTATTTGATATTGCGACCTGGTAGCTGCTATCATATTATTTTAAATCATTATCATAATCATAAATTGGTTTGTAGGGTAAATTGTACCATTTACTGCACTTTGTTACTCTTCTTGTTATTTACCTAGCGGCTATTAAATCAGAAGTCAAATAGCTTAGTTCTGCTTTGCATAATAAGGTGAATAAGAGCCATGAAAAGAGTTTTAGAACTTTAATCTAGCAAACTGCACATCTCAAGCTCCACTGGATTGATACTGACTATATTCTGCCTCTCTCTCTCTCTGACAGCTCTACCCTACAGCACTAACCTAGAAATCCCCAGCCAGCCAATCACAATCAAGCATGGACTGACTTTAGTTCTGTTCGAATTCTGTAACACTGATGCTTCTTAAATGAACCAAATGTTCTTACACTCCTTCATTTCATATTTTGCCATCTCTATTTTCTCATATCTGTTCTGAATCCAGATCAATTTACAATTCTTTTTTTAATATTTGTCATTTATTAGCATAATGTATTAGCACCGTTATTTTTGTCTTATGATACATACATTTTGATTATGACAACTAAATTCATATGTAAAAACTCACTGGATCATGTCACATACCTGCAAGGATTTTGTACTGTAACAGTTGACCAGCAGAGGGCAGCCGGTGTCACGGTACAAACAGAAGCTGTTATTTTAACGCTCACTAGAGAGTGCTAATGTACCACGGAAACGACACGAGTGGCAAATATCAACATGCTCAATACATCAGACTCAGTAATGAGACTAGACACCAGCAAGCAAATATACGGAGGCCGTGAGGCATGCCTAAGTGTGAGATGGATGGATTCTCTTCTCCATATCTTCAGAGGCCAAAGGGCTGGACATCTCTTATGCATCTTTGCCTTTGATCTACAGATGCGCCAGAATTCACCGGATTATCAGAATTTTCTTATCTGTGTCAAAGAACACCTGAAATAGACATACAAAATAGACATGAAAATGAAACATATGGCCATTAAAATAATAATACAATTAAATAAAACAATAAACCTAAATTTAACCTCCAATGATTTCCCCCTGTATGCATGCTGAAGCTTACAATTTCCTAGTTAAAGAAGGATATACACATTTTTTTATTAAACCATAGCTTCTATACTGTCTTCTGTATATGTATATGAAGACTGAGACCATGTCATAAATTCTGTTCAGAAAATCTGACTCACTTTATAATTTAAACATTTAGCCTATTCGGGATTGAACATTTCCAGATTCCATTAATAGACATAGGATATAGATAAACAATAGATAATTAGAATTATTATTATTATGTTAAATATTTTCATAAAAATGATTGTTAATAATTCAATTAAGTAATAGATAGACATGGCAGGATCATTGTTATTAATAATAATAACTGAAAAATATGTATAGGCCTATATATTTTAATAAAAATGGTTGTTAATAATAATAGTCATCATCATCACCATCATTATTTAATTAAGTTATAGATAGACATGGTAGGATATATTTATTACTCTCATTGTTCATAGTCAGTGTACTGTTGTAGTTTGTCCTGAGAAACGGAAAGTTATCATTTGTAAACTGAGCACTACTTTTGTCCACCAGACAATCAATGTAGTATGCATCAAGAATTTGATTTAAAGAAATGGCCTCATACTTGATTATATTTGACCCTACAGCAAATCTACAGATTAGCAGTGTTTTCAAATATAAGCTCTACATTTGATTCCCCCAAAATAATCCTTAATATATGCGGTTACAGTATTGCTGTAGTGTGTAATATAAATCCTCAGTTATAGAGTCAAAAGTGAGATGTGAGAAACTGAATGTAGGGGCATCACACCTGCCAGCTTCAGTGAGCGTGTGCTTTGAAGATGGTTTGATTACAGTCAATTTTGCTGCTCTCTGCTGTTTCAAGCAGAAAGATTTGTCTTTATACAGAAACAGCACATATGTGTGGTTTTATAAAATTCATTCCTATACATGTAATTATAGTTTGAAACAGTGAACAGATTGTGTGGAACTCTGCCATGAACTTGTAGGTATTTGGTGGAACCACCACAAAAGATCAAGGAAGCTGGTATGTGATATTAACATTTGAGGTGTTTTATATTTGTTCTGTGATGTTTATTGCTGTTACAATCTCTGTATATTATATTATTAATATAATATTATTTTGGATTGTAGAGAAAGTGCAGAAGGTTTGTCTGTTTAAAATAAATTATTTATGGCTTCCACAAATGAAACATTAGTGTAACATACACGTTACAGAACGCCTATCTTGCTACATGCACTCTTTTTTCACAAGTGAATTTCTGAGTATTCAATGACCTTTCCATGACCATTAGGATTTAAAATAATAATAATTTTTGTTAATGAATCATTCTGACTTTTCTGTGAACTGCTTTGACTGATTCATACAAAAGAACCTACTCATAAGAATGATACAGTTTGACTTGCAAACAGTTATTACTTACAAGAAATATTTAGCCAAGTAAAGGTTTTACAGTAGAGCATAAAATGTATATTCAATACTCAAAACACAGTTTTAAAATTCACTAATTTCCAGTTTTTCCAAGACTGTGGAAACTATGTACGTGGGGAAGTTTAGGTCAAGAAATACACAAATAAATTTTGCAATACTGATGCAGTGGTGATGATAATAATAACATTACATTTCAATTACTCATCTAATGCAGCAATTAAATCATTTTAAGCCCTGAACAACAGGATATAAATCAAAAGTTTACTGAGTGTATACAAAGGAGCTGTTTACAGGAGACTATGGACTTCTGAAGCCCTTCTGATCTATTATCACTCAGGACGATGAAAGATGGGCTGCTGAAGGGTTAATAAAGACCACCAAAGCAAACACCTTGATTTATTTCTGAGCCACTTACATTGAAGCAATAATCTGATCAGTCTTTAATGTGATTTTCCTCATCTCACTTGCTCTCTTTCAGTCTCTCAACGGCTCAGTTTAACTAAACGACTATCAACACATACTGTTTTAATGTGATTAAGATGAAACATCAAAATACAGTTGATTTGATTTCACTTTTGTGGGAACAGAATGTCTCATCAAACTTATCTGACCAGGAGGTTAATGATTGGCAATAGATTCACTCACTGGGGCTGATTCTTTAGGTTTGACTGGTAGTTTTGTTTAGTCAGTCCAATTAAGAAAAGCAGTAATTAATAATCATTTGGTTGCATACAGAATGTCACGTTTCGCATTTGTGCGGTTGTGTTGCTGCATAACTAAGAAAAATATGATAAACACATAGTCTAAGTGACAAAGTATTAGAGTGATGCAGGTACATTCAATTTAAGTCACCCTCTCACCCTCCTAGACCTTAACATTACATTATTAAACATGACATAAATTGTAATCATTGTCCATCTGAGAAAATGGCAACAATCTTTGAAAATAAAAGTGTAACTAAATAAATAATCTAATAAATTTGTCAAATTAATAATTATTAATAATTAACCATAACAAGAGTACACATACCACATTTATAACATGCTGGGGAGAAAAAAAAAGGGATTTGCTGGTCTTGGTTGGTTTAATATGGTCTCCCAGATCGGCCAAGCTGGTTCTCAGCTAGTTAAGCTGATTTACACCAGCTAGACTAGTAAAAAAGTGCTCAAAACCCGTTTAAAACCAAAAAGCAGACTAGCTTGATCAGCCTAGGTGAAAAGACGAAGACCAGCATACCAGTTTAGGCTAGTATACGCTTTTTTTTCAGCAGGGACAGGGTTAAATTTCGAATTACACGAAAGTTTGACCGAAAAGTATGAATTTAACATAAAAAGCATCGTGTCGCTCAGACACATGATTCCGCCTCTGTTGACTCCTCTCTTCCTCTTCCTCCTCATCATCATTCATCAATATCAACGTCATAAATAATCATGAACACAAATAGCTTGTTTTATTATAGCTCGTGTGTGACCAGAGTGATATGTGAAGGTGATAATGCGATGTCCACTCTCATGTTAGCACGTAGAGCCATCGCACGAAAAACTCTAAAAGAGGGCAACGATACAGGAACACGGCGCACCAGTATGTGAGAGAACGAGGCTGACACGAATGAACACACGCATGGCTTTATATCGTCTTTTAACCAAAATGAGCTTTCAACAGTCGTATGCAAAGAGTGAATGAAGGGCAAACACATCAATGTTGTTCACTAATGTGTGTTTGCACTCGGTGACTGTTTAGTGTGTGTTGGGATTGTTCCGAAGCGTATGCCACTCGCTCTCTTTTCTCGATGGCGTTTCTATACCGATAAACTCACACCTCCTGCTGATCTAATGAATTATAGTGCACACTTCTTCTGTAACTATTGTGTGTTTTGCGTGTTACATGAATGTCCAGGACATTATGAAGATGTGGTTTTAATCTCTCTATCTCGGAACCGTGCCGAAATGTTTCGCGCAGTCTGAGTGGCTGTCTCGGGCTGTCACTCAAGCGTGCGGCCAATCACAACTGTCCTTACATGAAAACTATATTTTCGCTCACTGCATGTACAGTAGACTGTATGTTGCAAAAAAACCACACACACAAAAAAACATTATTAAAGTGAACGGAGAAAGACACCATCGAAGAGGTGCGAGAGGTGGGCAACGGACGTGTTAAGTCACTTTGGGGGCCTGTTGCAGGTAAGTGGCGACGCACATGCACTGTTAGACTTTATTTTAACCAGCGCGACGCCGATCTGACACTAAAATACAACATCCAGGAAGCTCTATAGATAGTGGATCTGTGTTCAGAAAAGCATTCCCAGCATGGTGGTGCCATCCTTTTGAAGTAGGTGCTTGTAGATCAATTAAATGCAGCGCAAAAGTTAAGGTAGAATGGCTTGACTTAAACCCTGATGATAAATCCGGTTTAAAATGAAAGGTGTGTTTTCAAACAAGGTGACTGTCTAAGCTGCTGTACCATTTTAGACCAGCAACATACCAGCTATCAGTCGTTCATACAAGCTTAAGATGGTCAGGCAGGTTTTTGCAACATTTCTAGTCAAGTCTAAGATAATGAGACCAGCAACAACAAAGATACAGTCAGTTAGACCAGCTTAAGGTGTTCAATCATCTGTCTGCAACATTGCTAGCTATCTAAGTGGTCAATAAGCTCTTGATCCAGCAAAAAACAGCAACCGGCTGGTCATATGAGTTGGTCAAGCTGTTTTTTGGAACCTGGTGTCCGGTCAACCAGCTAATTATGAAAATGATAATATGACATGTACAGGTTCATCTCAATAAATTTGAGTGTCGTGGAAAAGTTCATTTATTTCAGTAATTCAACTCAAATTGTGAAGGTGCACGTTTCTTAATAATTCAAGGCGACACACACACTTGAAGAAGTTTAAGTCCTTTGGTTCTTTTAAATTTGTGATGAGTGTGATATTTTTGGCCTCCACATTTCAACAAAAAACCCACCACTTCACTATCGCAACAAAGTAAATGACTTCAGAAGACCATTAAAAAAAACCATTTTAGTGATTGTGGCCTTCTGCAAGTATTTCTTTTACTGTAGCAGTACTCCATGCTTTGGGATGGCTCTTTTTGCTTTAATTACTGCCTCAATTCGGCGTGGCATGGAGGTGATCAGTTTGTGGCACTGCTGAGGTGGTATGGAAGCCCAGGTTTCTTTGACAGTGGCCTTCAGCTCATCTGCTTTTTTTGGTCTCTTGTTTCTCATTTTCCTCTTGACAGTACTCCATAGATTCTTTATGGGGTTCAGGTCAGGCGAGTTTGCAGGCCAGTCAAGCACACCAACACCAGGGTCATTTATCCAACTTTTGGTGTTTTTGGCAGTGTGGGCAGGTGCCAAATCCTCTGGAAAATGAAATCAGCATCTTCAAAAGCTGGTCAGCAGAAGGAAGCATGAAGTGCTCCAAAATTTCTTGGTAAACGGGTGCAGTGACGTTGGTTTTCAAAAAACACAATGGCCCAACACCAGCAGATGACATTGCACCCCAAATCATCACAGACTGTGGAAACTTAACATTGGTCTTCAAGCAACTTGGGCTATGAGCTTGCTCCTCCAGACTCTAGGACCTTGGTTTCCAAATGAATACAAAACTTGCTCTCATCTGAAAAGAGTACTTTGGACCACTGGGCAACAGTCCATTTCTTCTTACTCCTTAGCCCAGGTAGACGCCTCTGACGTTGTCTGTGGTTTCAGGAGTGGCTTAACAAGAGGAATAAGACAACTAGCCAAATTTCTTGACATGTCTGTGTGTGGTGGCTCTTGATGCCTTGACCCCAGCCTCAGTCCATTCCTTGTGAAGTTCACTCAAATTCTTGAATCGATTTTGCTTGACAATTCTCATAAGGCTGCGGTTCTGTCTGTTGGTTGTGCATCTTTTTCTTCCACACTTTTTCCTTCCACTCACCTGTTTTCTGTTACATGCTTGGATACAGCACTCTGTGAACAGCAGCTTCTTTGGCAATGAATGTTTGTGGCTTATCCTCCTTGTGAAGGGTGTCAATGGTTGTTTTCTGGACAACTGTCAGATCAGCAGTCTTCCCCATGATTGTGTAGCCTTGTGAACCAAACTGAGAGACCATTTTGAAGGCTCAGGAAACCTTTGCAGGTGTTTTGAGTTGATTAGCTGATTGGCATGTCACCATATTCTAATTTGTTGAGATAGTGAATTGGTGGGTTTTTGTTAAATGTGAGCCAAAATCATCACAATTAAAAGAACCAAAGACTTAACTACTTCAGTCTGTGTGCATTGAATTTATTTAATACACGAGTTTCACAATTTGAGGTGAATTACTGAAATAAATTAACTTTTACACGACATTCTAATTTATTGAGATGAACCTGTATAGTCAGTCTGTCCACACCAGCCCCACACTGTGCAACAAATTAACTAGCAGTAAGCTGGTTTTATTAGCAGATGGGTCAATTTTATACAAGCAACAAACCAGCTATAAGTCGTTCTTATCATCTTATGCAGGTTTTTGCAACACGGTAGCTCGTTTCTAGCTGGTCTAAGATGGTCGTTAAGCTGGTAGACCAGCAACAAACCAGCTACCGGCTGGTCATGTGAGGTGATTTTTGGAACCTTATTACTGGGGAACCAGCTAATTATGATAATGATGATATAATCAAGTCAGTCCGAAACAGCCACAAACTGTGCACAAACTAACTAGATGTGTTTTGGAGCATGATAGCCAGTTTCTAGCTGCTATAAAATGATAATTGAACTCTTTAACCAGCAACAAACCAGCTGGTAATGTGAGGTGGTTTTTTTTAGAACCTGATTACTGGTAAACCAGCTAAAACCAGCCCAAGGTGGCTGGCTGATCTTATCTGGTTTAAGGAACATGGCTTCTAGTTTCTAGCTGATATACTGTAAGATGGTCATTAAGCTCTTTAACCAGCAATAAACTAGTTACCGGCTGGTCATGTGAGGTGATCAAGCTGGTTTTTGGAGCATGATGACTGGTAAACCAGCTAGTTGTGACGATGAGATGATATAAGTCAGTCCAGAACGGCCACAAACTGCACAAAGTAGATGTGTTTTGGAGCAAGGTAGCTGGTTTCTGTCTGTTCTGATCTGTGATGGTCGTTAGCTGGTCAAAGCTTGTAAACCAGCAGCAAACCACCTACCAGCCAGTCAGAAGGTGGTCGAGCTTATTTCTGGTCGACCAGCTAGAACGCAGCTAACATGTTATAAAACACTGTTATAAATCACATGTATCATATTAGACTGAATTTTCCAACTGGACCCCGACTGGATGATGATGTGACACGGTAGGCCAGCGAGTCCAGCGCTGTGAACATCCACACACTGTGCACACGGGCTTCAGAACAGAGCAGTCAGTGAGAACACTTGAATGCACGGAGGGGGAGGAGGGCTGCGAGAGAAAACAAACCGAGAAAATTGTTCGCCTGAAACGAAAGAACCAATATCAAAGTGGCATTCGGGGCCCACCGTTATTCGTTTTCGGAGTGATCGGTGCGATTTTGATGTAGTTTTGTCGACTTCACGCTGCAGTGTTGCTCCTTTCCAAGCATCCGGTAAAAATAATATAAGTGTCTGTGGGGCTACTGTACGGACGGCCAGTGCAGAACTGTTCTGATGTGTCAATAAGTTTGAGGCTGGAATGAGAAGGCCCTGGCGTTTCGACCGGATTTCAGGGGTAAGTTTGCGTTCACAGATGCCGCGATGACTGAAAACTTGGACATATTTTGTGTGCGAAAAGCCCCGAGTTCCGATTGATCGGGAGCTCTCGCTTAGATAGTGCGAAATTCGTGCCAGTTTGTTGTGCTTCGGCATAAACAACTTCGGCGTTCGGCGTGTTTGGACACCTGCTCTCACCGAACATTAGGGTTTCTGTGAAATTCACGACGATTTAACATGTACGCCCGACCGTGCGATTATTGCATATGGGTCTGCTAATGACACGTTCAGGCGAGCTAGAGCAATCTCGCATCACAGGGGCTAGCAGGCTAGCCAGCTACTTTTATACTATCTGACTAAACGGAGCGAAAAACCCGAGCACAAAACCGTCTCATCTGAAAAGTCTGCCCCGAAAACCCCTAGTTTAAGTAATGAAAGCTCGTGGAGGGGGGATCTGTCTCTGAAAATGCCTTGGCGGAGTTTGACAGGAGTGAGATTTATACTTCATCTTCCCCAAAGCAAGATGGACTCTCGGCTGTCTGTCTTGTCAGAGCCCAGATCGACATTTTGCACCGAGATGCAAACCCAGCACAGTTCAAATAAGGGGTCAAATGAGTTATGAAATGAGCTCGATGGCTTAAATAATCGGAAGATATCGTCGATATGGTGCTTTGTGGAGTTCTTGATTCGGTGATCGAGAGTTCTGCAGACACACACACACGGAGAGAGCACCGCTCTCAGGCTCTACCTGAAAACTAAACGCTGCAATACTGTATATATCGTCCATCCACTCGACGAAACGGTGTCGGTTGTGCTTTAATAAGACCTACGTGAACGAGCCGAAGTATGGCAAGCCTCTTTAACAGTTGTTACAGCTTGCATTTTTATTAATGTTACAAAGGTCGTATTGTTTGAATTCACAAGTAACTGTTCATTAGATGCAAATGCATATGTCAATAAAATGGTGTTCACACTGACAAAGACCTGCAGTGGAAGAGCAACAGGAAGTCGTTCATTCAACATGAGCGTTGATGACCATTGGTGATGGGAAAAGTTGAGAAGAAACGAGCAGCGATGCAGTGCTCCAACTACCAGTAGGAGTTTAGAGTAGGACCGCCGACTGGAAACCATTAGTACAGCGACTCGGTGACCTTCAGCGATTTAAGCGCTCTCAGTGTCAACGACCTTTCACTACTATGTTATCATGTTCAGCAAATCATCAAAGTTGAAAAAAATCGCAGTGAAATAGTAGCGACATATCTTTTCTTCCGTAATGTGACGTACGTCACAAAAGAAAAATGTACGGACGGGGAGTTGGCTCAATCCGTCGGTTGTTTATTGAATTTTGAGATGTGGTTGTTGCGCTCAAACGTGGAGATAGATGAACATGAGCCTGCAGGGGTGGGTTTAAGCGGACTAAATGATTGGAGAAGTCCAGAATGCGTCGCCGGAAAGAAATATGCCATTTTGATGAACAATCCAGTTATGGTATTTTAATTGAACACTACGAGGTCAGAAAAAAATGAAACGTGCATATGAATTGTTTACACTAAGATCTATAACATGCATCTCGAAAGAGTGAATTTTAATTTCCTGCCGGTGTACCGACGAAACATGCTACCTATCAGATTGTGCTAGGGCGCCAACAGGTAGTTGGCATTGGTGTTTGTAAGTTTAAGTGTTAGGTGTAAGCGTTGATTGTGGACATTGTATATGGGTTTGTATTTTAGGGTAGGGATGGACATTAAAAAAAGCCTCAAAGTACATGAATAAGATGCTGGTAGTACAATCTGATAGGTAGGATTTTTCGCTATCGATTTGTGTTATCTATCTTTTTAATGGGAGGTAGCACAAATCTGAAGCGGGTAGCACAATCGCAGAACACGGCCGACGGCTTCAATTTAATGTCTTTTGTTGGCTAGCGAGCATCAGCAAGATGGGTGCTAGTTAATCTTTGAAGACAGCAATTTTCAGATGTTTATGACCTCATACAGGGATGATTTAAAAAGTAACTTAAAAACGTATGTGTTGTATGCCAATTAATTGTGTCTGTGGACCCATATAGCCTTACGTTTGTGGTCTTGGCACAGATTGCCGCACTGCCATATGTTAATGCACAGAATGACTTTGAATAACATTTTAGCAGTAGTGACGTTCATTACCATGTTAGATAAACCAGAACTAAGAATGGCTACTAACAACCAACCAGTACATCGACTTATGGAATGCAGCTACAAAGTTGTTACTTTAATCATTAGAAGTGATATATTATTCATTAGAAACTAGTCATTATTCCAATATGTAGTAGTGTCTATTTAGTTGGTCACTAATGCTTATTGCAAGTATTTTCCACTAAATTTAATGGGAATTGTGGTTTAAATATCAGCTATTTGTTTCTGACGTGTATATATTCATATTGTATTTATTCAAGCTTAACTAGTAATGATTTAGTAAGTTGTTTATTTACTAGTAGCTACTTGTCCCTGTTAGATAGTACTAGCATCTATTAATACTAGTATCTTTTAATAAGTGGCTAAATTATAGATACTATTGATTGTTGGAATAAAAACAAATGTCTAATGAATGATTCCTAATATCAAATGAATGAGTTAAATGGTTAAATTGAAAAAGATACTAGTCACTATTGGACTATTTACTAGTAATCTGAAAATTGATGTCCATTTACTTTGTTGCAAGTCATTGTGAGGGTCATTTTTGTACTAGTAACATTAAAAAATAAGTATTAGTAAATAATACACCTGCTAATGAATAAATGTTACAACAGCTTGCCATAACTGAAGTAGTTTTAATGAATTCATTGTATGCTGTGAGCTATGTCATAACTTTATGCTTCATCAACAACACCGGAGGTGCCACCTTAGTTTGAAGCTGGAGTGGTGCACGTATGCCAAACTAATCACAGTTTAAAATTAGAGCCCGACGATATGGGTTTTTTGGGGCCGATACAGATACCGATATTAGGGAGTGAAAAAAAAAAAGTAGATATCGATATATCGGCCGATATTCTTTGTGTATATTATAGTATAGTACCAGTCAAAAGTTTGGACACTTTCCCATTCGAGAGTCCAAACATTTGACTGGTACTATACATAGAATACAGTATATAAAGGCTAAACAATATATATACATAAACAAATTTTTTGCAATGATCACTCACATGTGGTGATCAAACACTTATAATGACGTGACAAAGATATGTAATGGAGGCAGGGCATTTAACAATTTAACAATAAACTTTATTATCCAAAATGAGTCTGACATTGGTGTACTGAACATTAAAGTTGAAGTTTATTCAACTTTAATTCAATTTAATTCCATTCAACTTTATTCCGTTGAAGTTTATTTCACTTCGGAATATTCATTCACAGATTTGCGCTACTGTCTTCACACACAGACGAAACTTACTAGAGAAGTGTGAAGTGTGACATAATATACCTCTGTAAAAAAATACAAAAATTCACGTCTCGCGCACTTTAATGCCCTTTGAATGTAACGTGTACGTTCCCTTGGAACTGGAATCATGGCGGAATTTCATGTGAAGTACACTTCGCAGGGCACTTACGGTCGAATAAGACAACGCTTGAATGCTGCTGCCTGAACAAGTCCTTACTGAAGTGAAAGTGTTGACTGGTGTCACTATCTCGCGAACGCGCCGGCAGATCTCCACCAAATTCAGGGGATCCCTTCAGCTCGAGGAGCCCTCTCGAACGCCACCCTCCGCGCGTCGGTAGCCCCCGGGATCGCTTGATCGGTCGGCGCCGGATTGCGAATTTAACCACCCGTAACTCCCAAACCCCGGGGGCTATTGACGTCTCATTCGAAAGCGGGCCTCAAGACGTACACTCGATTTGCGTTCGAGAGGGTTCCTCGAGCTGAAGGGATCACCAGAATTTGGTGCGGATTCTCATTCATTACGAAGATATGGCCGTTCAAAGTTTCAATGGTTTTCCATAGACTTAAGCTTTAAAGCGTTTCATCCAGGTCGCCAGTAGCAAACAGTGGAGCGCGCTCTGCTGGACAAACCAAGTAATTACACCATTTCAAGCATTTATCTGCGTTACATGTTCTGTAAAAAAAAAAAATTTCATATCGGCGGCATATTCGCCGATACCGATATATCGGCAACAGGATCATATCGACCGATAATATCGGCAAAACGATATATCGGTCGGGCTGTAGTTAAAATGTCACTGACCGATGATGTCGGACTCGGGGCAACATTATCTGGTGCATTTGGCTTTGCTTTCGACGATTTGTTCCTGTACTGAGGGCACAGTGTTTTTTTGTTTCACTTTGTAGGTCATCTTCATCGCATGATACAGCCTGACTGACAGATCCATCCTCATCTTTCAAATACCGTATATCCATATTCTGTGGCTCTGTAAGTACGCCTTCACTTCATGCCATGTGTTTTTCCCCTTCATCAGTTGTTATATCTATTAAATTCACAGACTAATTGGGATCTGATGCCTTAACATCACGGATCAAACACTCATTACATCACAGATTTTAAGCTTGTGTCTGTACATAATCACCTGCTTATTGGGTTGTGCTCAATCCGAGATAAAACACACATTCATTCTTCAACCTTTTATCATGCAAAAAGCCAGTCTGTTCAAACATGGTCTACTTTCCTGAATGACTGCATTAATAACAAATTGTACTTTTGATCATCATATAATGGCATATTATAGCTTTAACCCTTCTATGGTAATCTGTAAAGAATAGACTATAAATACCACATAGTTTTTGGTATTGGAACCAGGCTTGATGGCATTGTCATGAATATCTAAAACCGAATAAAAGCAAATTTTCTGATTGTAATACATTTGTTTTTATAAAAATAACTATAACTATAACAAGTGTGCTATCTGATATTTTTGACTTGTATTTAAAAAAAAAAAACAGTTACAACCTTTTGGCCTTTCCGTGTGTCATGCAGATTTTGAAAAATAAAAAAATTGTAATGAATAACCAAAATTGTAGCTTTAAGTTGTTCACCGTTTATTTTCTAATATCAAATTAATAAGGAAATTGAGATATGAAATGCAAAAAGTGAATGAATTTAAGCAGCATAAGAAAAGTTCTTAGACAAATTGTAAAACTCCATCAGTTTTCTAAGATTTAACAAGAAGAAAATAACAATGATTTTTCCCGTCATATATTTTAAAACCAGAAAAAAAAAAAATCTTATTTAATGCATCTTCAGATCCATTGAACTCGAATTAAGAATTTTTGTGTTTTTAATGGTTTTCAATGCAATGTCATTTACTTTAAAACCAGAAAAAATAATTTCTTAAAGTCCCCCCATAGTGAAATTCAAGTTTTTTATGTTGTTTATTTGTCTATGTGGTGTTTTTAATATGCTTTTAGACAAACCATGTGCCAATCTATTAATCAACACCATTGCTGAGTATTTTCTCCTTAAAACTGTAGTTTCCCAAAGGCTGACCCAGAAATACGGTTTGAAACAGCCCCCGGTTTGCTACGTCACAAACCAATAACCAATCACGTCAAGGGATCAATTCCTATCACTAGCATGCAAAATATACCAATACCAGCACAAAACCAAAAATAAATCAGAGCAAAAAACCCATGAAGCCGTGGTTTAATGTGAATTTAGAACTGCTAACTTGCATTATAACCCGTGGCAACAGTGTAAAAGTAGCCCGGAGTCAGACCCACCTCTCCCGCATCGGCGTATGTATGCTCGCGGGCGCGAATTAAGAATCACAAACAGCTGCATTCGAGTCTTCAAGGCATTTTAAGACACAACATCGTCAAGTAAGTAACTTTAACGAATCTTACAGTATTCACTTTAGTTGTCCGCTAGTAAAAACATAGTTTTATCAGTCATTATCCGTGTATGCCATTGTTTTGCGTTTACTACAGTTCAGTGGATCAGGAGGCGCTGGCTGGTGTGAGTGAGTGGAGGCGGGACTAATTTGCATATTCATAGATCAGCGTATAGTAAATGAGGCAAGGGTGTAGAGTTACATTCAAGCTATTTTAAGGCATGAGAAAATTATTTTCACAAGAAAAAACATTTAAATATGTAATTTTGATGATCAAAGATAAGTTTTAAGGGATAAAATATTTGACTACAGGGGGACTTTAATTAATGCATCTTCAGATCCATTGTACTCTATAATTAAGAATTTATGTGTTTTTAATGGATTTCAATGCTTGTCAAATTGAACCTAAAGATCACAGGTTAATGCAGTTTCTTAGGACAAAAGAAGGGTTACATTGCAATTAATTTATGGATGATTGTGCTATTCAAGTTTTTTTTTTTTTATAACAGTCTGATAATGCAAACCTTTAAGTTCACTATTGATATTTACATATGAATACCAAAACTGCTGTTGTTTTCTTAACCTTTCCTCTCAGTCAATATCAGCTGTTGTAGGTTTTCATTGCATTCATCAAAAGTGCATCATTGAAGTTTGATTTCATCTTATTATTTCTGTTAGTAAAACATGTACACCTGAATACTGATTCAGGTAAAGCAGCCTTGTTTACACCTGAGGCTTGGAGCTACATTTCTGGTCTGTATAATTACATTCTGACAGATCAACCTGTCAAATATAGACATTGCAATGAGGAACTTTGACACACTTCTGCTGTGTAAAAGTCCCATTATCCTGTTTATGATTTATCTTCACATTATGGCATTTTATTTGATCATGAATGTATATCTTTGAGTTAAAATTTGCTTTAGACAATAATGAGATTAGATATTAAGGTGCCCCAAATCAGATCTCAGGTCTTGTATCTACCTGTCATTAGCTACCCTGCTTAGATTTCTGTTTGCTATTCAAAGAGTAGAACTAAATTTATATTAAGATTATGATTAATGTCATGCACCAGGGTTACATTCAGATAACTATTCCTATTTGTTTAATCTTGAATGTCAGTTAAAAATACATAGATTAGAATAGATTTCATAGCTTTAAACAGATTTCGTGGACATGGAGCTTTTTTAACTGCAAACTTGTTGCAAGTCTGTGTCTTGGTTCAGTTAGGTTTTGAACTATCGTTTCATTCAAATTTGGGAAATTTAGATATAATTTGTTTATGAAAGTTGTCCCTGCATGACAAGTGCCTGAGAGTACATAAGATAGGAAGGTCAGAGAATACATGCAAACATAAAACATGCGGCAAGGGTAAAAACGTTTTATGTCTTTATTGTAATGTCAAAATGTTCCATTTAATTTCATCATGTTACCTGAACTGAAAACAAATCATTCACTTTTCACACAGATTTCCTTTGACAGTAATAATGACTTTCATTATAAACATGATTTCTGCTCAGTTTTTTATGTACTGACATTCAAGCCAAAATGAGTTTCTGTGGTAATTAACAGCATGATACTACTACATTCCATTAATAGTAATATTCTCACAACCATGACTCACAGTATTAGTCGTATATTTTGGTTGATTATGTTTGGGATTTTTCCTCTAAACTGATGACAATCTTAGCCATGTGAAATATTTTTTTTTCCAATGTGTTTTTTTTAATCCTCATTTGATAATGTAATGTCCATTTGATTGCACTTTATCAGGCCATCATTCACTAAGAAAGGCTATTGCCACTCAGGCTGAACACCCATTAGTGCATATAGTGACTGGTCATAAAGGCAGAACTGTTGCCCTGCAAGACTTGATTGGTTTCGTTCAAGTGGCCCATGCACAGTTGTACCTGCTGTACTTTTGGGGAACTTTGTGCTTCGTTTGTGCTTTCAGAAAAAGAATAAACACTGACAGGAATAGTTCACCCATAAATTAAACTTCGCTCATCATTTACTGACCTTCATGTTGTTCCAAACGCACAGAGTTTTTCTGTAGACCATAAAAGGAGATGGATGTCCTGAACTCCTTTTATACTGTCTGCTTTCGTTGAATGGAAAAGAGCAGCATGAACATCCTCAAAACATCTCCGTTTGTGTGCCAAAGAGGAAAAATGGGATTGACATGACATGAAAACATTTGCTAAATTAATACATGTAAATGTACATAAGAGTGAGTAAATGATTCAGTGAACACTTCATTTACTGTTTAAATCAATTAGCAACCCAATAAAATTAAATATAAGTTAACATTTACAGATTTTTATTTTTTTTTTCATTTTGCTTCTTACAGAAAATAAATCATCAGTTGCAGTTATTTTATTCTATTGACTCTCATTTTAGTCACAAACAGTTTTTTGAGTGTTAACCTTTCCTCCTTGCCATATTATACTTCCAAGAAATTTATACGCTCTGTGGAGTTCCTCCTCGCTACTCTCACGTTTAGCTTAATTAATTTTAGTTTAATCAATTGTTTTTAGTACAGTGACAATATAAAAGCCAGTTATTTAATTTTGCATTTTGCAAATGGTTAATTTACCATCATATATCCATACAAAGCTTTTTTCTATATGATACTGTTTTTCTTAAACAGTATAAATGGATCTTTTTACATTGAAATATATAGCTGCTTTTAAAATAATCACATTTTTGGGTCCATGGCATGAAAAAGCATGAAAACCTCTCGGTTAGCGGATATTTACATCTGCTTGTAACCTGCTCTTTTTTTTTTAGTTCTCATATTAACAACGATGAATGAATGTGCGAGACCTTGTCTAGTGTCAGCATTTGTTCATAACAGTCCTGTAACCAAATGAACAGCAAGAGGGCAGCAGACACCAGCTATGAACAACATTTCAGAAGATGTCTGCTGCTAATGCAATGCATAGATACATTGTACTCCCAAATTCAGACCCATTCCTATGTGCGGTTGAAAATTTAACACATGATAATTGAGGCATGTGAGTTAGGAATCATTCTATGTTAAGTTTCATGGTGGAATTGAGGGTCCATTGTGTGTGTGTGTGTGTGGCGTCGTCTCTTCCTGTTTGTGTGCATGCAACAAACGTGTGTGAGATGTGTGCTCTGGTCCTATTAGAGAGGAGAGAGCTGGTGTATGTGAAGGTCACATGTACAGTAGAGCTGCACCGGAGCTGCAGACGCAGAACAACAGTGCTGAGATGGACAGGGAACCCTGTGTCCGCTCTCCCTCAGCGAACACTGCGCCACACTGCACTCGACAGCATGCCTGTTTTTCATGAACTACCACTGCGCACTGGAAGAGACTGCACGTTGAATATACTCTGAATCAAGGCTCCTTGTCCACACTGGTGCAGTTATTACTTGATTTATGACCCCATCAAAAATACATTATTATAGTGTGAGCTTTTCTTATATTCTTCTGATACCCGACAAATTATATTTGCAGTCTGCGACTGCCGTTCTGTCTCCTCAGATTGCTCTTCTTCTTTTTTTTTCTCGTTGTAACCAATTGTACATTTCAGCTTTATATTAACTACCAGGGAATGTAATTATCACTGTTATGGCCTCTTCCTGTCATATGGTCTATTATGTGTTGTTAACGAGCATTAAGGGCCATGTTTAACCTCTGAACTTTGCCCTCATCAGGGTCAGCAGCAGTATGAAGGGTGGAGGTGGAGGGAAAGAACCTCCGGTGGAGGGAGAAGTCAGCGGAAAGCGGCCCAAACGCAAGTGTCTGCAGTGGCACCCACTGCTGGCCAAGAAAGCTCCAGACTTCTCTGAGGAAGAGGAGGAGGAGGATGAAGAGGAGCTGGAGAAGGTGAATGATTGCACAAACTGGATTCACTTCAGTGCATTAACCCTAGTGTTTTGCTCATTACAGCAGGTGCTCTTCAAAGACCTGAAGTCTGTAGACTACATGAGATTAAAATGGGAGTTTTATGGCTTGTAGTTCATGTGTTTGTGTTGAGGTCATCTGTATGCTGGCGTACTTCTAAACACTGACTAATTAGTTTTTAGGAGATTTAAACATTTCACTTTTTCAGTCATTTACAATACAGTTCAAAAGTTTGAGGTCAGAGGCTTTTTTAGTTTTTTTGAAAGAATTCTCTTATATTAACCAAGGCGGATTTATTGACTCAAAATACAGTAAAAAATAGTATATTTTGAAATGTTAGTACAATGTAAAAACGGTTTTTTTTTAAAGGGGTCATATGATGCAATTCAAATTTTTCCTTTCTCTTTGGAGTGCTACAAGCTGTTTGTGCATAGATAAGATCCCTAATGTTGCAAAGACTAAAGTCTCAAACCCCAAAGAGATATTCTTTATAAAAGTTAAGACTTGTCCACGCCCTCCTAAAACGCCTCGTTTAAACACGCCCCCACATGTCTACGTCACTATGTGGGAAGATTTGCATAACACCGCCCAAATGTTCACGCAAAGAAAGAAGGCGTAACTTTTATTCTCGCTGTATATTGTTGTTGCCGCCGCTGCCATGTAGTGGAGATGCTGCGTGTTTCGTTGTGAAAGCGAAACTACTTTGTTGGGCCTTCCAAAAGAGGACATATCCGATGTCATGCCTAGAGCCGATCCGTGCTGGTCGCTGAGGAAAAAAATCAACTTCACGCTGTCGATCGCCGGATAGGCTTTAACCGTGGACGAAGCGGAGTCCATCCCAGGGTCGTCACATGTGGTTGCCGCAAGCCCCGCCAACCGCTTCTTCGTCGAATGCACCGGCCGTGCTGTTCTCAAGCCCAACGGCCGCCGAGCATCTAGCACGCATTGTTGTTGTTGTGTGTTTCGTTGTGAAAGCGAAACTACTTTGTTTGGCCTTCCAAAAGAGGACACAACTAGAAATCAGTGGTTAAGTTGTATTTACAACACTGTTCAGAACAGTTCAAACCAATTATTCAGATGTGTGTAGCGCATTTTTACGGAGGACTGTTTCCTGAACCAGTAGCCAAATGCGTCTGTGGCACAAAGGCTGTTCTATAAAGTGTGGCAGTTCCAACTTTGCAAGGACAGTCTGGCGCTTCTGACTCAGCCTGTAAGTAAGTTTTTTTTTTAGTTTTTTTAAAGAATTTGCCACTGACGATTCAAACGCGAGTTTTGAGCAGTGTAGAGTAGCGCTTGTTGTTTGTCATTTCTCCGATCACAAATGCAGACATGGTTTTATGTTTACGCGGCGCGATGCAACGCAATGTGTAAAAGACAGTATAAGTCATTATAATCCGTAATTATGTCCACAAGATGCAACAAATGCTTTTTTTGTAATGGGTTTTATTGGTTTTGTCTCATCGCGCCGGGACACAGCATCACAGTATGGTAAGGGGAATAACACTTCCGTCACACGCTTGAGGAATTCAGACAATCACAACGCACTGGATAGCTGACAAATCAGAGCACACCTCGCTTTTTTAGAACGATGAGCTTTGTAAAAATCGACGCGGGGGGGTTTCAGAACGGCGGGCCTGGAGGCGAAACAATAATGTACAGTATGTGGAAATAATGTGTTTTTTAACCTTAAAACGCATAAACGCATTGTATTACACCAAATACACAAAATATTGTTATTTTTTAGCAACGTCATATGATCCCGTTAAGATATTTTTGAAAATGTCTGTATTTCTGTGATCAAAGCTGAATTTTCCGCATCATTACTCCAGTCTTCAGTGTCACATGATCCTTCGAAAATCATTCTAATATGCTAAATTGCGTGCTCAAGAAACAATTCTTATTAATATCAATGATGAAAACGGTTGCACTGATTGATTTTTTTTTTTGGGTGGAAACTGAGATACATTTTTTCAAGATTTTTATTTATTTTTTTGATGATGATAGAAATAATTTATTTTAAATTGAAATCTTTTTAAGATTAAACATATTTTAAATGTCTTTACTGTTACTTTTGATAAATTTATTTAAATTCAACTTTTGAATGGAAATGTATATTGAGGGCTGTATTGACAGATATTTGTCCAATAAAATTCACTTTAGAATTTGAATAATATCAAAATAGCATGTAGCAAATCATGGTTCAGTTCAGTAGTGTTATTTTAGCTGGGCTAAAATGAAGACTATTTAAATAGACCTTCCATTTCCACCAACGTTGTTTCAGTTTCAGAAATGCATCAGTACAGCAAAAAACAAAGCATCTTCATATGCTCTATAATGTTGCATCATTATTGAATCATTGTCAGGTTCAGTCAGATATACAGTGTAGAATATACAAATGTATAGGTTTTTTTTTTTTTTTGCATCAAATTTTTTTAATTGAATTCGAAATACCTATACTTGAAAACCAACAATAGAAACAGCATAATGTCTACTCTGAGTGATGGGTATGGAATAGTGTGCCAGAAGCTAATGTCTTGCATTTTGGTCAATTATTTTGTAGAGGAAGGACAAATATCAAACTACCTCTGTAGCTTTCTTGTGGTTCATATTTTTCAGTGTTGAAGGTTTAATGCAAGGTTTCCCAAACTTCTATTTGTGGCTTATAAGGGGACTGCAGGGGGTTCATAAGATGATAAAAAGCTAATAAATAAGTAAATCACAAATATGTACAATTAAAACAAATCATTTTACATTAAAAACACAGCTGACAAATATGTTTGGGAATCCCTGGGTTATTTTGAAGGGCTCCATATTGTTTCATTTTAATATCGTACTGTGGTGAAATATTGCAGCAGAAATGTGTGAATAGGCCTTGGTTTTGTCTTAGTGTAGCTTCGTCCACTGCTGCTGTTGACCTTGACCATGTCTCTGTATGTGTCTTTCCACTTTTCTCCTCAGGAGCCGGTGTTATGTGCAGAGAGCGGAGCACAGGAGGGAGAGTGTGGCGGGATGGAAGATGACAGTGAGGAATACTCCTCTGAACAACGGGCTCGCCGGCCCATGAACGCCTTTCTGCTGTTCTGCAAACGGCACCGTTCGCTGGTCCGACAGGAGCATCCGCGACTAGACAACCGAGGAGCCACTAAGATCCTGGCGGACTGGTGGGCCGTACTGGACCCCAAAGAAAAACAAAAATACACAGACATGGCCAAGGAGGTAAAAGCCAATCTAAGGGAGGCAGACCACACACAATAACCTTGTTTGTTTTGTTTTTTTGTGGTGATAGTGATTAAATGTGATAGCTAACATAAAATTAACTAAGCTGATGAAAAACAGAAGGAAAAAAAACTTCTAAAAATGGAATGCATATAAATAGGCTAATCAGTTGTTAGAAAGAATAAGAAAAATGTCAACAGCTGATATGAATCTATCATTTGATGGTATGTTTTGTTTTATACAGTATAAGGATGCGTTCATGAAGGCTAATCCTGGTTACAAATGGTGTCCTGCCACCAACAAGCCAGTAAAGAGTCCCTCTCACTCTATGAGTAATGCCCGCAAGAAAGTCTGGTCTCTTCCATCCAACCCAAGCAAGGATTCTTCAGTTGCCAAAAAACAGCTCAAAACTGACAGCACACCCCAGCTCAACTTCGCCATGGCTGGTAGGAAGCTTCTCAAGTATTTAGATTTTTATTATGATTTCAGGGGATGCATACCTGAATGCACTGCATCTCCAACGTGATTGTACGGTGAGCTACCGAGCATGTGTGTGTGTGTGACCCTGTACCACAAGTGTTAAGTCGCTGGGGTATATTTGTAGCAATAGCCAAACAACATTGAATGGGTCAAAATTATCGATTTTTCTTTTATGCCAAAAATCATTAGGATATTAAGTAAAGACTCATGTTCCATGAATATATTTTGTAAATTTCCTATCGTAAATATATCAAAACTTAATTTTTGATTAGTAATATGCATTGCTAAGAAGTTAATTTGGACAACTTTAAAGGCGATTTTCTCAATATTTAGATTTTTTTTGCACCCTCAGATTCCAGATTTTCACATAGTTGTATCTCTGCCAAATATTGTCCTATTCATACATTAATGGAAAGCTTATTTATTCAGCTTTCAGATGATGTATAAATCTCAATTTCAAAAAATTGACCCTTATGATTGGTTTTGTGGTCCAGGGTCACAAATAGGTTTTTCCATTTGTACATATTTGAAAAACAAAGATCGGTGTATTATTTTTGTAGTTTAGTTTCACAGTTTAGTGGCAGTTTGAGAAGCAGCATTAAAGACATCAAAATAAAAACATTGATTTGAGTACATATTTTGCCTTTGATAAGTGACATCTGTGCTTTGGCTCTCTCAAAAGCCACCAGATGTTACATTTATATTCATAAGACGTGTCACACCAGGTTTTATGGCACTGATGTCAAATGTAATTGGTTGAGAATTTGCATTTTTTGGATAAGTGATTCCCAAAGCAGGATTTTTGCTGTTTGCTGGTTCATTAGGCAAATGCAGTGGGTTTGTGAGTTGATGAGAAGCTACTAAACCTAATAATTAACTCTTTCCCCACCAATGACAGCATTTCAGGCTTTCAGTGATTTCTGTTATTCTGTGAAACACAATTTTCTAGGAAAGGTCAAAGGTTTTTTGGCTGACAAAAAAGCCTGGAATCTCTGCTTAATATTCCAGGTTCAATACAATAACTTGAGCTCTATCAAAAGCATTTTTGTTTGTGATAATTAATAAGTGTTAACAAAAAATATAAATGTCACAATTCTGCTTTTAAACCTCTGAGAAAGCCTTGTCTCACAGACTTGAGGGACTAGTCAGTGAGGAACTGTTTTGAATCCAAATAATTTCATTAAAAGATTATCCTTACTTAATATATTTATGTAGCTATAGTAATAGACTAATACTTTTAAAGCATTTATGCTCTAACATTATGCCTGGGCATGCACATGCTCTTACATCAGTGGCCAGCTCTCTCTGTTCACCGCTATATGATCTCAGCCTCAGAGTCAGGCTGCTCTCAGATCAGTGCCCGCTGTCTGGCAGCCGCTCGGCCGACAGATGGGCGGCAGACTGAGTTTTACAGGGAACACGTGTGTGCTGGAGGGAGAGTGTCATGATGGAGCCAGATCCTGATCTCAGAGCAGGACTGTCACAACAGGGTTTGATTTTCAGTAATGGAGCAGAGGGCTGTGATTATGCAAACCAGTGCCCTGACAATGATTTGACACACACACACCACAACAGCTCGAAGCCATGTTGTTCAGTGCTGATTGATTTAGAGTAAACTTTATTTTATTGAAGCACAACAGTGAGTCTTGCATTATGTTGGATATTAGTGTTGCGTCAAGTGTTCCATTACAAAATCGCTTATTTGTGATCACCAAATGTTCTAAGGATGAATGACCATCGCTTGCCGAATTGCCACATTTTTTTGTGTTCGACCACGATCTGTGAATAAATTGATTCATTGTGGGTGGTTGCCAGGGTTTTGCTATGAGATGAGATTGGTGTTCTGAATGGTTTTTACCACTGTGCCCCAGTAAAATATTACTTACAAATTCTTGTGTGACAATGGAAATACCATACACTGATCTGAGAATCGTATTCCCTGATAAAAGTTCAGCAATCATATCTTGTATGTTTTAAAGGAGACATATTATGCCCCTATTACATATTGTAAAATAAGTCTCTGGTGTCCCCACCAGGAATGTGTCGGTGAAGCTCAGCTCCAAAATACTTACAGATCAGTATATATAATTTTGAAAATGCCTTGTCCGGCGAGGTCCGGACACACCGTGTGAGCAAGGTTTTGCGGGCAATGCAGGTTTATCCACTGCCAGGGAAAACAAAGGGTAACAAACAGAAATCATAAACAGAGTAAGATATGAAACAGGCTAGAACACGAATGGGCACTGATGCAATACGGCCCTCTGGCTTGCACAGTCCCGGAACGGAGACACTTGAACACCTCGTAAACAACTCAACCAAACCTTAAGCATCGCCCGAGTGGCTGGGAAGGCGGCCCTAAATAGTCTCGTGACGGGCACAGCTGTGTGAGAGTGAGTGTGTGCACAGGGGTGTGGAGTGCAGGTGATGGAGTCCCGGATGGGCGACAGCTGTGTGTGTGTGTGAGTGGGTGCCCAAGTGTGTGGTGTCAAGGTGACGGAGAAAGAGTACGGGAGGATGGGAGATGGCGACCTCTAGGGGTGAGAGGGAGAACACCAGACGCCAGACCCTGACAGGACCCCTCCCCTAAGGAACGGCTTCCAGACGTTCCAGAGCGCCCCCCCCCCCCCCGGGGGAACGGCCCAGCGGGGATGGAGTATGGGAGGGATGGGGGGCCCAGGGCCGTGTGGTAGCGGGGGACCTGGGGACTGGGGCAGAGCCGGCGGGATGGGGACCCAGGGCAGAAACAGCGGCCACCACAGCAGTGTGTGTGGAGCACTTGTAGCGGGCACCGCCGACCTTCGGGAAAACAATCAGTGAGCGGACACCTCCGCTTCTGGAGCCTTGTGAGCGGGCACCGCCGCTTCCGGAACATCGTGAGCGGACACCGCCGCCTCGGGAACATCGTGAGCAGGCACCGCCGCCTCGGGAACATCGTGAGCGGACACCGCCAGTTCGGGAACATCGTGAGCGGACACCGCAGCTTCCGGAACATCGTGAGCGGCCACCGCAGCTTCCGGAACATCGTGAGCGGCCACCGCAGCTTCCGGAACATCGTGAGCGGCCACCGCAGCTTCCGGAACATCGTGAGTGGACACCGCCGCCTCGGGAACATCGTGAACATCGTGAGCGGAAACCGCCGCCTCGGGAACATCGTGAGCGGACATCGCCAGCTCGGGAACATCGTGAGCGGACACCGCCGCCTCGGGAACACCGTGAGCGGACACCGCCGCCTCGGGAACACCGTGAGCGGACACCGCCGCCTCGGGAACATCGTGAGCAGGCACCGCCGCCTCGGGAACATCGTGCGCGGACACCGCCGCCTCGGGGACATCGTGCGCGGGGCCCCCAAATCGTGAGGGGCACTGTGCCCGAGACATCGTGCGCGGGAACATCGTGAGAGGGCCACCGCCGCCTCGGAGGACATCGTTGAGGGGCCCAGCGCCGCCGGGACATCGGTGCGCGGGCACCGGCCGCCTCGGGACATGTGCGCGTGGCACCCGCCGCCTCGGGACAAATCGTGCTGCGGGCACCGCCGACTCCGGCGACATCGGAGCGGGCACCGCCCTGCCTCGGAATAGTGCGCGGGCACCGCCGCCTCCGGGACATCGTGCGCGTGAACATCGTGCGGGGCCGCTGTCGCCTGGGAGACACGTGCAGCCGGGAACATCGTGCGCGGGCAAGGTGCCCTCGGAGACATCGTGCGCGGGAACATCGTGCGCGGGCACCGACGCTTTGGGGGAACGACGCAGAGGACACGCAGGATGTTATTCTGGGGAACTCTGCGAGCAGCCCACGCCCAGCTCTTGAATTATTTGCCGACATCAGCGGAGGTTCCCGCACGCCGCGTACCAGCCCGCGATGCTCCAGGAACGGGCGGGAGGTACTGGGTGCAGCAGACGAGGTCCGTGATGACCCTGGGATGGCCGCCTCTGGAGAACTGTGAGCAGGCTCTGCAGCCAGCTCCATCCTGATGGGCGAGCCACTCAACTGCAGAGCCAGGTTGACGTAGTCCTCCAGCGCCTCCTCGGGGTCCCAGAATGGCATAAGGGACTTGAATGGCTCGGCTAGGCCACCCCAGAAACAGACCAGTGAGCAGGTCCTCTGTCGCTGACCGGCGAGCCACTCCCACGAAGTCCCTGGCGTAATCCTCAATGCACCGGTCTCCCTGCCGGACATCGAGGAACCTTCCTGCTGGACCCATGCTTGGGCGGATGATTCTGTCACGGCGCGGTCAGGAATCACACCGTGTGAGCAAGGGTTTTGGGTCCAAATGCAGGTTTTATTCACTGCCAGGGAAAACAAAGGTAACAAACAGAAACATAAACAGAGCTAAGACTCTGAAACAGGCTAGAACACGCAAATGGGCACTGATGCAAAACGGCCACCTCTGGCTTGCATCAGTCCCGGAACAGACACTTGAAACACTCGTAACACAACTCAACCAAACCTTAATCATCCGACCCGAGTGGCGTGGGGAAGGCGCCTAAATAGTCCTCGTGACGGGCCACAGCTGTGTGAGAGTGAGTGTGTGCACAGGTGTGTGGAGTGCAGGTGATGGAGTCCCGGATGGGCGACAGCTGTGTGTGTGTGTGAGTGGGTGCCCAGGTGTGTGGTGTCAAGGTGACGGAGAAAGAGTCCGGGAGGATGGGAGATGGCGACCTCTGGTGGTGAGCGCCCCGCGAGAACACCAGATTCAGCCCGCCTGGACATGCCTATTTTGAGTGGAAGCAGAAGCACGCTGTTTTTCGGGCCTGTCTCTTTAAATGCAAATGAGTTATTGCTCCCAGCCCCCTTTTCCAGAATAGAGCTCAGAGCTGCTCCATTACAGCTCGGACCTGCTAAAAACATTTGTTTTGGTTCTGATTATGGTTATCCGCATACTCTTCCCCTTTGCGCTGAAATCATGCGTTTTAAACAATATTAGTTTAAATTTCTGATATACGGTTTTCTGAGCTCACACAACCGATGCACACGCACAGAAGTACTTCTGTACAACAGTACAACATTGATGATCGTTATGTACGAAGGTTTAGACCTTAAGGTTTGGGGTTTAAAAAAAAAAAAAAATAATTAGTTATAGGTGTATATATATAATATATATATATATATATATATATATATATATGTATGTGTTATGTATGTGTGTGTGTGTGTGTGTCACTACAATTTAATAAACCACATAACAATAATGGAAATGGTGCAACTACAGAATTATTGCAATAACTGAAAATGTTGTCCATTGTCTTTGAAATAGATAAGTGTTACTGTGATGTATTGGCAGCATTTATGTAAACTAAATATACTAAGTTCTATTTAAACAGTAAGTTGTGTATTTCCAATATATTTGCAGTGAAATTTTTACATGATACACTTGCCGGTTTAGTGTATTCTAAAATATTAAAAAAATGATATGTAATATTAAATAACACTACAGTTCAAATTCTAATCAAGTAATACATCAAAATAAGAGTACTTCTTTAAAGCGCAAAAAAAAAATACTGAAAGACATTAAACCATTAAAAACACCTCTTTTATTAAGTAAAAACTAGTAAGTAAGTAAATTTAAAAATTGTACGTGAAGTGAAACGTACCTTGACAGTATCACATATGCACTTTTAAATATATGGGGAGTACGCAACGTTAAAAGTGTCTCTCTTTAGTAGGACTTACTGGTGTTGTTATTTCATATTTTATCTTTATGCAAGTACAGTTTTTTTTTTTTACAACATAAGAGTTGAAGATTGAGTACATTCTACAAGTGCACATTTAATACATTAAGCCGCACTTCTTTTTAACATGGGGTTGTCGTGTGAATTTTTATAGATGACTTGTTTATGCATTTAGCAGAGGGTTTTATCAAATTCAACTTACATGTCATATTGCATATCATTACTTATTTGATAGTCGCATTGCATTCGGGTCAGCGACTTTGGCAAGTAGCATCTATGCCCTATTCTCTACTGTTTGAGCTACAGGAACATGCTTTGTTAAATGTTGTTGTGAAGTTGACTTGTCTGACTTGTTCAAGTTAAGAATGGTTTGTAAGCTCTCTAACAGTGGATGGCAGGTGTCTTCTGTTAGGGATGAAGGGTTACAGTCTTGTATGCAAGGTTTCCTGTACACTTCCCCTCATTAGTCATATGAAGTCTGTAAAGATTCTCAGTCAGCTAACACCAACATCTCAAACTAAATTGGAAAAACATGTTCCATATGCTAACGAGCAAATTCTACAAGAGAATGATCTGGATGACTGAGCATTTTCACTAATCATCACGTCAAAAGCGATTTTCCGGAAGGGCTCATCTCATAACATAAATTATTCAGGAGTTTGACCGTCTGGATTGGCATTTTCTGACACAACAGTCTTTGATAATCCTCCTCCTCGTCTTAATGGGGAAGACCGCTGCTG